>CAJQZP010000088.1:2715000-3315000 GCA_907164705.1 Parnassius apollo | reverse complement strand
AACTCTGAGCATAGCCCTCTCCATAGCTCGCTGAGTGACCTTGAGCGTCCTCATACGGCCAACAGTGAAGGACCACGTCTCAGATCCATAAGTCATCACTGGCAACACGCACTGGTTGTACACTTTAATTTTATATTTATCTATGTCGGGGAAAAAGTTTTTTCGTATTTTGTTTGTATAAAATTGAAGAAAAATCTCTTTGGTTGTATTGTTGGTATCTGGCTGATTTTATTATCAATACATATACGACGGACGTTAAGAAAAATAAAAAGTAAAAAATACTTTCCCGCTATTTTTCAATTGTTTTTCTGTCCGCCAAAATGAGTGAGTCCAACCATTTTTGAAAACATTGATCACTGGTGATAAAAAGTGAAACATCTACGACAAGAACGTGCGAAAAATATTATCGTTAAAGGGTAGTCAAGATGCACAGACTGTAGCGAAACCCGCGCGAAAGCGCTTGTTAATACACAATAAGGTGATGTTGTGTGTATGGTGGAATTGAACGTTTCTTTTTGAAGGAAATATCGTTTCTTACGAGCTTTTACCGCCGGACAAAACCATCGATTCGGATCTCTATTGCCAACAACTAAGGAGACTCAAGCAAGAAATTGAGATAAAACGGTCTGAATTGATCAACAGAAAAGGAATGATCTTTCATCACGATAACGCCAGACCACCCTTTAAGTAGGGACTGAATAAATTAACCGACTTGGTATTACATGGATCTCACAACTTTTTGTGATAGAGGAACTGAGTTGCGAGACTTGGTTTTTTTTTTACAAGTTATTTTTTGACGGCATCTCATTTCTTTTTGCAGATTGTCCTACTTTCTTCCTTCCGGTTACCTTCTTTATTACCAACAAAGTACCTATCCACTCCTTTTATTCCATTACATTATACATAATATATAGGTACACTAATTCCTTCACTGCAAATGTAACTTTGTAATCCTATATATTTATATGGGATTACAAAGTTATTCATGCAGTTAGTGTATCTAGAAAACTGGATACAAATTGAAACATATTTTAGTTTTTCCTTGATTTATACATTAAAAAATAATTGTGTTCTAAGTTTGAAGCTTCTATGTCTGCTAGAAGTACCTTAGAGTTTTGATGATTGGTCAGTCAGTGAGTGACAAAATTAAGAAATTTTGACTTGTTATAATTCCTAAACTACTGGTTCAAATTGAATGATATTTGAAATATACCGTGTCTATACAATGCCTGCTTGGTTGGATTTCTAGTTCAATCCACAACAAAGTTATAGGGGTCGAAAATGGCCTGAATAGAAAAGTATGGTACGGCCGTGCCGCTTTTTTGCTCGACTTTGCGGGGTCACTACCGTGCCCCCCGGTGCCACTGCCTACGAGATGGCAACAAGTTAGCAAACAAAATGGCAAAAGAAATGTCTTAAATTTATATATAAAATACGAAAAAACTTTTCCCCGACCTAATATATAAACAACTTATATTTTAGGTGCGTCCTCATTTAGAGATGACATTCCTAAATGTCCTTGCACATATCAACACGGTTTACGTGTTAAAAACTAAACCCGAGGAAATTAATGCAACGGATCCACATGAAGAAATTGCTTCTCTTCGGATTTTTTTAACTTCGTTGGACAGTATAATGGAATAGAATTAACTTTAAGACCTTTATTGAAATTTAATATTTTTCTTGATCTTTAATTCGTATTTATATAAGAAAATTAATGAATAGTAAGCTTAGCTAACGTTGTTATTATGTTTGTGAGTAGAAAACAAATATTTATTTATTTTATATTCTACTTCAAAAAGCCATCTTAATATTTAAAAACACCTTGTCATCTAATCAGTAATGTGATTCGATGTTTGATAAATTATTATATCATATATAATTATTTATTTCCAAAACCAACATTTACTATGTAGTCATTGGTAAAACATAGCATGTACCAAACTTTAACCCGAAATTCGTCTCATTTTATACTAAACCATACATTTAAATGATGTATATATATATCATCATCATCATCATTACAGCCCTTCACAAGTCCACTGCTGAACATAGGCCTCCCCCAAGTAATTCCACAAAGCACGGTCCTGAGCCACCTGCATCCATCGACTTCCTGCATGTCTTACCAGGTCGTCACTCCATCTAGTGGGGGGTCACCCTACACTACGCCTACCAGTACGAGGCTGCCACTCGAGAACCTTTCTTCCTCATCGATTATAGGTTCTTCGAGCTATATGGCCGGCCCGTTTTAGTATTTACAAAAAAAAAATGGCGTATGAGTTACATGTAATATGTTTCTTTTTTGAGTTCGTAAAGATTAGCTTATATTAAATTCATAGTCCTTAAAAATATCAATTAATTATTTTCAGGGACAAATGCTGTACATTCCATAATCTGACGTCATAGTATTTCAATGCTATCCTAGTGTGACCAATCTAGATGATTTGACACTGTAAAATGATACATCATATTCTTCTTTAGTTTTTAAAATATTTTTTAAGGTGCTATAGTGGGATCAATAACTTTAGACAGCAAACACATAATTATAATTATTTATATTTTACCACTAGTTGACTGAGAGAAAATGCCAAAAGGGCATTTAGTCCGCCCTTTATTAGCCTTTTATTTAATGTGAAAAAAATTAAGCATTAAATAAATATATAAATACTCCAGCAATTTCTGTATCATCTTTCTGCAATACACAGTCGCGGTCTCTGCATCTCTGATATTCCATTACACGATGCCACTCGGGACCTCGTATTGATGTCTGAACAATTCGATGCGGACTACAAGCTTACCCAAAATTTAGAAGTATTAACAGAGAAGCTTCAGCAAACATTCCGTGAACTCGACTCCGAGAAACAGAAAACAGACACGTATTAATCTATTAGTCAGGATCATCGCCCATTTTTCACGTGTTCTTCAGTAATTTTGTGAGTAGCTTTATTTTGATGAGACGCCCCCTGTACGAAACTCTCGATTGTGATAGCTAACAGAATTAGCAAGGATAAAATATGTTGATTTGATGATTCTCAAATATTTATTACTAACTGAATTTTTTTTTTGTTAAATCTCAAGATAATTATCTAAATTATTCGAAAAAATATTTGTCCTACAAAATCTGTGGTTTGACCAAAGAGTTCCATATCCAATATGTATCGATAACGAGGTCATCATAAATGATTACTAACCAGCTGATTTTTTTTACTTAGTTAATATTTATATAATTTAACAGACATATTGTCCTACAAATTGCGTGGTACGTTATCCCGGTCCTACGCTCAGAAGTTGTTAATACCACAAGACCATTTTTTTTATTACTAACCGTAGAACAAAAATATTACATGATAGGTTAGTGTGTTCTCTGCCCAAATGAAACATCGTCCTACAAGAGAATTTTAGCATAGGAAATTGTTGGGCGACTCATCGAAAGGAAGCTATTCACGAAGATTCAGCTTGATAGTAATTTTTACATCAAGAATCTGTACTACTGCTTTTGAGCGTAGGACCGGGATAACGTACCACGCAATTTGTAGGACAATATGTCTGTTAAATTATATAAATATTAACTAAGTAAAAAAAAAATCAGCTGGTTAGTAATCATTTATGATGTCCTCGTTATCGATACATATTGGATAGAGGGGACTCTTTGATCAAACCACAGATTTTGTAGGACAAATATTTTTTCGAATAATTTAGATATAACACATAAGAATTATCTTGAAAATTAACAAAAAAAAATTCAGTTAGTAACAAATATTTGAGAATCATCAAATCAACATATTTTATCCTTGCTACTTCTGTTAGCTACCACAATCGAGAGTTTCGTACAGGAAATTATTGGGAGTCTCATCAAAATAAAGCTACTCACGGAAAATTAGCTTGATAGTAATCACGTGCAAAAATAGGCGATGGATCCTGGACTATATATACTTATCATTATCGCTCGTAGGATAGCAAACTGCAGTGTGCAGAAAAATCTTATCTGGGGGCACAGCAGTGCCCCCGCCAAGACAAGCAAAAAAGTGGCACGGCCGTACCGTACTTTTCTCGAAGTAGTTCATGCCATTTTCGGCCCCCCTATTACTTCGTTCTGAATAAAACTAGAAGCCTGAATTTTGTCACCAAGCAGACATTATATAAACATGATATATTTAAAATTTCATTCAATTTGAACCAGTAGTTTAAGAATTAAAACTAGCCAAAGTTTCTTAATTTTGTCACTCACTGACTGACCGATCATCAAAACTCTAAGGCACTTCTAGCAAACATAGAAGCTTCAAATTTAAAATAAAGTTAGTGTTTAGTGTATGAATTAAGGAAAGACTAAAATATTTTTCAATTTCGGTCCAGTTTTCTAGATACACCAACTGCATTGTAATCGATTATATAGGATTACAAAGTTACATTTGCAGTGAATGATATATATATATATATATATATATATATATATATATATATATATATATATATGTATGTATAACAGGTGTAGATAGGTACGTTGTTAGTATTCAAGAAGTAGATGGTACCGGAAAGGAAAAAAAAGTAAGATTATCTACAAAAAGAAATGAGATGCCATCAAAAACATAACTTGTAAAAAACCCAAGTCTCGCAGCTTAGTTCTTCTAACGTAAAAAGTTGTGAGATCCATGTAATACAAAGTGGGTTAATTTATTCAGTCACTACTTAAGGGTCCTTCTGTTTTAAGTTAATACGTAATTAGCTAACTTATTATAACAATATCTCATAATGACCATAAACATGTTAAAAATCTTTTATATTTTAAATAAATAGATTGACTTGGCAATCGCACGAAACAATATAACTTAATGTAATATGTATTACTTGTGAGATACATTATGTTTTCATGCGATTTTTTACAAGTTATGTTTTTATGACATTGTTATTATCATCAATAGAGCCCATAATACGTCCAATGCTGAACTTTAATCTTATTTCAGGCTTTTATACTCTGTGTTACCAATAAGCGTCGCTACTGAGCTTCGCCATTGCCGTCCGGTACCTGCACGTCGTTATGATCTTGTGACACTTCTGTTCAGCGGAATTGTTGGGTTTGCAAACTACTACGCCAGAAATACTGATCATAAAGGGGCCATGAAGATTGTTCGCATACTTAACGACTTGTATACAGCGTTTGACGTACTGACCGACGCGAAGAAGAACCCCAATGTTTACAAAGTAAGTGTCTGTGTAAATAAGATGAGTAATATTATTTCACAACATAGGAGTGACAAACGAGCTTTCGCTACATCCAATAGGGAATGCCAACTGCATACCGATGGGACGGTAATCGAACCGACTGGAGAGAAATCATGCAATACCTCCACACTCTGCAAGCTTTTGAAGCGTATATTGAACTCCCAACTCATGGTATACCTAAAACAGAATGATTTTCTCAGTGACTGAGAGTACGGGTTTCACCGAAATATATACATGTAAAATCAATAATTGTCTTGAAGTGGCGGCTTAAGAGAATATTTTACCGCATATCGTCCCAAAAGTATCGAAATATACGATAATAAGAAATGCTAGAAATATGTCATTGCTTCCATAGACTTATCATCTCATATATGCTAAACGTAAAATTCGTAGATCAGTGACGGAGGGAGTGAGACATCAGGTACTGTGGTTATCCAGCCTACCGAGCGTGACGATTAACACAAAATCCCCTCCCTCCCCCTCTCCTACAGCGAGATAGGCCTATGTCCATATGTGAACTAACAAGCTGATGAAGAATAAGGAAATTGATTGTTAATAATTATTATTTCAGGTGCAATATTTGGAACATCAGCCCCGTATTTCTTAGCAGGGTGGAAATCGGACTTCATGGACAGAGAAGAGAATGTTCACGCCCTGGTTTTTTTCTTGATCATGCAACCAATGCTAATTTAGAGTTCAAAGAAGGTGAAAAAACATATCGTTTTATAGATGTTCCTTTAGAGAGCTGCGGTAAAGCATCGCCAGTTAGAGTTGTAATACAAATGGGGGCTGCTGAAATTTTAATGATATTACTCAGATTTGGAGCTCGAATAACATCTGATCACGTTTCTACGAATCCCTATTCTGGACAGGTTAAAAGAATATAATCGGAAATATCCTTATAAATTAGTTACTTGTTTGAAATTATCTTTAATAGCTGTACCGATACTGAATTAGGGACCCTCTAGCTAATACCACTCACATATGGGGCGAAGGCCTCGAGAACAGGGGCGAAGCACTTGCTATTTCCCTTAATGTCTCGAAGGCCTTTGACAGAGTTTGGCACGCTATTATTTTCGTCAATTTTCCAACGTACGGCTTATCTCCTGACCTGTTTGACTGCGTGAAGGACTTCCTAAGTAGAGATCTAAATATCTCTCCGAGTCGTCGTCAATGGCTGCTCGTCCAATTCTATCGCGACAAACACCGAAGTTCCTCAGGGGTCGGTTCTCTCCGCCACTCTCTTCGTGATGCATATTAATGATGTTTATTCCCGATATCTATGGGTATGCAGACGACAGTACAATTGTGGAGAGGTACCAGCAAAATGCTCGAGCCAGTTGTGATCAAATCCAGTCGGAAAGAGAAGCTATGGTTGAGTGCGCGAATCTCTCACCAGTCACCCAGTCTCCGAATGGGGCGATATTAATCTTGTGAGATTCAGTGCCTCCAGAATCTCCAAAATCTTTTCACCGCTATAAGGAGTCCGCTTACCCTTGCCTCTACTTTACAGAATGTGTCTTTGGAGTACACTGACCGCCTTCATTTGTTAGGGGTTCAGATTTATTTGAAGCTCAACTATGGGCAGGGCCAAAGCAGCCGCAAGGAAACTATGTGTCCTTGCAAGGGTGCGGCGGTACTTCACGCCGGAGCATCATCATATCCCATATAATGTGCATCACCTAACAGCTTTCGTAACTGCGGTTTTGACGTTTTTTTTTTTGTTTTAACAACATTATTATACACAGTTCATAATTATAGTGAAATTTACCGCCTTTCGAGCGCAAACAACCAATCTTGCTAACCTCAAGTACAGGTGCAAATAAGCTAGCCTCTCAGTATTCTATAGGATACATTTAAGAAAGTGTGCGCGGGAATTATATGCTTTAATTCCTCTTTCTCCTTTGCACCATCGGACAGCCAGACGGTTGGCGGGTTCTGATCCCTTTGTTGTCGATACTCCACGCATTAGAACCATGGTACGCATGGTTCAAATGCATGAAATATCGAGATTAGCAAAAGAGTGGGATAATTTTCCGTTGTCTGTCTTTTGTACAGGCTTTTGTTATAAGACAATATGACTACTACTATTACTAACTAGGGATTCAACACCACTTATAATATGATGGGATCAACCACTGATTTATATAATAAGTTAAAAAATGTTAATTTCACAGGTATTTAAGGTTTTTTTAAAATATATTTGACTTTAGTTATAGATGGGTGATTCCGTAGAAATTAAATATATAAAATTTTAGGTGGAAACAGTCGGTGACAAATACATGGCAGTATCAGGACTTCCTGAATACCAAGTGGCACATGCTAAACACATTTCTTTACTAGTGCGATGATGGATTAGAAGACGGTTACCGTTGACAACGAACCCGTTGTAAGTAGTGTTTTAGTAGTTTTAGATAAGGTTTTATATAACCTTTTCTAAACCACTGTTATTATAAAAAATGCAAATAAATATTTAGTCTTTTTAAATCCAACAGGGTATAACCATTGGCATTTTTTCAGGAGAAGTGGTTACTGGTATTATTGGCCACCGCATGCGACGCTATTGTCTTTTCGGTAACACAGTGAATTTGACTAGCCGATGCGAAATTACGGGTGTACCAGGAACTATTAATGTCAGCGAGGATACCTACAGGTAAAAGAAAATACAAATTTAAAAGAAACACTTTAATCATCGAGTAAGTCCAAATATTTTTGTAACGATAATGGTATTGGTAATTTTTGTATACCAAAAGGCAATTCAAAATTTTCCCACAGCATCTTTCGTATCAAACATCTGCATAGATGCTTTAATTCTACAGGTTGTAAGCCACAACGTGAGCTGGGTATCAAATGATCCTCAAGTATTTCACCGTATTTTTCCAGGGCAATTTTCCTTTGATAATTATAATCATCTGGCAACTCCAAATGCTTAAATGCGGTTTTATCTACCGTCAAATTCAGTATCGGTACAGCTCTTAAAGATAATTTCAAACAAGTAACTAATTCATAAGGATATTTCCGATTATATTCTTTTAACCTGTCCAGAATGGATTCTATGGGATTCGTAGAAACGTGATCAGATGTTATTCGAGCTCCAAATCTGAGTAATATCATTAAAATTTCAGCAGCCCCCATTTGTATTACAACTCTAACTGGCGATGCTTTACCGCAGCTCTCTAAAGGAACATCTATAAAACGATATGTTTTTTCACCTTCTTTGAACTCTAAATTAGCATTGGTTGCATGATCAAGAAAAAAAACCAGGGCGTGAACATTCTCTTCTCTGTCCATGAAGTCCGATTTCCACCCTGCTAAGAAATACGGGGCTGATGTTCCAAATATTGCACCTGAAATAATATTTATTAACAATCAATTTCCTTATTCTTCATCAGCTTGTTAGTTCACATCTGGACATAGGCCTATCTCGCTGTAGGAGAGGGGGAGGAAGAGGATTTTGTGTTAATCGTCACGCTCGGTAGGCTGGATAACCTCAGTACCTGATGTCTCACTCCCTCCGTCACTGATCTGCGAATTTTACGTTTAGCATAGATTAGATGATAAGTTTGGAAGCAATGACATATTTGTAGCATTTCTTATTATCGTATCTTTCGATACTTTTGGGACAATATACGGTAAAATATTCTCTTAAGCCGCCACCTCAAGACAATTATTGATTTTACATGTAATCTATACCTACATACTATAAAGAAATTAAAGTTTCTTTCGGTAATAACTGAATAACTGCTTTATACAGTTGAGGGAGTTACATGCAATTATGACATGGATATTATATAATTTTAAAATTTTCTCCGCTTTGAATAATCTTCGGAATCCCTGAACCGATAGTAATGAAACCGCACAAATATATAGAATGTAATGCGAGGAGTGATCTAAGCTACACTTTTAACCGATTTCAAAAAGGAGGAGGTACTATTTCGACTGTATGTTTTGTTTATGTGTGTTACCTCAGAACTTTTTTCTAGGTGAATCTTTTTTGATGATTCTTTTTTTTATTTGTAAGCTTTGTAAAACTTGATTAAGATCTGAACAGTGGTTTTTGAGCTGTCTTTAATAATGCAGTATTTAATTGATTTCGAAGATGATGATGTTCTCAATATATTACCGAATACAAAAAGGTATTCAATTCGACTGTATGTTCTTTTTTATGTGTTAACTCATTTTGTTACCTCATAACTTTTCTCTGGGTAAACCGATTTTGATGATTCTTTATTAACTGAAAGCTGGTGCTTCTCGTGTGGTTTGATATAAATTCCCATATTAAAGTAAGTAAGTCCCATGTTAATCAAGATCTGATCAGTAGTTTTTGAGTTATCTTTAATAATGCATATTTAATTGACTTCGAATACTTTGCTTCGGTCGTATTAAAGTCGATTGTACAAAATTTTTAATTTCACCGTTTGGTTACATTGAAGTTAGTTGTATAAAATGTTTAATCAACACTTGTATCTTAAAAAGTTGGAGAAGTTTTCGAAAAAAGGAAAACTGATAAAATAACTGCACTTTTATTATCTTAAACCCAAATAACGACTCAGGCGAAGCCGGTTAAGCCAGGTAATTAATAAAATAAGCCAAGATCGCCGTCGTATGCCAATGTTAAGATGGTACAGGGCAGTTACACCCACATTATAATCGGAATATGTATATAATCTCACAAATAATTCCACTTCTTTGCTGTACGTATTAAGAACGGCGAAGCAAAATGTGTGCCAGTATTATAGTAATTATCAACAGCTATTTCACATTGTGATTTATAATAAGAACAAGAGAAGGATATGTAAATGACTAAAATCATATTTCAAGAACATGTGAATCTTCCATTACTTTTAATTTCCGTAGCCTAGTAAGTGCAGTAAAAGTTTTTTAAATATCATTAAGGAAGGCCTGTGCTCATCTGTTGGATCCTTAAAGACTGTTCATCAATTCACTTTAGCAACTGGTTATAGATGCACTATCTTTATCTAGAAATTGTACACGAAAGCTCGAATCGTGGGCTCACTTAGAACTGAAGTACTCGTAACTTGCCTACTGTAGAGGGTTCTAACATGAATCCAGTATGTTCGATACTGCATTAAAAAGCTGTAGTAGGTAATGACCTACCTGCGATCATATCGCATTAGAAGTGGCACACGTGCCCAAACCTGAACTTATTTTGCATTTGCAATTTAGGCATGCAGGTTTGGTATCTATGTTTTCCTTCGACTCAGAATACGAGGTAAATCGGCACCTTAAATTGCTATTAAACATTTCATTGGTGCTGACGGGAAATAAACCTGAGTATCTCGCGTACTATGCAGTTTACAACCAGCGCTGAGCTCCTAAGCTTCGGCAGTTTCTGCATTACATATTTGGAAATTATTATCGTGACCGTAGACGACCAGGACGGCATCAAGAGAAAAGGTACAATCTCACCTAGAAAAATCCTTTCGAATGTGCCTTCACAAGCGTAAAGTTCATCTAGTAAGGCTGCTACCACTCCATTATCTTGTAAACTCCAATCGAATGCCAATTTCATTGCTATATATAGCAAGTTATGATACTTTCCCATTAAACATACGTCGCCGTTATTTGATTTACAATTATTATGATATCGAAGGGCGGACGTAACGAAGTTCTTGCAAGTAACATTGTCTGATTTGTTTTGTCCTGAAATAAATATGATGTCTTTATATTATAAATTGCACTTTAACAATATGAATGCATACATTTACACGTTACATATTATTCGCGACTGTCACAGTCAAGACTTTTCAATTTTCAATCAAGTTTTTTTATAAGGTTTAAGTAACGAATGAGTTAACAGTCCGCCTGATGCAAATGATGAAAAAATATAAATGTTCATTCTATTACAAGGTAAATATTTGATTATTTTAAACAGCACTACCAAATTAGAAACAAATAATTATGGGTAAGGAAACCTTTTGCACATCCTGATATAACTGAATTAAAATACTCGACGAGTTCTCGCCTTCTGAATCTTTCGTTTAAACTATCGCGGTCCATGTTACAGAACACTTCTTCAAAATAATAATCCATGAACGTATCCATATTTACTTGATGATTTTTGTCCAAAATATTTGAAAATAAAAATTACTATTTATTTTGCAGAAAAACTAAAGCATTTTTGCAATAAATTGACTAAGTTTTTTATTCTTTTAGACATTGACATGTAACATTCTAACACGAAAGAAAACTTATTTGTAAAAATAATTACAAAAACATTATCACGCTCGCTTCCAACAATAGTCCGAATAGTTATAAACTGAAATCAGTTACAATGTCCCTCGCATTAAGTTAGAAAACTTTGAAGTGCAGTTAAATCTTCTTACCGTCGCGTCGGTTGTGTCGTTGGGAAGCCTAAAAAGTGTATTCTATTTTAGTTCGTCATGTCATGACACATTATACGATAATAGGTAAGTATTATAAATTTATGCAGCTCGTATCTTGATAAAAATATGGTATTAAACGAGATGATCGACAAGATTGGATTTTATGTTTCATAACTACCGAGTCGCTGAGTCTCTGGTCAGAATTCCCACGCCGGAGCCAGCATTAAATAAAAATTGGTTTTCTTGTATTACTTTGTATCCAAGCTTACCATATTAATAATAATGTCTTCTAGAAATATTTTCGCTCGTGGCGCTAGATTAATAGGAGACTGATCTCCGCAGGAGAGTGTTTCAGTGCTAAAGTGTGACGCAAGTATTTATTAACGTATTCAGACGACTGGAGAGAGGTCAGCCACAAGACACCCTTTACGTGCTTTTTTAGGCACGGGAGTTGAAATTCCGTCAGCTTTCTGATTCCAGGCTGCTACTTAGAAATTCAATAAGTAATTTGTCCCGAACCGGGATTCGAACCCAGAATCACATGGTTAGACCATTATACTGACGAGAAAGTCCATAAGCTTACGGTAAGTGTAGATATTACATCAGAATACCATAAGGGTAGTTTAACATCTATCCATATGGTAGATACTACAAGAGGTAGAGTTCCTGCTTTTATAACGGCTGGTAAATTGGTAAGCGGACTCGATAATTTTGCATTGATAATGTTGCTTCCCATCTCCAGAATATGAAGTCAGAAATAAAACCTAATTTTAAAATTTTTGGATGATTTTTGATGAAGTGACTGCCGAAGTCAATGGAATCCTGAAGCCATTATCAAACCAAAAAGGCTACGGATGTCGCTAGTGTTTGGTTACCGAGTGCAATTTAAATTGGCGTTTAGAGAAAGTCTACTTTAAGGTGATGTGGGCACCAAAAGCAGATTTTTCACGCTTTATATGTGCGCAGAAAAGCAATTTTTTGTCATTAAAAACTACGAATCCACGTTTTCTTTTGAGTTCATTATAAAAGTTCAGAGATTTTTCTTAGTGAATTATGTTGGCCAAAACACGATTGACACATTTTGGCTTGATAGAAAAAGATCGCAAAGTTTCCTCAAAATCTAAAATTTTCCATCCACTAAGAGAAAAAGCTGTTTCATTCGAATGTAATGAAATCAGTTTCAATTAAATTCAGGTTATGTGTTCATCAGTAGATACGTGAGTGAACTGTGGGTTTATTTTTCAATGAAAGAGTATATATAATTTTAAAAAGAAATATCTAATAAATATTGTGCGAGTTTAAAAAGAAATATCTAATAAGTAGCGCGCTGGCCGACCAAACAGCCGCCAGTAGCACCTTTAAAGCGTGAAAAATCTCCTTTCGCGTCCACATCACCTTAAGCATGGAAAACGATTACTTAATTTCATTGCCGTCATGATTATGTCATTTAGTGTCATATTAGCTTGATTATGTACACAATTTTGTTTACTGTAACTTTAGAGACCGTAAGCTATGTAGTCATATTTGTTGATATATCAATCTTAGCGTTAAGCAAGGTTTATACAAAGCCAGCAATGCTGACGCCAGTCCTCAGACAAGCCAGTGCTGGCCTGACCCGTGTTGTTTAGATGAGGCCAAATTGATTAATTTAATTCCTAGATTATTCTTGTAAATCGTTGTATTAAATTAATGATTTTTTGACTAACTGAAAAATTATGTTTGTCATATACCTACATACATCAAATATATGAATTTGTACAATATCGCTAGTTAAATTATTATATTACAAATTATTTATTCAGGCGCGGGGGTTGCGGGGCACGCGGTCGGAGGTCACTGGTTTGAAAAATAGACAGGCGCTCTATTCAGTTCAGTTTCACTGGCGGCCAGCACTGGCTTCGTCTAAACCTTGCTTAAGGAATAAGTCTAATTTCTGTCTTATTACAAAACATGGTTATATGATAGTTTAGTATTTAAATATGGTATGAGAACAGTCTTTCCAAATAAAGAAATCCCTAAGCCGTGGCGCCACATTTTCCCGAATATTTTTCTATCATTTTTTTATTTTATTTATTTATACAATAAGTGACATTATAAAGAACACACTTAACAGTTTTAAATCATATTCTATACATTGCGATGAGTTCGTTATTTTGGTTTAATCTACTTTTTGTTATAAGGCCATAAGGGACTTAGTGTCTCATAAAAGTCTAATAGTTTGGACCTAAAACTCTCACAGAAATTTAACGAGCTCCTACGGCAATTATGAGGACAACAGGTACTCGGTATGTTACGCGAAATGATATATAGGTATGACAAATGTAGTTCTTCTTCTTCTTCTTCATCATCAGCCTGTAATAGTACACTCCTGGTTATGGAATTCTTCCATTGTAGGAAAAATATAACAATAAAAATATGATTTAATATTTTATGCGACCCAGTATGACCCAGTATGACCCAGTAGGTAATTTCGTACTGGTTTAGGTAGTTACCTAAAATGGTTATTTTTATTATAAAATGTATCCTTATAACATTGAGCTAATATGTACTACGTACTAGAGGCGACACTGCTTTCAGCTACTATGTTCCATTCAACTGCGGTCCATACACCGCACTTTAATCAGTCACTCGCTAGGCGCTTGTAGAGTTGACACGTGTTGTGTTGATTTAAAAAAAATCTCTTGATAAAAATATGCCGTCGTGCGTACTTAGATATTGCACAAATAATTCAAGAAATGTCAGTAAAAACCAAGGAATTACTTTTCATTGGTTAATAAGATACTTAATCAATAAAAAAGTATTATAAATTAGTAATAAAACAAATTATTCTTAAGACGCCATCTTGTGTCACGTAATATAGATTATGAAATTAATTTGTTCAGATGCGACATTTCTGTGGGTACTTAAATATAGGACAAATATATTATTATACACATTTTTTTTCTAGAAACATATGAGTTATCATAATTAGGCCAAATTTTTTTACATTTAAATATGCTAATTATTCTTATATTTTATTTTTAGTTTTCCACATCAAAGTCAAAGTGGAATAAATTCGTCAATTTTTAACTCTCGCGTGCCCAGTATTTATGAACAGCTCTTATTCTAATTTAAATAAATATATTAGAATATGTAATTTAAATGTTATATTAACAAGTTTTGTTAAACATACATTTAGTATGTTTTTTATATTTAAGATAGACCTTTTAAAATATTAACATAAAAATATCATTAAAATGTAATTGTGATATAATATTATGTAACATTATATTAAATAAGGAAATATAATATACAAAATAAATGACAAAATTTAAAAAAAAATCTCGATATAATTTACCTATTTAACAGTACAATCTTTTATTACCTACTTATCATTCTACCTATGTTTATTCTATGATAAGAAAACAAACCGCGCGAACACAGAGTAGCGCACATTTTTTGTTTGAAATAGCTGTTCTAGTACGTAAGTACATATTACTTCAATGCCTTATAATGAGATTATTTTTATATTACAGTTACTTGACGGGAGAAGACAATTATGACGATCAATTTCAGCTGACTTACCGCGGCTACGTTTCCATGAAAGGCAAGGCTGAGCCAATGCAGACTTGGTTCTTGACGCGGTAGAAGATTTAAATTTATCTTTAAGGCATCTATTTATATGTGTCTGTCGTGATTTTGTGTATTTATATGTTTAGTACCGAATTGGTAAAAACTACGTGTGTGTGTGTGCGTGTACGTGTGGTATAATAACCAAAGGTTTTTCTTAGTAATTCGATGTGTAGGTGATTGAAGATCATAAATCTGTTTCATTATAAAATCTTAACTTACTTTTTGTAACTACTTATTTAGCTATCATCAGTTTATTTCTTAAACGAATTGAATAGAATTATTTTCATAGATGAGAACTTTTCATCACATTTGATTGATCTCCTATTTTTTTTGTGTTTTCATGTGTATAAGCTACATGAATAAATTATTGTTTATGAGTATAAGCCGGAGGAGTGTTTTAAAAATTGTTGGTGACCCAACAAAACACTACCAACCTGATGGGTTATATATAGATGATAGAGATATATCAATTAAATTCGATTAAAAATAAAAATTCGAATTCGTTGTCACCCAAATGCCTCAGACGAAATAAATTTCGTCTGAGCCAAATGCGCTCACAAACGGCGTGTCAAATGAGTTTTTTCGTGGACATAAGATCTTCGACCCTATTTTAACGAACTTAGCACTGGCAATCCTTTATTTCAACACAAATAAACCGAAATGTTTCACGTGACACCGCAGCATGCTGCTACAGGTCACGTCATTGTCCGGAATGCTGCGGCATGTCGCAGCACGCTGCTGCATCACGTGAAACGTATGGGTTATCATGTTGTTAAAGGAATGTGATTGATAATTAATTGGAACAAGGTTGAATCTAGCCCGTTGCGACGGTGATATCGGAATTGTCACAGGAAAATGTACCTTGCCGTCTGCGTGCGCAGACCCTAAAACAAAGGCATAATGCTACTATTTTACGTTGGTGTTGTGCAAGCGTGGTTCTTCCCCGGTCGCGTCGACCCATTTGTACTACAACCATAATGTATTATTTGCAGCGTAGCTCTACCACGTAAAAAGATGACTTATTTATATAGTAATACATGTTATGTTGTGAATACACAATATTTAATGATACTCAAATTGTTATAAATTGTTAAACTATTAATTTATACACGCTCCATTATTAATTTAAAAATCCTATAAAATAATAGCGAAGTTATTTCTATCGTTTATTTTTTGTTGATACGGGGGACCCCGTTTTTATACTAGTGTGTCCAAAATACTCAGCGTCAATCTCGTTACTATTTTATTTAGGTACCTACCTTGTATATGGCTATAATGGTCTTGGCCTATATAGTTAAGTATTATTAATCTTGGTGTTAATTGTAAATGGCAGATGATAAGCGAGCGGTGTTTTCATTGCTTGATATTCTTCTGCTTTTTATATTTATGAACATCTAAAGTAGAAAGATAGAGAAATATAAATAGCAGAAACACTACATAGAACATTAATGTCAAACAGCCCGTAACCATATCTAATGCCCCATTTACATTCAGCCCTGTTGGGCAGGGAAGTGAGCAGGGCAGTAAGCAGGGCAGTATGTAAACAGGCTACTCGCGCTGACACTGCCGCTGCCGCTGCCACTGCCCGACGATCGCTCAAATGTCGGTTATTCGTGCGGAAGTCAAAGGACGGGCAGCGCGAGCGGCAGTGAGTGTTCACATTCAGCTCCATCGCTCACTTCGCGCCAAGCGCCTGGATGAACGGACGTGCGTGGTGTCTTGTTATTAAATAAGTATGACCTACCAAAATGCTTTTCGAGTTGAACAATGAAACTATTATAAAGTTTTAAGAACTACTGGAATCAGAAAAAAACTATATGGGATTCAACGATAAAAACCACAATTCATCATCATCTACGAATACGAATTTTCTTTTTTGCGATAACATAGTACCTATGTACATAATTAATTATAAATTCGTCAAATTTATTATTTTAATATAAAATTTAGTTTAAGGAATTAAGACGAGCTCTTAGCACGATTTCAAATTCGTTTTTCACCCGCGCGTCCCGCAGTGGGCGGAGCGCAACCGGCTGTCGGAGAGCGCCGCGTGAACACAGTATGCGCAAAGCAAGCAGACAATTCACCTCCAAACAAAAACTTTTCCGTGAGGTTTACTGTTCTCAACACCACTAGGTAT
The DNA here is from genome assembly GCA_907164705.1 of Parnassius apollo. NCBI lineage: Eukaryota > Metazoa > Arthropoda > Insecta > Lepidoptera > Papilionidae > Parnassius > Parnassius apollo. The sequence goes on along the minus strand of CAJQZP010000088.1, from coordinate 3,297,681 downwards.
TAGTAATCATATTTTGAGAACCTACTCACTAAAATCAAAACTGTTTACAATATAGTTAGTCTGGACATCAACTACATTTTAATTATCAATATTTTTTTTAAAGTCAGTTTTATGATATGAGCAGGTAGGTACTTAGTCTACTATTTACATACATAAACATTTAAAACGCCACCTCACAAATTCTAAAAAAAAACCAAGCTTCGTTTGCAAAATAGCTAAAATAAGAGAAAAAGAATAGTTTCAAATAAAACCATTAGAAAATTCAAATTTATTTTACTGTTTTCTATTACCTTACCTCCGGAATTGATGGAGTGACCTGAAGGTGTACTTTGGTAATCGGTATTGGAACAGGTCGCCGAGTACTACTAGGTGTGCCGAGTTTGGTCTCGTTTTATTAGGTATGACGAGCCCTTACCTTCGGACTTGATGGAGTGACCTGAAGGTGTACTTTGGCAATCGGCATTGGAACAGGTTGCTAAATACTACTAGGTGTGCCGAGTTTGGTCTCGTTTTGTTAGATATGACGAGCCCTTACCTCCGGACTTGATGAAGTGACCTGAAGGTGTACTTTGGCAATCGGCATTGGAACAGGTCGCTAAGTACTACTAGGTGTGCCGAGGTTGGGCTCGTTTTGTTAGGTATGATGAGTCCTTACCTCCGGACCTGATGGAGTGACCTGAAGGTGTACTTTGGTAATCGGTATTGGAACTGGTCGCTAAGTACTACTAGTTGTGTCGAGTTTGATCTCGTTTTGTTAGGTATGACGAGCCCTTACCTCCGGACTTGATGGAGTGACCTGAAGGTGTACTCTATTAATCGGCATTGGAACAGGTCGCCGAGTACTACCAGGTGTGCCAAGTTTGTGCTCGTTTTGTTAGGTATGACGAGCCCTTACCTCCGGACTTGACGGAGTGACCTGAAGGTGTACTTTGGTAATCGGCATTGGAACAGGTCGCCGAGTACCACTAGGTGGGCCGAGTTTGGGCTCGTTTTGTTAGGTATGACGAGCCCTTACCTCCGGACTTGACGGAGTGACCTGAAGGTGTACTTTGGTAATCGGCATTGGAACAGGTCGCCGAGTACTACTAGGTGTGCCGAGTTTGGTCTCGTTTTGTTAGGTATGACGAGCCCTTACCTCCGGACTTGACGGAGTGACCTGAAGGTGTACTTTGGTAATCGGCATTGGAACAGGTCGCCGAGTACCACTAGGTGGGCCGAGTTTGGGCTCGTTTTGTTAGGTATGACGAGCCCTTACCTCCGGACTTGACGGAGTGACCTGAAGGTGTACTTTGGTAATCGGCATTGGAACAGGTCGCCGAGTACTAGTACTAGTACTAGTACTAGTACTAGTAGTAGAGTAGAGTAAGGGCTCGTCATACCTAACAAAACGAGCCCAACCTCGACACACCTAATAGTACTCGGCGACCTGTTCCAATGCCGATTACCAAAGTACACCTTCAGGTCACTCCATCAAGTCCGGAGGTAAGGGCTCGTCATACCTACAAAACGAGCCCAAACTCGGCACACCTAGTAGTACTCGGCGACCTGTTCCAATACCGATTACCAAAGTACACCTTCAGGTCACTCCGTCAATTCCGGAGGTAAGGGCTCGTCATACCTAATAAAACGAGCCCAAACTCGGCATACCTAGTAGTACTCGGCGACCTGTTCCAATTCCGATTACCAAAGTACACCTTCAGGTCACTCCGTCAAGTCCGGAGGTAAGAGCTCGTCATACTTAACAAAACGAGCCCAAACTCGGCCCACCTAGTAGTACTCGGCGACCTGTTCCAATACCGATTACCAAAGTACACCTTCAGGTCACTCCATCAAGTCCGGAGGTAAGGGCTCGTCATACCTAACAAAACGAGCCCAAACTGGGCCCACCTAGTAGTACTCGGCGACCAGTTCCAATAGCGATTACCAAAGTACACCTTCAGGTCACTCCGTCAAGTCCGGAGGTAAGGGCTCGTCATACCTAACAAAACGAGCCCAAACTCGGCACATCTAGTAGTACTCGGCGACCTGTTCCAATGCCGATTACCAAAGTACACCTTCAGGTCACTCCCTCAAGTCCGTAGGTAAGAGCTCGTCATACTTAACAAAACGAGCCCAAACTCGGCACACCTAGTAGTACTCGGCGACCTGTTCCAATGCCGATTACCAAAGTACACCTTCAGGTCACTCCGTCAAGTCCGGAGGTAAGAGCTCGTCATACTTAAGAAAACGAGCCCAAACTCAGCCCACCTAGTAGTGCTCGGCGACCTGTTCCAATACCGATTACCAAAGTACACCTTCAGGTCACTCCATCAAGTCCGGAGGTAAGGACTCGTCATACCTAACAAAACGAGCCCAAACTCGGCCCACCTAGTAGTACTCGGCGACCAGTTCCAATAGCGATTACCAAAGTACACCTTCAGGTCACTCCGTCAAGTCCGGAGGTAAGGGCTCGTCTTACCTAACAAAACGAGCCCAAACTCGGCACACCTAGTAATACCTACTCGGCGACCTGCTCCAATACCGATTACTAAAGTACACCTTCAGGTCACTCCGTCAAGTCCGGAGGTAAGGGCTCGTCATACCTAATAAAACGAGCCCAAAGTCGGCACACCTAGTTCTACTAGTCCAGGTGTTCCAGTATTAGTTACTGAAGTTCACTTTCAGGTCACTCCATCAAGTCCGGAGGTAAGGTCTTATCATAACTGACAAAATCAGCCCAAAGTCCCAGTGCAAAGCAGTCTCTATAGTAGGTATTCGTACCTCGTAACTAAGTCTTATTACTCTATGTATCTAAGTATATTTTTGTGGTGTAAGAAATCAAAAACAAATTTGATCTTTCAAATTATTAAAATAATTTTATTTGACTACGATTCCCGCAGCCAACCGTGCGTACACTTGTGTGCGTGACTCATGTCAATGTAATAGTTCGATTCTATACCTATATCAATTTTGTAAACGCGTCCTTAAAAAATCTTAACGTAAATACTGCGGCAAAAAGAGCGACACGTCTCTACAGCACCAGGCCTCGGCCGGCAGTGACTGCACAGGCGTTTACGCAAACATCCGTACGTATTATTTCAGAAATAAGAATATGTGATTTTAAAAAAAAACTATTAGTTGGACTAAAAAATTGAAACACTATAACGATAATATGTTCAATGTATAAAAATCTGACAAAAAATCAGAATGATTGAATGTATACTAGTATGGTTTTTACTAGTTAAAAGAAATTTTTGGAGGTATGTTTGTGATTTTTTTCTATCGTATTAAATTAGTAGTATCATGTTTTCAACACACTATCTAACTAGGATATATCCTGGACAATATCATACATTTTTCTGGGTTTGTTTACTGCAGTGGATCATTTACTTTGAGGCATTATAAAACTTGCATTTAGGGTCATGCCTCGTCTTAATGAACATTGACATTTTATTTCTAAAAACGATTAGTAACTCATATTGATTATTTATTAAAATGTAAAATAAGTTCAATGGTAATATTTGCATAATAGCCTGAGATTTTTAAATTATAATTTTATTGTAATTAAAATTATGAATTAATTTATACTGTAGTGTAATTATTAAAATAATAATAGCTTAACTAATCTCATATAATATTTAATATTATTTATGTAACAATAATGTAATAATTCAATTAATAATTTATGAACAATTTATTGTATAAGAATTCAAATAGAGTGGATCATACATAATATTTTAATTCAAAAAGAATGTTTGTACATAACTTTTAAGCAATGCAATAATTTTAAAATATAACATTGGGTTTGTGTAATTAGCTGTATTTTATATCATTTTTGCATGCCAATTATGGCAAAACATGTCAGTTCCACGTCATTGATCATCTTATGCACCGTGTTTTTAAGCTAATAAATTTTCTATCTTCTTTTGAACATGATATCTTTTTTAAATTATTAACATAATTTTGTATTGCAAGAAGACACAGCGCGGACGCTGTAATTATTTCGACGTCTGCCATAGTCGAAAGCCGAAAGTTATGTGAGTGGTAGGGCAGGTGTGAACTGTGAATACACACTTCCCGCGATCCTGCTACGGCAGTATTTAGAGAAGTATTGCCGGCAGCGCGAGGAGCAGTGGCAGGGGATGAATGAAAATGAGGCTTAAAGATTTTAATTACGTAGGTACTTATTCGATTAAGTTTGGCAAATTTGATAATACCGCCGCAATACGCATTCTAAATTGCGCTCCTGTTGACTCACGCTGGCTGACCTTCTTTTAAATAAATATACCTTTTCTTTTTGCGTCTTCGATCAATTATATACTTTTGCGTAAACTTTTTTTAAGGCTGGCACACTACCGTCACCGTTACTGATACAGCCTATCAAAAGTCGGATGCTGTTTATAGGGCTCCTCAAAGCTTACCGCATAGTGGAGATATTTGCTCTTGTTGGGGCGCTTGACAGCCGGATTTGCAATCGCAGTTTTTATTCTTGAGTTGTTATCGGAATGTAGCTGCTGTCCGCCTTTATGGTTTGTTACGAGTACCTTGTAACCCTATGTGCTTCTTATGACACTCACGAGACGATATGGGGTGGCGAATATTCTTACATCGCTCGCCCTAAAATCGGGTTTACCCTTAGAACGCGGTAACAAAGGGCGTTGCGACGTATTCGAGGCGCATCTGCTGTAATAATACAACATATTGCATACAAAAATCCGTTGAAACCTAACAAGTGCTTCTGTTTCAAAATCAAGTGCTACATTCAATGCGTTCCGTGCCTTGCGCTAATACACCTAATGCGTTGTAATGCGGCCGTGTGTCACCGATGCTGCGAAATCATTACGGTACTGTAGCGCTCGTGTAGCTCCGCTCTTATAATGAATACGGCCTACTCTTAAAGCATATTTAAATTATAAAAATGAGACACTTTAAATAACGCACGTTGTTTAATCAAAATAAACTTTCATTCAGATTCAAAAATGTTAGTTACATAATTTATTCCTTTTGGAGTAACACATAAAATACCTTTAATAGGAAGCAAAAGCCTTTTTTTGAAACACTGTTAGCCCATAAATTTTGTGGAAACGCTATAACACGTCCATATATTTAAATCATAAAACACAAACAATGATTTATTTTGTAGTCGATATCCTATAAACAATTGTAGATAGTACTGAAAGTTGTTTTATTTTTGTTTATGTAGATTTTAATTTTGTAGTAGATGATTGTTTAATCATTATTGTTAAAGATGTTGAAAATTATTTTCTGTGATCCGCGTAATAAACCTATATAACAGACCGGATATATAATATTATTACGCGGATTTATATATATATGTATATATATATATATATTTTGATATAATGGATTTTCCCAAAGTAGTAAGGCCTGATTCTATTAATTATTATTAATTTCATAATATCTCTTGTCATTTGTTACTTATTTATATAGAATTTTATGGAAACTAAATGATATTTAACATTTATAGGTGAATTTCACCTTTGATGAATTTTACACTTAAAAATTAGAAAATATGTAAATGTTATCTCACTACTTATTAACAGAAAAAAAGTATATTATCTTATCAGAATACAGCAATTATGTATGATCATTAAATTTTTGTTAAATAAATAAGTTGATGTGAAAACTTGTGTCTTTCATTTATAAATATTTTATTTAAAACATATTATAATAGGCTGGGATATAATTGAAAAATTAAATCTCCTCCCGAGCATACTACTCCAACACTTCAAGAGACTGTAAGTTCAATCTGCGCACCACCAAAGATAAATAATTAAAAGCCGAAGGTCGTAGAGGTTAACTATGATATAAATACCGCAGTCTCCCGTGACCATGGGCACTGCAACGCATCTGAAACGCCGAAGAAAGTGTTTTGAGTTTTCCACACTTACCATATGAAACACAACGTTACGCTGCTGTTTTACAGGTGACTCATTTTTACTGGAGCCATACTACAACTGCAGCGTTGTTTTTCTACATAAAAAGTACATTCTGTTGATCGGCAGCATTGTTATCTCTGTGTTCATCAAATTTTGTCACCAGTGTAGTGAGTACACATGCGTAAGTTAGAAAGTTACAGCCTAGATACGTCCTGCTGCTGGGCGCGTTAATTTGTCATGCCGTTTTAGGTTTTTTTTTTTTATTAAAACTAAAGTGTAAAATTTTTAGCTACCGCTTTAGGGTTCTTTAGTTATTACGGCTTTTTGAAAAGGACTTAATGAAGCTGTGAAATCTAATCGTTTAAAAGTAAAAACCTTCGCATCTACGAGCAAGCTATGTTTGTAAACGAGTACACAGGCCTATAGACATCTACATATCAATCAAAATGCAGACACGTTGCCACTCCCTGAGTATCAAGATGGAATGCTTCGTTTACACTAAAAAGGTTCCAAGATTTTCTACATTAAATTACAAATAAAAAGAAATACAGCAGCAATAGTTCCTATTTTACGCTGTAGTTCTATGAGAGCGTAGTCCGCCCTATTTCAAGCTCACCTATTATTACCACAACTATAAAAAAGCTGCAGCATTGCTCTTCTATGTAGAAAAATGCATGGCGTGTGTAGCGGCGCTGTTGTCGCGCCACTAGCACACCGAAACACATCGAAGCTTAAATCACGCTATCAACATTCCGAATCATAAACAGCATATATAGAACATCTCCGAACTATCACACGGAGTGTTGGCCGCTCCCCGGGCAGAACACCTTGTCCGGCGGGAGATCTCCCCTTTTCCTTCCACAACCACAGTGGTGACTATCCGACGTGATCTTGAATACACGCAACCGACAACCTTCGGAAACTTCAAGCTTCATCATCGTCATAGAATACCCCACCCATTCGCTCCCGAGCAGATATCGTCTGCAGTCTTCATATCCTGCAAGCCATCTAGCTTCACAAGGTTCATCGCAGCACTGGAATAATAATGCTTCCTGTTCCTTCAAGCTACTCTCTGCGCCATACAGTGTTCGGCACGGCTCTGAGCCTTACTGCTCGCCTCTGCTTCACGGCACTCTCGCAGATTACTTGCCTTCTTCTCGACTCACCGCAGACTACAAGGCAATCTCCTGGCACTTGCACATACGTCGGCAACGAGGCTGCACTATCGACCTCCGGTCTGAGCAGGGGGTGATGTAGCGGCGCTGTCGTCGCGCCACTAGCACACCGAAACACATCGAAGCTTAAATCACGCTATCAACATTCCGAATCATAAACAGTATATATAGAACATCTCCGAACTATCATACGGAGTGTCGGCCGCTCCCCGGGCAGAACACCTTGCCCGGCGGGAGATCTCCCCTTTTCCTACCACGGCCACACGTGTGTTTATAACAGAAACTATTACATGAATTATATAAACGTCACACTAAAGCGCATCACGAGTGGATTTGCTGTAGAATAAAAACAGCTTATGCGCAATAAATGTTTATGTTTACGCATACATTCTTACAAAGTATATGTGTACACACACACACACACACATACACACACACTTAATTGTTAAGTAAAGTAAATTTAATTTATCCTGGTTTTTGACACGATAGAGATTGCAGCGTGACTGCAGCAATACTAGCTATGCGTAGCTACAGCACGAATGTTTCTCGACCGGGATAGGACTACGCACTTAAAGAATATAACATAGAAGATGAAACAGTGGAATAACGCTGCTGTGTTTCGTTTGGTGAGTGTAATAAGAAGTGACCCGGAGCAGTGGCGAAGCTCCAAGCTAGGGCAAGCCCAAGTTATAAATTGATAAAAATATCGATTGTTGTTTTTAGCAGTTTTATAAAAATACACCAATCTTGATCTGTCTCCACGCTTCAGTTTCATATTCAATGCTGTCAAGGATATGTTCAACAAAGCACACGGAAGGCATACCACTGCTAGATAGATTGTATTACATATGAGCATTTTTTTGCAACACTCCGTGAATGAACAATTTTTGTTGGCTTTAACTCATTTTCGAACACCCAAACTCGTGACTGGTTTTTTGTTTTGGGTTCGTACGCATATATCCTGGATTCGTCACCTTATACGATGTTGTATACAGCATTTGAGGATCCTGCGTGGAATCTTTCGAGAGTTCTGACGCACCAAGTAACGCAAGCCGCTTTTTGCTCTTCACAGAGCGAATGCGCTATCCATCGGGAAAACAACTTTTTTATACCTAATTGTTCATGCAAGATTATTTGTATTTGACTCATGCCAATATCTAAAGTTGCCTGAATTTCGCGGTATGTCACATGTCGATCTTCCTCAATCAGCTTACGCACAGCATCAACGTTTTCTGGGGTGACTGCAGTTTTTGGACGGCCTTGACGGAGATCATCACTGAGCTTGACACGTCCACGTTGGAATTCAGCAAACCAGCGATAAATTGTGGTTTTGAATGGGGCTTCATCACCAAATGCAGAAATCATCCAGCTAACACACTGTTTTTATGTTAAACCACTTCGAAAGTCATAATAAATCATCGCTCTTGAATTTTCTCGAGCCAATTCCATTTTCTCAATGACTAAACAAGTTTGACAAAACCTTGTGACAAGACCGAGAATCTTTTTTTAAATAAATAAATGGTATTCGATTTTAAAAACCAAGGAGTTTTCAATTAAAAAGATTTTAATATGACAGGAACAGTGGAAATATTCCCGATACTTTTAGATATGAATAGAACATCTGATTTTACTAGTATTACAGCTCATTCCAATACTAATATTATATTTCACTGTCTAGAATATAGTGAAGTTATATTATTTGTCCTAGGAACATATCAGATTTTACAGGCAAGGTCCTAATTTAGTGAATATGTCAGGTTACACGGAGGGTATGGAATTGAAATAAGCAGAGAAAACATTAATGTAACAGAGTATTGTTTGAGAGGAAGTGGACATAATTCACTTATAAGAGGCAAAATCAAATCCAGACACATTTCCAGAAAAGTAATTATGTTTATATATTAATTGAAAATAATGTGTCTGGAAGGGAAGCTATAATAGAGTATTGCTGTAATTGTTTAGTTGGTAGAAGAACAGTTGGGTGCTGTGCACATGTTATGACGCTTGTGTGGTGGTACCTTGGGTGGACCAGGCATCAGCCGACAATATTGCCAGTGCCAGCATCACTTCTTGATGTTGTAGTTGTAAGAAGATGATGAATAAAAAGTAATTTTATCTAGCCTACTTATTTCATTAAAGTACTCCTAAATTCTACCATTACACTTCATTTACTCCCGTAACCTACCATTACTCGATTATTCAATACATATTATGCAACTTTAGTATTGAATAATGAAAGACTAAATTAAAATAAAATTGCATATGTATTGAATAATCGTTTTTATAAAAAAAGTAGGTATCTAGCGACTAACTCTCTTCAACTAGAATTGAAATGGTCAAACTACAAAAAAGCCTTGAAATCTTTCATGAAAGACTTCGTGTGATAATAATTACGCCATCCTTGTTTTTTACACTACATACTGTGCAAGCTAGTGCAATGTATGTAGGTGTAGTTTATTGAATTATCGGTCTTAGTTGGTCGGAGAAAAGATCAACTTCAAAAGACAGTTTGACAGACAGCCCTTTTTGACATCCAACTCTAGGAGTATGATACACATACGTAGGGTGCGCTTTGAGAGATGTTCTATTATTGGGTAATAAAATTATTTTAGAGAAATCTAAATAAATGGAAACGAGATCGCTAATTATCCTCCTCACTTACCCTCGCAGTCAGATAAAGCGTCCAAAATCAAAATGTACAATAAATTGCCTTTAAAAATAACAAGACTTCCATTAAACGCGTTTCGACAAGTGACAAAAACGTACTTTTTGAATCACGCTTTCTATAATATAGAAGAATATATGAAATATTCATTTTCTGACTTGCTTGACGTGTAAATGTAGATGTATTTTAATTTGTAATTTTAATAATCTAATATAATCTAATATCATTTAAATTGATATACCAATGTTATATTCAAAATATGATGATCAATAAATAAATCAAAAGTAAAAGGTATTTGTTGATTCAGCCTTAAAAATATTGTTGACGTTATTATAAAAAATCGTAGCTATTTAGATATTATTTTTAAACGTGCTTATGTTTACAACATAAAAACAAAACAATCTAACTATAGTTTGTTTTGGGACATGAAAAAAAATGTCAAGTCCAGCTCCTATAGAAATTTGGCCATCCTCCTTTCTTGACGGAAAAACTCAATTATTGATTTTTTTGGCCCGACCCCAGGGCCTCATTATTAGCAGCCGCACTACAACCATTAGACTAACGAGGCAGTCAATCCTAAACTTAAAGTAAAGTAAAGTTACAGCCTATATACTAACCACTGCTGGGCACAAGCCTCCTCTCGTTTCTGAGAGGGTTAAGGGGTTAAGGTTCCTAAACTTAACATATGTTTAAATAATATAGAACATAGATGACAAATCAAGACCGCGAAAGTCTTTTAGGTTTAGACGTCCGTTTGGATTGGTCTAAAGCTTTGGTCTCTTGGTCGTAACGCTCAACGCTGCGGTATGCAGCTCAAACGCAGCGTCACGATGCAGCGTTTATCATCTCTGCGGAGAAGTGGTCAGTTGATTTTGCCGCAGCTACCAAAGCAGACGTGTCAGCATGAACAATATTTTTGAAATTTGTGCTTTACTTGAGGAGGAGGAGGAAGAATTTCTACTGCTTCTGAAAAGACAAAAAGCATTAATTCTTATAAATTATCTTCAAACAAATCCATTGTCAACCCGTGACGCACACCGTAGCGTCGCAACGCGAACGACGCCGCGCAGTGCGGAGTACGCGCTCCCCGCTTCACCGCGCTTGCCGTTCGCCACTGACGCATACTGCGACGGAACAAGAGACCATTCTAGACATTTTTCATACGATTTAAATGTCCGGCACCGCATGCCGCATACCGCGGCGTTGTGCGTTACGATCAAGAGACCAAAACTTTACATATTTCTGCCATCAAGCAAGATTTTGTATCCTGGTCTCAAAAGTATATACAGCCGTTATAATAACAGACCGTGAGACATTCCATCTTATTCACATGGGTGACATGCAACTATAACCTTCTTTGTTTATAGCTGGTTTTAGGTTTTCGTTGCCTGCAGCAGCCACTAATCTACCGTCAGGTGGACTGTAAGTTTGTTTGACACTATAATATTATTAAAAATATTTTGACGTAAATATGGCCGTCGAACCATAACCGACTTTCGTAACACTCTTTAGGTTTTCGTTGGCTGCAGCAGCCACTAATCTACCGTCAGGTGGACTGTAAGTTTGTTTGACACTATAATATTATTAAAAATATTTTGACGTAAATATGGCCGTCGAACCATAACCGACTTTCGTAATACTCTTTAGGTTTTCGTTGGCTGCAGCAGCCACTAATCTACCGTCAGGTGGACTGTAAGTTTGTTTGACACTATAATATTATTAAAAATATTTTGACGTAAATATGGCCGTCGAACCATAACCGACTTTCGTAATACTCTTTAGGTTTTCGTTGGCTGCAGCAGCCACTAATCTACCGTCAGGTGGACTGTAAGTTTGTTTGACACTATAATATTATTAAAAATATTTTGACGTAAATATGGCCGTCGAACCATAACCGACTTTCGTAATACTCTTTAGGTTTTCGTTGGCTGCAGCAGCCACTAATCTACCGTCAGGTGGACTGTAAGTTTGTTTGACACTATAATATTATTAAAAATATTTTGAGGTAAATATGGCCGTCGAACCATAACCGACTTTCGTAATACTCTTTAGGTTTTCGTTGGCTGCAGCAGCCACTAATCTACCGTCAGGTGGACTGTAAGTTTGTTTGACACTATAATATTATTAAAAATATTTTGAGGTAAATATGGCCGTCAAACCATAACCGACTTTCGTAATACTCTTTAGGTTTTCGTTGGCTGCAGCAGCCACTAATCTACCGTCAGGTGGACTGTAAGTTTGTTTGACACTATAATATTATTAAAAATATTTTGACGTAAATATGGCCGTCGAACCATAACCGACTTTCGTAATACTCGTTTTAGGTTTTCGTTGGCTGCAGCAGCCACTAATCTACCGTCAGGTGGACTGTAAGTTTGTTTGACACTATAATATTATTAAAAATATTTTGACGTAAATATGGCCGTCGAACCATAACCGACTTTCGTAATACTCTTACTATAGAGTTGAGTAAAGAAGCTGTAAAACGTAAACTACTTCTAGCCTAGGTACAACATTTATACGTGGTAGAACCACGCTGCAGCTATATAATGGTTGTAGTACGAATGGGTCGGCTCGACCGGGGTAGGACTACGCTCTCACAGAATACCAGCGTAAAATAGTAGTTTAATACTGCTGTGTTTCGTATGGTGAGTGTAGAGAACCGGAGACCCTTTTTTTACTGGAAACGAGGCGTTCCATCTTAGTCCTCAGGTGTGACAACGCATCTGCGTTTTGATTCTTAATCGAGGATAAATGTAGATGTCTATGGGCCACAGCATCCACTTACCATCAGGTGGACTGTGTGCTCGTTTGTCACCCTTATTTTATAAAAAACAGTTTGTCATGTTAGTTATCGACTGAAGAGATGGCTTTACAACTCTATCAGAAACTATCATAATGATCAATGATATAAATGATACAATTCTTCTTTATTATTTAGCTCGTAACAGTCCATTGCTGAACGTAGGCCGCTCCCGTAGTAGGGAGGATCTACCACTAATCGCCCAAGGCGCACTTTTGGCGGACTTGGAATTAATAAGTTTCGGTTTAAATTTATAATTCGTTACATCTTCAATAAACCTTGCGCCGATAGGTTTATAATTAACGTTAAAGCGTTAACTATTAATAATCTGTTAACGAAATTGTTCTAAATGTTAATTTAAAACTAATATGTAAAGAATGCTGCTCATACGTAACTTGGTATCAAAAAATCTAGCAGCATTCAAAAAATGGGTTGGGCGATGCTCTTTCATTCAATGTCAAAAATAATAATTTGAATGGAATGCCGACCGTCGACCTTCATCATCCGGCGACTTGTTCGTGGTATTATGGAATATGAAATATCCTCAACGAGATAACTCGAAACTTTTAAATAAAACCGGTTGAAAGAGGGCTTAAATATGAACTTGCTAATTATACTAGTATATACCTATAAACTGCTTATACCTACCAAAATAAATTATATACACCACGTTATAACCCTTGCAATGTACATAACATTATATTGTGTATTAATACGAGTATATCTATACACGGGCGACCCGCCCCGTCTCCTCCTGGGTAGGATAGGTTGTTTGGATTAAGACCATTTATTTCAATAATATTTCGTTTTTTTGAATGACCGTGTTTTTAATTTACCGCGTAGTAGCGGTCTAGTCTGAGTATATTTTTTTTTATAGGAGAGAGGGCGAGCATACGGTTCACCTGACGGTAAGTGATTAACCCCGCCCATGAAGCCATGAACACCGGCCTTTTAAAGAGGAGTAGGGCCTTTTCCCACTACCTACCACTACCCCAATCATCCTGAGGGTGTTGTAAGATACGACAGAGGGAAAAATATCAGGACATGGGCGGCAGTGTTTTCCTAATAACAACTAAAATTAAACAGTTGCCAACCCGCTTTCCAAAGGCGGCAACTATGGCAAATATATAGAGGACTGTCTCTAAAGTAAAGGAGAGGCCTATATTCAGAAGTGGACTTTAAGAGGCTGTAACAGTTATGGTTTATATTACAAAGTTCTTCGGATATATATAGCCTAGATATCTCTTGGTGTTCCTCTTTGTCTGTTCGTAAAGTTTTATCACAATTGATTCAGCCATTCCGAAGAATAGTACGGACAGAAAAATAGACAACTGCCCAGGCAAAACCAGGGCGCGTCGCTAGTGTACAAAATATGTACATGTTTCATTACGCATTGATTAATGTCTGGTATGAATCACCTAGTTTAATTAACACTTGGTTTTAGCTTGTTTTTGTTCCATGTGACGACCGGCGAGAACTTTAGAACCAGTTTCTGATACATAAATATTCCATCTTAGTCTTTATAAGTGAAAGGTTTCTCATTTTATAAGTGAGCAAATGTTTATTGTTCTTGTTTTTCACTCTTACTAAAGTAAAATCATGTAAAACTTTTTAAACAGTCCAGCTCTGCAGAAAATGGCTTTACTCCTAATGTATCTTACATCTTTTTCTACCCTTACAGTCATGCTTGGTGGGTGAGCTAGTCGCAAAAGAGATTTTTGTGTTGCATGTATTATTACGCGCTTGACACAATTTCACGAAAACAAAATACAAAAATAATTAAATAAACATAGTAATAGTCACCATGTACCAAGTTACTCGACTACATAGAATCGGTTCCATAAAAGTACCAGGAGATAACTCCTGGTACTTTTACCTACCTACTACCTACCTACTTTTACAAACCCTATCATCACTTTTATTTCATTTTCATAAACAGTGATTATGTAATTATAGAAATAATTTAAGAAAAAAATCACAGCACAGTCAGTTCGGACAGCTCCTGAGCATTTAGCACATCTTTTACAACCTCTTCACTCCTTCTGTGGAATATTTATTTAGCCAACTTTAATTTGAATACAATTCCTGTGTTTTGCTACATCTACGAGTATATGTAGGTAGGTAAGTTATGTTACTACAGTATTACAAGTCATTAAATATTGAAGGAAATAGTCACAGCCATTTAAAATAAAATGTTATGTGTTTTATCTGTAAAGTATGTTAAGTAGTTTATATGATTGCCTCGATCACAAGATCAAACGGAAAAAATATAATAACTTACTACGTGACGTGTTTCTTAGCGAAGATATTTACAAGTCTTGTTTAGCCAAGCGTCATCCCTTTTTACTTTTTTGCTCGTGAGCCGAAACCTTTTTTAATTGTTTATGCTTTGTTTATTCTAAGAATGCATTTGTATATTTGTTATCTGTATTTTATTTTATGATTGACTCGTATCGGACGCGTCCGAAGCATTATGCTATTCGACGAGTGGGAACTTTATCAAGCCTGATCATCATCATCTTCATCATTACAGCCCTTTCACAAGTCCACTGCTAAACATAGGCCTCCCCCAAGGAATACCATAAAGCACGGTCTTGAGACACCTACATCCATTGACTTCCTGCACGTCTTACTAGGTTGTCACTCCATCTAGTGGGGGGACGCCCTACTCTTCGCTTGCTGATACGAGGAGATCACTCCAGAACCTTTTTTCCCCAACGGTTGTCGGTTCTACGAGGTAAATGGCCAGCCCATTGCCACTTCAGCTTGCTAATCCCTAGGGATATGTCCGTCACCCTAGTTCTACTCCGGATATCCTCATTCCTAAGTTTATCACGTAGAGAAACTCCGAGCATAGCCCTCTCCATAGCTCGCTGAGCGACTTGAACTTCCTCATACGGCCAGCAGTGAAGGACCACGTCTCAGATCCAAAGTTCATCACTGGCAACACGCACTGGTTGTACAATCCAGTTTTGAGGCTTTGAGGTATGTTCGACGAGAAAATATGTCGTAATCTCCCGAACGCTACCCAGCCAAGTTGAATCCGTCGATTGACCTCTCGGTCGAAGTTGACCCAACCTAGTCTGACTACTTATCCCAGGTAAACATACTCGTCAAGAACTTCGAGCTTAGTGTTCCCAACAACCACTGGCATAGGTGTGACATGGACATCACATATTACTTTTGTTTTGTACGTGTTCATCTTAAGACCTATCCGTTGGTAGACACTATTTACTTCATTAAGGATAGTGCTTAGGTCCTCCAACGTTTCTGTCATAAGCATTATATCGTCGGCAAATCGAAGGTGAGTGATGTACTCGCCATTGACGTTAATACTGTATCCTTTCCAGTCCAGTACCTTGAAAACGTCTTCGAATCCAGCGGTGAAGAGTTTCGGGGATATAATGTCAACCTGTCTTACACCCCTCTGCAGTTGGATAGGTTTCGTACTCTGGTTCTTACTGGGATAGCCATCGTAACCCTACTGTACAAACACTTCAACACTTCGATATACCAACAGTCAACAGCACCGCCCAAATTTCGACGGAATCAAAGGTTTTCTTTCAAATAATCTACATACGCCAGACAAAGTGGCAGATTTACTCTTCGTACTTCTGTACAGTTTGTCGAAGGGTATGAATGTGGTCTATGGTGTTACAGCTTTTTTTGGAAATCGGCTCATTCGGGAGGCTGGAAGTCGTCGAGTCTGACGTGGCTCAGAAGAGAAATTGGTTATTAATACCAATATATATTATATTGGTCTTCAAGAGAACATTGCCGCCTTTCTTGAAGAACAAGTACACTATACTTCTGCTTCACGCCTCTAGAGTAGTGCCACCATGGAGGACGGAATTGAAGAGTTTTTAAAGGACTTTAAGTATCGGTTTTCCACCTGTTTTTAGAAGCTCCGCAGTAATTCCATCCTCGCCCGGAGACTTGCCGTTTTTAAGGTGCAGGAGAGCCATTCTAATCTGACTAACGTCCAAGATATCATCGGAATAGTGTCGGATAAGACTTGCTCTTTCATCGTTACTCACACATGCGTGTGGCTCCAAAGATGACATGTACAGCTGCACATAGAACCTTTTAATCTCACTTAGAATCTCATGTGCCCCGGAAACGATACGGCCACGTTCGGTCTTCAGCTTCGACAGTTGGCTCTTTCCGGCAGACAGATTTCCGGCAAGGACTTTGGAGAACTGGTTCCGCTCGATCGCTTCTTCACTACGAGCTGTATTGAAGTTGCTTAAGCCTCGCCGCATGCATTTAGAGATCTGTCTGTTCAGTTGCCTGTATGCTGTCAAATCTGCCGGAAGACTGCAGCTTCATCTCCCATCTAATAGTCATGAGATTAAGAGTGTGATCGGAGTGTTTTTGTGTTCTTTTGCAACGGGTCTTACAGAAGTTAGCTCCGATCGCATGGACGGTTTTCATAAGCTTGTCATTCATATAGTCCACTTGATTGCAGCCTTCTAGGCACTAAAAAGATTTTATAACTCAAGTTGAAAGTTTTCAGGGGGGACGGAACGATGATTTTATTAGACGTGACCTCTCCAACTACACGTTTAGGTTCAGTAACATGGTTACTAGTATTTGGTAAGCTTTGAATTGTAATGTAATGCTAAGAGTTGTAATACAAAGGTACTCGATGGCGATATGAATTCGATACGATAGAAAACTTAGACTGTCATCTTTTGCTTATTTTTGAGGTTTTCTTCTTCTTTAGCAACCTTCTAAAAGTCCACAACTGATCATGATTTTTTTTTACTTAACTGGCTTTACGACTCTGGGTTCTAGCCCTTCTGAGCCTATCATTTCTTTCGGAATCTTCGTTTTTATATATTTTTTCTTTACAATATGCTGATGCGTCTCATTGCGAAGTTTTTGGGAGATTTTGACGCCAGCTCAATCCAGAGGACAGTTGATGATGACAACCACTCAAGTTCATAAGGCGCCTAAGCGGTCAAAATAACTTGAGGTTTATATCGACATCAAACACTTGTTTCGTCGTTTTCTCTAATAGTTCACACGACACTTAATTCACGAAATTGCATCACTTTTACGAATCAAAATCCACACCATTATTCAAGCGACATAACAGGAACGAAAATCCGTCGACGGCCAAGCTCCCGCCAAAACTCAACTGGTCTAGAGGCTCTACCGTTTTAGGGAGGGCTTTTATTAACTGCAACGCTTGGTAGACGGATTGCCAATCGCGGTACTAGAAGTCCCGCATGACACTATTTCCTGTCGTCTTTTTGGGGGTTATACCTATTCTATTATTACCGTTTCAGCCCATTAAAGTCCACTACTGAACATAGGCCTCCCCTGTAGATTGCCTCATAGGGGGATATTTCCCATAGTTACCACGCTTGACAAGCGCGTTAGCAAACCCAATTTTATAGTGTCTATTAACTAGACGCTGCTGCCTATCTACTGATTTATTTCCCATTGTCGTCTCTGACGACATTCACGGGACTACATGTAGTAGGTAGTGGATATTCTTACACTGTCACTAGACGGTAATACATCTGGCGTAAATTATTGTACCGCCACCTAACTGAAGGCTTAATGGCTTCCTTCAGGCGGTGGTATCTTTCCGAGATTTCTTGATCAATTCTCTTACGCCAATTAAGCTATATAAAAAGATCGGTATACCTTACACATATTGCACCACCACTAGCGATTCAACTTATCATTGACCATAAACCATTTCATTCGGCGTAACTAGTAAGAATATATATCTTCAACCCTAATTTTAATTGAAGTTTACTACACCTGTAAAACAATATGTTGAAATTTTTCAAATTCCGATATTTATATATCATGATTGACCTTTTTTACAGTCTGAAAAAAAAATAGAGCGTAACACGTGTGTTCTACTTCGTTCACATGTTACACGCTATTTTTTCCAGACGTTAAAAAAGGTCATCCAGTATATACAAATAAATAATATTGAAGTGTCTGTTTCTAATGTCAAAATGACATTTTTGTACTAAATGAATATGAAGACAATTTACGGTACCTATAAAAAACGGTTATTTAAAAATTTTCCTGTCTGTTGTTTGTCTGTCTGTTTGTTCCGGTTAATCTCTGAAATGGTAGAACTGATTTTGACGAGATTTTTACTGGCAGATAGCTGATGTTATAAGGAGTAACTTAGGCTACTTTTATTTTAGAAAAAGAATTAGGGATCCGCGCAAAAAAAAAATAGAACCCATGAAATCCAGTAGTACTAAATTCCACGCGGATGAGAAATTTCTATATGAAGTGAAAAAAGGAATCTCGTTGCAATGTACACCAGGTACCTTTTCAGTGCAAAATTTTCAGTATACTACATTATACTCCTGTATTTCGTAAACGAACGACGAAAAACCGTTAGAAATTATTCTGAACGAAACGTGTTAATCAATGATTATTAATATCTACATGCAATATATGGGAAAAGGAACTAATAGAGAAACTGCCTGTACACGCACGTATGGAAAAGAATTATATGACAACAAAATTAGGTAACGACTTGTTATATTGGGTAAGAGAATCAAAACTACCTTACATAATTTATAAAGATATTATCTTATTATTGGAAAAAAATTCTTTGCTAAATGATATAATTAAACTTCTTGCTGAGAAGTTTACAAAACATGTTAAACTCCTTATTAGTTACTCGTAAGATCTGCTTGGAGGATATTCGTCCTGAATTAAAAAAAAATTACGTGTACTAGTGATTACTGTACTGCAGCACACCGCAGTACTAGTACTATCATATTGTGAAAAGAAATATTATATTAATGATTTCTTATATTTACGCGAACACTACACATTGAAATAATACTAGTTTTTACGGAATTTATCGCGTATATTTAACTTTTTAATTACCCGACTTTTCGAACGCTTTACAGCACTCATGGTCACGGGCAGGACTGAGATGTTCAACGTCCATATGTCATAGTTAACCGCGGTTACCATAGATTAAAATTTAACTTTTGTTCCGATCTATGCAGTATGAACTTATGGTATCTTGAAGTCTTGCAGTTGTATGCTTGGGTTGGGATTTAATTTTATTTATTATAGGATCCCAAGCAGATGGTAGCACCCAGCCATCTTCTCTATTGAAATTAGGATGTTTTTTGATTTCAATAGCCTCGCGAATCATCCTTGGAAGGAATCGGTGTTCTTTAGCGAGGATCTGCGGTCTATCAAATCTGATGTAGTGACGGGGGCGATCCTGTACGTGTTCACAGACTGCAGACTTTATTATATTATATTATATATATTTTTTATTATATTATATTATAATTAAATAAAATTAGTATTTAGGTACGCGATAGAGCAACGCCGTAAATATTTAATATTATGGATGTAGCATGGCTTGATGGAGGAAATACGAGTACCACGCTCTTGCGGAATGATACGTGGAGGAAATACGAATACCACGCTCTTATGGAATGCCTAAAATAGTGCTTTTACTGCTTTGTCCCGTATGATGAATATAGAGAACCGGAGACGCTTTTCGCTGAAAATGAGGCATTTCTAGTCCTCAGGGGTGACAATGCATGACAATGTTTTGTGTAGAGCCATGGTTATATAGTAGTATGTTTACCGGGGTTTGCGTGAGTTTATTTGGTGACACTGCATTTTGATTTTTATAGTTAGAGTTGGGCCTGGCTTGTGCTTTTTTTCTATAAAAAAAAAAAAAAAAATTGATTAGTCGAAGATATATGTAGATGTTTATGGGTGTCCCATGAAAATCTACATATATCATCACCCACTTACCATCAGGTGAGTTATTTGCTCGTTTTTCTACCTTATCCTATAAAGGATATGGGCAGAGCATTCATTATATACATGTTAGAGCCACGTTGCAGCTATATTATGGTTGTAGCACGAACGGGTCGGCTCGACCGGGAAAGGACCACGCTCTCACGGTATACCAGCGTAAAATGGTAGCTTAATGTTGCTGTGTTTCATATGGTGAGTGTAGAGACCTGTAGACCCTTTTTGCTGGAAATGAGGAATTCCATGACAATTGACATCTTAGTCCTCAAGGGTGACAACGCATTTGCGTTTAAATGTAGATGTCTATGGGCCAGAGCATCCACTTACCATCAGGTGGACTGTGTGCTCGTTTGTCACCCTTATTCTATAAAAAAATGTGTTTGTTAGTTATAAAGTATGTGTTTGTCATTTCGTACACTACAACAACAAAACATGATTTTAATTACAAAGAAGCAAATGGTCGAAAAAAGTTACAGTGTGTGTAATTTTCATATTTCTATAAATATTTCTCTCAATTTGAATTAAATTACAGTGTTATTACATTATGCTTAATATTAATATTAAATAAAAATATTAATTTTGTAATTCTACTGTAAACTGAAGTTACATTAGACAATGTTTTAAAAAAGTTTATCGCTTTTGTAAACGAAAATCTTAGGATGTATGGCGGAGTTAGTTTCTTGCCAATTTACTAGTTTTTTTTTTTTCTATTACAACAGTATGCCTACATTGTAAGAATTTACTGGACGGAAGGATCCCCTCTCTAGGAATCCGACTAGGTTTGTTTCACCCTCTATTTATTTTTGGCGACAAGTAACAATGCGTCCTCTGCTAAGTCTGTAGGATTTGCAAAGCTAGTATAATTACAGATTGTGAGGCATTCTATCTTACTCCCCAGGAGTGAAAACGCGTTTGTGGCTTCCTTTATTTGAAATCGTAACGGGATATTCCCTGCAGTTTTCACTGAAATTATTAAATTTCGTAACTATCACTCGTATTAACTTTATCTGTTCGATTCATTATGATTTCACTGTAGTCGTCGTCCACACGTATCGAAAACTTTATTCACTTTTGTTTTTGAATCTTGAAACCGCTCTTAGTTTTGGTTTCGAAATAATAAATTATTACGCATCTCTAGGTTATTTTTATCCATAACGCAAATCTTCGTACCCGTTCCTATTGACTTTTTTCCTATAATTGATGTGTGAAACTAACTTGACCGCAAGTTCGTTTGACACATCAATTATCATCACGTGATTGTAAACAACTACTGCAGTCCATGCGTGCCCGATAGGCTCACTCACATCATCAGAGCCTCAATCGTGTCAAATTCGTCACTAGTCGCCTCCACCCGATAGTTAACAGTAAGAGCAAACCCAGTATATTCTAAGTCTATGGAGCAAACTGTCCCTAAGATACAAACTCCACCTCCACAAAGCTTGCGTAAGATCTATCATGTCCTATGGACGAGTAGCCTTCACACACGCGGCTCTTAAGCAATTGTTCTACCTCCAAGTCGTCTAAAATAGATTTATTTGCATCCCCACCGTAGCTTGGTGGTACTAACGAAATTCGGACTTGCACAGAGATTGTCGACTTCCGACAATCTCTGAATATTTCAAGGAAATGGCAGTTTTACAGCCCCGGCCGTGGGCCCTTAGACCTGTGAAGCTGTAAAAGCCAAAAGGCTAACAGCATTGACATCATCTGTAACCAGAGCAGTCCATGGATATCGGCAGCAAACTTCAAAAAAAAGATAAAGATGTATTGTCATCTTAGAGGACTAAGGGTGGTATGTTCCACAACCTGTAAGTATCTAGTATCTACATCCTTCGGACTGAAACACACCTGTGCAGGCACTGCTGCTTGACCGCAGAAAGAGACAATAAAGTTTCTCTTAACCTGATGAACTCCTACGTAGAAAGTAAGGCCTATTAAAAAAAACTTTTATAACTTTTTAGAATATAGCTGTCGTTCGCTAAAATGTTTTTAGTTTAAATTTAAATTCAAATTCAATGTTTTCTCGCATATTGGAACCTGTTTGCACATTTTAAAATACTATAAATATAATCAACTGTGGAGTGTTTATAATTTTAATTAATAAATGAAACGGAACGAGTTAATGCAAAAATTTAACTCGTGCGCATGTGAAGGTAACCGAGATGGCATTGCATTTTAATCAAATTTTAAAAACAGCTTAATCACCTGGTCCTTATATAGTGACATAAATGTTATATACCATAAAATATGGTTCAAATTTGTTTGACTTTGTTGCAATCTACCTGCCAGCGTGAATGGAAAAGGCTCTTCATTCCAACCACCAGTTAAGAAACCGCTTTAGTCAGTCTGCGTCAGGCATTAGCGACTGTCACGCGTGTGCGCATAAAAACGCTATTGGCAAATTTAAATTTCGACCGTTTTGCGACCGGCCAATCGCATTCGATTAATCGTTTGATTTCTTTTCGCGACCACTTTTTAGCGTCAACTGTGTCCCGTTATCTGTGCTGTGTGTTTTGTGACTTGAAAACTGACTGTGTTTGATAGCAGCTAATTGTGTTTTCAATATCTTTTACTGTAAGAGTGGATGTTTTCTCACGTGTTCTGGTAAGATTTCTAATAGTTATTTATCATACAAACACACATTCGAATATTTAAAAGATTGCAATGATGTTTTCACATCGTTCGCTGATATTTCATTTCACGATAAGGAATTAAATATTATAATGCCATAAATATATCATCTAATTCGAACAGACATCCATTAAGCTTCCCGATTTCCCGATCTAATAAATACCTATAAAGCTGAATATTTCTGATTTCTATATTTCTTGAACTGCTTGAAACTGCCTTAAGCAATGAAATTTTCTTAAATCACAAGAACGTACTTGGTAATTATTAATAAGCAGGAAAGTCCCACGAATGTAATTATAAAATAATATAGATATAGGGCGTGTTTCGTTCGCATGGTTATTACAATAAGAATTAACTAAAAAACAATACAATAATGTAATCATGTGAGTACGCTCATAGCATTTATTTCAGTGTCACAAGTACAGAAATTAATAAGTATCTTTACAAAGTGAAATCATATAAGCGGAAATATTATTTTTTGCACTCATAGAAGGGAAATGCCAAAGTTTTTTCGCGTTGTGTACCTACCTTGCTAATCGACAGACAAGGCACTAGCCAACGATTGTTGACAGAAAATCCAGCATACAATTCTTAAGACAAATTTCACTGGATAGCTATGGGAAGAAGCATTACCAGAGCGAGGATACCGGCTCTGTTCTTAACATATCTGTGTGAGCAATTTTTTAGTTAGTTATGCATTAGTAAGTTATGAATTCAAGCTAGCGCATATCAAACCTGGAAAGCCAGTCTTCACCCACCCTGTTGTATTCCAGCTTGAAAAATATGTAGCAGTACTAGATGATTCAAGCCTTTAAAATGTTCCAAATCTGGTTTAAGTACCTACTAACATTTGGCGATTAGATTGTCGGTTGATATTGAAAACCACAAAATTTTCATTGATTGTCTCATAATAACATTTTATCCTCAGCACGATTACATGTTTTTTTTTATAGGATAGGGTGACAAACGAGCACACAGTCCACCTGATGGTAAGTGGTTGCTGTGGCCCATAGACATCTACATCTATCCTCGATTATGAATCAAACTGCAGGTGCGTTGTCACTCGTGAGGACTAAAATGGAATGCCTCATTTCCAATAAACTACTACAAAGTGCTGTTACATAATTTAATGAAACAAGCATATTATACGGCAATGCCCATTTTGACCATATTAACCAATTAGGTAAATAAATCTACCTGAAATACCACACAGTATTGCCATATTTACCTGACATATATATTGTAAATAGAATTTATACAAACGTAACTTCATTTCAAATTAACAAATCTATTACTTAAATAAGTAACAACCTATCTCTAAACTACATGCAACAAATTACGAAAAGAAATAGGATTCTCAATATCATTATGAAACATTTAAGGTATCACAATTAGAATAATTCATTGTAATTGAAATTACGCTTTAAGCATTTTCATAATTATTTCATTTTGGTATAGAATTTAATTAGTTATTTATATTTTTCAAATATCGAAATAAATAATTACTATTATCGGATATATTAATTTCTTTGTTTTACAAGCTGTAATGACATCTTTGTATACTGCTGTCTTTACATCTTTGTATATTGCTATATGGTTTCGATACATATTCTTTTTATTATTTTATCATCGAATTATAATTTTGTTACTCATAGTTTAATATATCTTCATTCTTCGACTTAAAATTCAAAGAAAAATCTATTCTTTAAAAGAAAAGAAGAAAAATCTATTCTTCATACTTCATTAATTTTGATAAAATAGTCTACTAACATAATTATATAACATAAGAGTAAATGAGTTTTTTACTTATAATATATAACTGTATTATATTTCTTACAACTGTATTATAACTGGCAATAAATGTATATGTATATATAAACAAAATTGAAGTCTCTGTCTGTAGTACCAAAATAACAATCATATATTGAGCTTATATAGAGGTTGTTTACTTTGTTTGTTACATTTTTTTTTAAATTTTGGTATATGTATCTGTTTGTCTGTCTCTCTGTTCGGGCTAACCTTCGAAATAGCTAAACCTAATGAAGCATTCGGTTTAACGCATTAACGCTTAATGCATTCGGTTTCTAACTTCGAAATAGTTAAACCTAATGAAGCATTCGGTTTAACGCATTAACGCTTAATGCATTCGGTTTCGGGCTAACCTTCGAAATAGCTAAACCTAATGAAGCATTCGGTTTAACGCATTAACGCTTAATGCATTCGGTTTCGAGCTAACCTTCGAAATAGCTAAACCTAATGAAACCTAATGAAGCATGTGTGATCTAAGCGGTGATCGTAGCTACATTCTATACGAAAAACTTTGAAATTAAAAAAAACGATAAATTGATAAAACAAATGCTCTTTGAATATATTAAATCTAAATAACTCCATATTATTAGATCCTACCTATGTATGATTTTTTACGATTACATCATTTTGAATAAGTCTTCCTTCGAATAACATCGAATAAAGGTTCCTTATTCGAAGCGTAGTTTTTAGTATGGTCACCGATTTCTCGGAAATGGCTAACAGATGGAGATAATTAAATGATTCTATATTAATAAATAAGTCTTACTTCAGGGGTGGTCACGTACAATGTTGCCGTTTCAGCGCATTTGGCGCTAGATCTGGTGCAATTTCTAGGGACTACAGCGCTTTTTTTAATATCAGATCAGATTTTTTTTAATATCAGCAGATGAATTGTTCATTTTACAAAAAAATGTGTTAGGATACTCGCCATAATTGATAACAGTCGTAGCTGTCGACCCTACTTCATTAAATTTAATTTATTAATCTTAGTTTCTATTTACATAAAAGATATAAGTAACTTCGTATTTAAAAATAAACACTTCCGCACCCAGATAAAAGAAACACACAATGTAAATACTAGGCATAAAGATAGGTTATGTTTACCCCCATCTAGAACCAAAATGCTCAATTTTAGTCCATATTATATATGGCATATGGCAATTAAAATATTCAATAAACTACCCATAAATATAAAATCTGAAGTTAAATTAAGTTCATTAAATAAAAAACTTCATGATTATCTTATTTTCAAATGCTTTTTGCACATGCTCACGGAATTTTTTGATAGTAAATCTAAGCAGCAAATTACTAAGTATTAAATAAAATTTTATTTTCAAAATAGTCAAATACATGTTACTTTACATGAGCCAACTTGCATAAAATTTTATATTGTAAAGATTATAATGATGTTACACAGTTATAAGTCCATTAAATTATTCTAAAAATCCATTAAATTATTCGAAAGGGTCTATAATGGTCACTGAAACTGCCAGTGTACTGTAAATTATAGAAGCAATAAACGATTTGAATTTGAGTCTACGTGCTAAAAATATCTAGGTCTACTAGACCAGTGTTACCGTTTCAGCGCATTTGGCGCTAGATCTAGCGCAATTCTAGGGTCTATAGCGCTTTTTTTAAATATCTACGTGCTAAAAATATCTAGGTCTACTAGACCAGTGTTGCCGTTTCAGCGCATTTGGCGCTAGATCTAGTGCAATTCTAGGGTCTATAGCGCTTTTTTTTAAATATCTACGTGCTAAAAATATCTAGGTCTACTAGACCAGTTGGCATTTTAGCGCATTTGGCGCTAGATCTAGTGCAATTATAATAAGTGAAAACTTGTAAATGGCTCGCTTTTTGATACATTAACATATAAGTGAAAACTTGTAAATGGCCTTCATTTTTGTTATAATTATATTATTTTTGTAAATTAGCTGTAAGTTTTCCAAATAAATAATAAATAAAAATAAAATAAAAATTCTAGGGTCTATAGCGCTTTTTTTTAAATATCTACGTGCCAAAAATATCTAGGTCTACTAGACCAGTGTTGCCGTTTTAGCGCATTTGGCGCTAGATCTAGTGCAATTCTAGGGTCTATAGCGCTTTTTTAAATATCTACGTGCTAAAAATATCTAGGTCTACTAGACCAGTGTTGCCGTTTCAGCGCATTTGGCGCTAGATCTAGGACCTAGATATTTTTAGCACGCAGATATTTAAAAAAGCGCTATAGACCCTAGAATTTAGGTCGTAGATATTTTTAGCACGTAGATATTTAAAAAAGCGTTATAGATCCTAGAATTGCTCTAGATCTAGCGCCAAATGCGCTGAAACGGCAACACTGGTCACGTACAATTCAAAAGAAAAAATCTATCGCTAATAGAGGATTTGTAGGAGATGAAGATTTTAATCTAGTTCTTAAATTTAACTTGCAATATTTCTTAGACCACTAAAAGGGGTAAATATAATCTAATTAAACATTGGCTAAAGAGTAATAATTAATCTCAAAAGCTAAAAAAATCCATATAAAAGCATCTAAATTTGGGGCTTATTCGTAGGTAATTCTTTAACGCACTGTTTTAGCACCGACGTATTTTTTATTTAGTTTTTGATGTCGGTAAATGTTTCATTATCAATAATTTTATAATTAATTGCAAAATTATTGATAGTGTAATTACTTAGTGTAACGTCATCATCTTTCATAGCTCTCACACCTGACGCACATACCTCCACATATGAGGCTCCGTTGGAAAGTGGCATAACGACAACTATTTAAATAAACTCGTGGAAAAAAAAAGATTTAATCAATCTAGTTCTACAATACGTGTGTTGGCGGCTTCTTACTTTCAGTTCTCGAGTGTGTGGGCAATTCTTTTGCATTTTATTTGCGCTTTTATTACAGAGAAATTCTGTCTATTTCTGTCTAAGAGATTAATCTCCATGATACATGACTTGTAAATTTTAAGACGCGTTATAAAACGTGATAAGTGAATTTTCCCCTTAGTTAAAATAAACATTTTGCTTAGAATTTCTTTATTATTTTACCTATTAGGAGGGCGTCACTTGTTTATAATGTTAGGAGTTGCATAAAATAATTTATTAGGTGAATAAGATCTTAAATAAACACTTTTCCAAAGCAAACTCCAGTCTGATGGCGTTGAAACAGAAACCATCAACCAATTTCGTACCCTAGTTCACGTAAATTGCGATTATTGGAAATGCCAGATGATCTCATACCTTTCAACGGATGGAGATATATAACCTCGTTTACTGCAGATGCCACTGGCGTTGAAGGTGCCAAACTACTAAGAGTGACTATATCTGTCAAATCCTCAATACAACGGGATTGGCTTTGAACTTTTACGATCTAATGAAGGAGAAGAATATTCCTTTTTTTTATAAGATAGGATGACAAACGAGCACACGGTCCATCTGATGATAAGTGGTTGCTATGACATAGAGATCTAATGTGATCTATGATCCATGAGGACTAAGATGGAATCTCTTGTTTCCAGTAAAAAGGGACTCCAATTCTCTACACTCACCATACGAATCACAGCAGCTTAAGCTTCTATTTTATGCCGGTATTCAGTGAGAGCGTGGTCCTTTCCCGATCGAGCCAACTCATTCGTTCTACAACTATACTACTAATATAACTACAGCATGGCTCCACCACGTATAAAAATTCTAATTAATGTGACCGTGGTAAAGCTATATTATAGTTGCAGCACGAATGGGTAGGTCCGACCAGGGAAGGAACACGCCCTGTCAGAATATCAGCGTGAAATAGCAGCTTAATGTTTCTGTGTTTTGTATGGTGAGGTAGACCCAGAGACTTTACTGGCAACGAGGCTTTTCATCTTAGTCCTCAGGGGTGACAATATATCTTCATATTATATTAAAAATTAGAATAATTTTCTATTAATTAAATATATTTTATAAATACTCCTTGACGATTCATTACCCGTGTTAAAGTCTTTTCATTTTAACACTGGTAATGAATAAAACCAGCAAAAGAAAAACTAAGCGAAATTCATTTTCCACAGTAACATAATATCTTCTTCACCGAATTATGTCAAAATGGCGGTATATTGTTTCGAAAATCTTAAACTTAAATACCACCAACTAGTATAATGGAACAGCAAACAGCATAATAAAATAAAACAGTATAGTCCAAAGGTATTTTCTCTGTGATCACTAATACCAACCTTGTGAGTGAAGATTTCCAGGTTTACACATGCCTTTCAGTGCACTTTTAAAATGGATCTGAATTATAACTGATAAAGAAGGAAAGAAGGAAGTTACTTTAATAATATTTAATTAATAAATAATTTAAAATTTTATAATAAAAAACAATAACTTAATTCTTTGTTATAATTATGCAGAATAATACATATCTTAATATATATAAATTACGTGTCACGTTGTTTGTCCGCGATGGACTCCTAAACTACTTAACCGATTTTAATCAAATTTGCACACCGTATGCAGTTTGGTCCAACTTGAGAGATAGGATAGTTTTTTTACCCATGAGTGACCCACAATATTTTTTTGCGAATTTAAGGATTTTAACAATGGGTCGTCGAAAAGGGCAGAACAACGTCTGCCTGGCAAGCTAGTTACCTGTATACAGTATATATGGCACCTCCTTAATTATACAAACATTTTTGAAAATTTTAACTTAATCTAGTTAGTTATTAAATTAGCAAATTACGCTGTTGTTGCGTAAATTTTCGAGCTAACAATATTTATGTGGAAGTTGATGAGGAAAAATATTTTAAATAAAGCTCTACCATTCGTCTTACGTTAATTTTTCTAATGACAATCGCCGGCAATTAGTGCCAGATATTATCGCAGAACGAATTAAAAATGTTAATGACCTCTGCATTGTTTTCGCAACGGTCTGACGTGATTTTGGTCATTGGCATTATGAATTTGAGAACTCAGCAAATTGCGAAAATATTACTGTACGAATACACAGTCAATAATTCTGTTAGCTTAGTAGCTTCTGCCTTTAAGATTAAAGTATGAAAATTCTCACTGATGTCAGTGAAAATGAAATTTTAAAGGTTCGAGGAAAACTGCATAGAACGCATTTCTTTCGCTACATTAGCCTCTGTATTTGGCAGTTGGATTTTCAGTTAGCACTTGTTCGGCGGTGAAAAAAATATCTCAAGAAAAACCCGACCGGAGCGGATTTTAAAGCGCTAAACTACCCTCTCGATAATAACCGGAGTCTATACCTAATCTGCAGCTGGATCAGTTAGCACGCTCCCGACTGTCGTAGAAAATACCAACCTGACTTGCAACGATTTTTCTCATTTATTTACACTTACAATAAAAAGAAAAATCTATGTATTTATAGTCAAACGAGCACACAGCCCACCTGACGGTAAGTACGAGTAGATGCTGTGGCATGTTTCATTCCCCAATAGTTTATACTATAGACTACAACATAATTTGTAGCTAAAATTACCACTGAAGCTATATATATAGGATAAAACTTAAAAAATACATCTTTCTACTGTAAAATAATGATTTTTAAAAGCAATGCACCTCCCGATCGTAACAATTATATCACACTAATGTGAGGGAAGATGAAACAATCCCATACCGTCCCATCCCATCCCATAAACATTATTACACTGTTACCACATGGTTAATTTTTATAAATACGATACATAATTTTATAGCCACTCGATTTTATTTTAGTATCCAGCTTAGCGGATTTTTTTTTAAATTATTATATTTTAAATGATCTCATCTGATGGTAAATGACTTACGCCGCCCATGAACAATTGCAACACCAGGGGAATTGCAGATGCGTTGTCAGCCAGTACAATAGAACAGACACTTTTCTTAAATGTAAAAAGTAAAGTATTTTATATGGCATGTAAATTAATTTTATATGAAGTTTAAATCTGTGTTTTTTTACTTTTCAGTCGTCTTCCATTTTTTTCAGCGTGTGTATATAGTGCTTCGAAATCGGTTCGTTAAAAAAACTTATTCGATACAGTCCTCGAGAGGACACCAACAAACTTTTTCTAATTTTCCTTGTTTTGCTTGGGTGTTCCCAAAAGAAAAGTACTCACAGAGAGAGAAAGAGAGAAAGTAAAATTGATGTGGCATTGTTTAATATTCGACTGTGGTCAATTTCTTTATGTATATGCATTTTTAAATACTGTCATATTTAAAATTTTAAATTACACAAAAATTGCACTTTTTGTGTAATTTAATATTTAGTGTTTAAGATTGAAGTTGAAACTAAAGAATCGTCGATTCAAGTTCGCAAGTCGACTATTGTCGTGAAACACTCCAAGCAATATTTGTTGTACATACATATATTTAATTTATAAGTGACATATATACATAATATTTAATTTATAAGTGAAAGTAAAATTTTGCATCATTGAATTTACATAATCGAGTCAGAATTGGTACGTTTTTATATTTTCTCACTGATTTTCGCTTCTGATAGAAATCAAAAGATATTTGTATGGCCAACTTACTAAATAATTTTTTTCCATTTTATACCACTATACCACCTGGTGGTAAGAGGTGATAAATTGCTAGGTGGTAAACACTGTGTAAATTACAACTTACGCCACAAGGGACTTCAAATTTTGAAGGCGTTATACCACAACTGGAACTGGCCTTTATGAAAATGCGAAAGCGGAGATGTATAAGAAAGAAAGAGAAGAATATAATTAGGAAAATATGCTCATACTCACGACGCAGGGCAAACACTTTGTTTTAAACATTAAGGCTCCCACACCAAGATTTTCTCCTGTATCGTAGAGGCACTTTACATACATATATATCACAAGAACAAACCTTAAAGACACGGAACAATTATTTGTAGGCCATACAAGAACTTGTTCCGTGCGGGATTTAAAGCTCTTAGCGCCGAAACTCTATTTTTATTTTATTTTATTTTTTATTTTGTTGTTGATTAGTGCTTATCTATTTATGCTAAGAATTGAATATTGAAGCCAAAATATCTTATATATTCTATGCTAAGCCTTTGTGCCACGAAGGCTTCAAAGCCGGTAAATGGGCGCACAGCTAATTCACTCACAACTCTGATACTGCTATCACTAGACTGAAATTAGGGCTCATCGTTTTTGGATAAAATTCCCTTCATAATAATCCGATAACTCATTGGAGTTATCCGTACCTATGTTATATATGTACCCACTGCTGTGTTCTATAGCCATTTAAAGTAAGGCATTTACCATCTTACGAAAAACTAGGAATGAAATGGAATGATGTATTTCTTACGCCGCTATCACGTGGCTTTATTTCGGGTTTTAGTTCCTTTGTTCGCATTTAGGTCATCTAATATTATTGAGAATGAATGGTACTTAAACTAATGATTTCTAAGAAATATTTAAACATAATATTTGAGGTTTTGTGCTGACAGCGGTCGTGTTATTTGCAAATATCCATGCATTATTTAACTTTAATTCGTTTACATTGGCTAACTGTAATGTAATCGAATCGCAAAACATCAAGTAACGCTTACAGACAGACATTCGCATTGCGTGTCATCAACCTCTCGAGCATTTGAATATGATTACGGAATTGCAAGTCCCCTGTCATTTTATGAACTAGTAGCAAAACAAGTACGCCTAGTCTTTCATATGATAATAAACTGGGGAAACTCTAACATAAACTTTTAATTACAATCTAAAGCAAGAGTTAAATTTTAATATTATTTTAATAGTGATAATAAATTTTATGCGGTATTTTTAGAGAGAGCTTTATTGTGACTGCATTATGAATGAGTGGACAAGACAGGGAAAGGACCACGCTCTCACTGAACGTTATCAGTAGAAAATAGCGGCTTAATGCTGCTATAATTTGTTTAATGAATGACGAGTATCTCAGACCTTTTGCACCGATTATAAAACATTCTAGCTTAGTTTGCTTGGGCAACATATGCGTTTTGATTCTCAATCGAGGATAGTAGTATTTGTCTATAGGCATCAGCGTCCACTTACCATCAGATGTACACTTCCACTGTGTGCTAGTTTGTCGTTCTGATTTTTATACAAAAATAGTCATCATCATCATCATTACATTCCTTTACAAGTCCACCGCTGAACATAGCTCCACCAAAAAGGAAAGCCGCAAAGCACTGTCTTGACTGCCTGCGCCTCTTATCAGGTCGTACTCCATCTTGTCGGGGGCCGCCCTACACCTTGCTTACCAGTACGAAGCAATAGCATGAAACTCTTGTTGCTTTTGAATGATTGTATGGCCTTGAAATTGATGTACGTGACATCCATCCTTTAGCTAAAAAAGCTAATACTGAAAATGAGCCTACCTCATGATGGGATTTGCCGAAATGACCTCGGTTGTCAGATGGATTGTTGAACATTGTACTGGATTTTTTTTATTCAGATTATGCTGAAGTAAACTTAATTAGATATTTAATAGAAGCTAAAAATCTAGCTAAGTAGCACGCCTTAGAATACACCTATATTTGACTTTCGCAATCTAATGATGATGAATCTAATATTGTAAAAGCTAAACATAAAGCTGTGCCGAAAAACATTAAAATTAAGTTTGCTGCTGACATGCTAATAGACACGTATAACGCGATTCACTCCACCAAATCGGTTTATTCAATTATGAAATATCAACTAGTAGTTAGAAGTTAGAACATTAACATTACCTGTTACAATTTTCGTTTGCAATGAGGGTTACACTAAGATATTTTTAATGTATTTTGAACACAGTCTCGACTATCAGAAGATGTTGATCTTCTGACAATCCAGATCATGTTATTTGTAACCTAAACCGAAACTTTGATCCCGTATTCATAAATTTATGATAAATATATAATATTATAGCAATAACATAAAAATATACCACTGTTTGGAGCACTCTTCTAGAGCGGTAATCACGTTTAGGTAAACGTAAATTATCAATTACTACCCTTTGCAAGATAGAACTGTATGTTCAGGCAGCTGGCAGCTAAAGTAAATTGCATTAAGTAATGTTGTTCCTTTGTACAGCAATCGACAAACACTACTGTAAATAATGTAGAGATACATTATCTTCAGTAGTGTATGTATGTAACCACTATATATCCGATACCGCCATTTGGCGGTATACGTGGCTCAAATGTTTTAAATGATTTTATTCCGTTTTGAGTTTTAAAAACACCCGACATTACACTCGCAGAAAAGCAATTATCACATCCACATACTCGTATCTGCAACGACATATTTATTCATCGATGGCGTCAGACGCACAAAGTTATGGCTTTTTGAAACCTGTTTGCAGACGCGAACTTGCGCTTGTGCGGGGGACCTCAGACTGAATCAAGGACAAAGATTTATTTTAGCATTTCTTAGAGACTGATTTACAAGTTCCAATCAGATTGGCTTAGTATGAAAGCTGTAAATAATGGCTGGGGTATGTGGCAAGGGAATGTAAAATTTAATGCAACTTCAAATCGTATGTATTCGTTGTTTTAAAAATTGTTGTGCTTCTGTAATATACAATTGTACGTATAAACGGGAACACTATACAATAAATAAATATTTATCGCGTTTAATGTCACTTTTTAAACGCGATGAAATCCACGAAAATATTTATTTTATTTAATGCTTAGTAATGTCAGGTACCAGCAATACGGTATTTCAATGTTGCTTTACAATAATTTGGGCGTTTGATATTTCAAACAATATTTTTAAGCTATATATTGACATCTCCTCGTGATTCAATTCACAAATCTTCATAAATAAATTCTTCGTTTCCTCATATCGCAACGAATTTATGTTTCTAAATTAAAAATGAACAAATTTTTTAAATTTTACGTTAAATTAAAAAAACACCTCTAATTATAAAAAATGAATGGTGACAAAAGCGGAGTCAAATAGAAATAGCTAAATATAATAATTTAACAATTTTTCGTATTTATAATTTAGTTATCTGTTTTGCTACCCTCAAATCCAGCCGCTTTAAGCCCCAGGCCAGGCTATATAAAACAAATTTTCAAATACTAATTGCAAATACAAATTTTAAGTAGGTAAAAGTCTTGTCAATATTAAAATACCCTAAACTGTAAATGCGTGGCCTATTTATCATTTAAGAGAGAATGAAGGAGATAAAATATGCGTAGAAAATTTGTGTTTTAACATTATTGGTCAAACTCCCATGTCAATAATGAAACGTCGCACTGATATATGAATAACAATGGCGTAGTATGTAGCTATCGTATAATTTCACTCGTTTTGGTTGATTAAGCGTGCGATTGTTAGAATTTTTTCGGTTTTAGCCACACCTAAGGTGCCTATTGTGTTGACAGTTTCCCAAACTGCGTGTAACGCAACTTTACGTTGAATAACGTCAAGTGTCATTTGATGAAAACAGAGTTTGTTGCAGCTTTGGAACTACAAGTATGATTTTGAATACCAGTGAATCAATTTTCTTAGCCTGCCTGTTCTTTTGGTAGGTTCTCGTCCAAAACATTTTTGGTTTGATCGAGTCTAATCTCTGAAAATATCTTCTCATTTTTTTAATATAAATGGTTGGACTCACTCATAACACTAATAATGGGCCTACAGTTTTTAATATTATCGATTTTCTCTTTTATTGAAGCAATATTTATGATGGCGCTTTCTTAATTTTTACGATTTGATAAGTTTCATTATTTTATTTTTCGTGAGTACTGGGTTCTCTTCTTCACTGCCCATATAGTAAAGGCATGATACTGACTGGGTTTTGTCATTGTAGTTGTTTTGAAAGAAATCTGTCACTACTTCTTATGTTTCAAACCATTTTTTTTTTCTTTTGGTTTTAGGTTTATCGTTTTTGGTATTCAATTTTTAAATCTTGAAACTCCATATATGCTTTCTTAACCCTCTCATTATATATTGCTAAACATGGACTCCCCATATTGTATGGAGGGTTTACCTTACGACATCACTTGACAGGCGGATTAACGATCACAGTATCTTGCATCTTTAAACTTAAAAAACGTTGGCGGTCTAAATATATTACGCCTGGCGTAAAGCATGATAGTTATATCGCCATCTGTCGAGCGCCACTTGATCTTTGTGGCGTATAGCTTAGCTACTCTTACGATGGATTTACTTAAGCTGCCACCACATATTATATTCCTACATATTTGTCCTTTTTATTGCGAACTCATTTGCTAGTCACAAGAAGAATCTATTTTCAACATGACAAATACAATAATTACGCTACTATGTTAAATATTTGTAGATGCAAAAATAATATACATACCTAAATACATATAAATTAACTTAATGATATATACCAATATACTTATTATGTAAGTATATATTTATCATTAATTTTAATTCTTAGTCGTATGTCACTCACTGCTCCTCAAAATAATATAATGTTATAAATATGTATTATTTCTCATAAAATCAGTCCATTAAAGGAGTTATTGCACATGATAAAGGGCTTCTTTAACTGCTTCCAACAAATTGCATTTTCGTCAACATAAACCAGTTTTTGTTAACCGAACCTTTAATTGCAAGTCACGAGCAGGAGCAGAAAAGTCCTTCGGGTTTGGGTCAACAACCTGGCGCTCTCACGGTCGCAGCTTTCTGAACATCAACAATCCCACACTGTAACAATGAAAGGTAAAAAGTATCTAGTACACAGTCTAGAGTTCATTATATTATTTAAAAAATATATCTCACATGACAAATATTGATGTATTTGATAGAAGTAAGTTCGTCAAATCAAACTCCAAGAATATTTCGTAGAGTTTTATATTGTAAGAGTTTATAAATAAAGCACTGTATATTAGGTACTGTGACCATTTTCGCGTAAATTAAGGCTAGTCAGTTCGAAATGCTAAGCGTCAAGAGAAGATTGTAGACAAACAATCTTCTCTTCATGCTTAGCACTTCGAAATCGTAATAAAGAAGTTTTTCTTCAATCCGCAGTCCTGGATTAATGAAACTGACCGACTTCTTGATTTCATTCGGACGGAGGCACTGGTACCAGCAAATTCCATTGATTTGATTGACGTTTGCTTTACCAGAAGTCTCACCTTTGACAATACTTCTCATCGCCGGTCTGGATATTTTACACATGGTGTTAGCGAGATAATACTGGGGGGTGTGGGTGTTTTGTTTTGGGGGGTGGTGGGGTGGTGGGGGGGGGGGGGTTGGGGGGGGGGGGGGGGGGGGGGGGGGGGGGGGGGGGGGGGGGGGGGGGGGGGGGGGAAAGGGGGGGGTGGGGGGGGGGGGGGGTGTTGGGGGGGGGTGGGTGTGGGGGGGGGGGGGGGGCGCGGGGGGGGGGGGGGGGGGGGGGGGGGTGTGGGGGGTGGGGGGTGGTTTTTTTGCTTTTTTTCGTGTTGGGGTGCTTCGGTGTTCGTTGCGGGGAAACCGCCATTTTAACAGAAGCTATAAAATCTTTTTGGCAAATCTCTTAAGACAAGGGTTTAATAAATCTCACTTTTGGTAACTGTAATAATTTAAGAATATTATTGAAGAGTTTGGTAAAGTAAACGGCCGTGATATTAAACAGGATGTGAACATATTTTAAAGTTTTATGAATCATTTCTTGTCATACTCATATTACGTTTCTGAGAAAATTTCCGTTCGCTCTTGAATGAACCGTAACAGGTTTAAAAAAGGCTACGAAATAAGGTGTCATGGCAACTGTGGTAAGAATGAAATAGCAACTATTATTAATTTAGACCATTGTCAATAGTCATCAGCCTGCAATTAATTCACGCCAGTGCCTGTAAAGTAGTTCATGCCCAAGCAATTACTGTCAAATTATTAATAAACTATAAGACGGTAAGACGTCATTAATATCCAATATTTTTTTAATAGTATCAATGAAAAAATTGTGTTTTACGTCAGATTTTCCTAATTTAACGGTTAAACATCGAAATGTTGAAATGTGATTCACGGGAGAGAGAAAGGATTAAAAAAGGTGATATTTTTAAGTGTAAAATGTCAAACAAAAATCAACTGTATTTTGTTATGTTTTGCTACCTCATAAATCACTTTTTTTTACTTTGTTACCTCATAACTTTTTCCCAGGTGAACCGATTTTGATAATTTTCTTTATTTGAAAGCTGGTGCTTCTCATGTGGTTCCACATAAATTTGATTAAGATCTGACC
Source organism: Parnassius apollo (assembly GCA_907164705.1). NCBI lineage: Eukaryota > Metazoa > Arthropoda > Insecta > Lepidoptera > Papilionidae > Parnassius > Parnassius apollo. The sequence goes on along the minus strand of CAJQZP010000088.1, from coordinate 3,259,812 downwards.
AGTAGTTTTTGAGTTATCTTTAACAATGCGTATTTAATTGATTTGCCAACATTGATGATGTTCTCATTTTATTTATATTGAAGTCGGTTGTACAAAATGTTTTTAATTTTATCACCTGTTAGTAAAAAATAGTAGCCTACACGTCCCGCTGCCGGCCGAAGGTCTCGTGTTGTTTCTAAGAGGATTTAAGGGCAATGGAAAATTCGTCGCAATGCTCAGACTCAACTTCCTCCCAATTGTCCAAAGACTGAACTTCCTCCCAATATTCCAATGTGTCTTAGCAAACTGAACACGTTCGCGATTTTATTTTTTATTTTTAAACGTGCCGGTTTTCTCACGATGTTTTCTTTGGCGTCAATCAACACAATATTGCAACTAACAATTTAATTAATGCCTGTGGGGATCAAGCTTGGTTTGCTCGCGTCCTATTAATTGTAAAGACGAGTTTTAACCACTTCCACGGCTCCTTGTTACTAACAACATTGTATGCATACCTTAGTAGTAGAGTAGTTGATTTACATGGTTTACTATAAAATGTTATCGAAACCTTCTTAGATCTGGGTAGATTCTACTCTCTTTCTTATTTCCTAGAGAGAGAGAAAGAGAGAGAGAGAGAGAGAGAGAGGGAGAGAGAGACAGCCAGTATAATTGCTGTGGAATTCCACCTTGATCGTCGAAGGTGGCAACGCATCTGTTGTCTTTTTTCTTCCTTTGAAGTTGTTTGAAAGTGTCCATAAGCTGCAGTAACCAGTAGCCAATTACCAACAGATGTACTAAAAGATCGTTTGTCATTTCAATTTAATTAAAAAAAATTACCTTGTACCCACAACTATGCTTCGTAGTGTTTAAATATAAATATACCTTTCATATGGCATAAAAATAGACGAATCGAGATGATTTCATTTCATATTGCCAACAGGTTATAGCGTGTATCTAAAACCCGGTCATTGTACAGTTAAATACAAAGCGAAAAAGGTAACCCGATAATGTGTGATTGGAGTGTACGCTACAATAGAAGTGCTTCATCATTCCTTATCATCAACTAGCTTTAACATTTAGACCGTTTGTTAGCTGACTTCAAATTCAATCCAACGGAATGTATTGTTATTGGAAATGTTCTCATTACAATATAATATTTATAAATATAATATATAAAAATAGACAATTGGACTGAAAGCTCCATATAAAGTTATTTATGTTTGTAAGTAGTCACTCCATTCTAAAAAAATAGAGACATTCTAGAGAAATAGAATGTTGTTTAATGTGTGAGTTTGCAAGTATTAAAATATGTGACATAATTTTTTAATGCGTTGATATAGAGCTCCTTACATGTAACAGAGCACTTTACAGCTCCAAGGATTAAAAATCTTAAATATTTGATATTAATTTCAACTTGATACCTCTACCACTTTTTGGGAAAAAAAGACAATGATGGGGGATGGATAAAATTATCCTATAATGGTTTCAATTTTCCTTTTAAAGTCTTTTAAAGCTCCTTGTCATTCAGTAGCTATTAAAACTCGATGTCAAATAATTCTTATTTGCTATATTTATCAGTATTATAGTAACATTAAAAATATTACCATTAAAAATAATTAGCCACATTAATATCTTTTACTTATTTACTGTAGAAAGTCCAAATTTTAAGCACCCGTATGGCAAACAGTTCGCACGATTTCTGCAAAATATTGCGAGAAATTTTGAAATTAAATCATAAACGGTTTTTGAACTTGTGTCGTCACCTAGAAATTTCACAAATTACTCTGCGTGAATTGCTAGTTGCTTGCTTTTTTAAAGGGCACTAAAATTTCGCTTTTCGATCAAAGTTTATAGATGAACTAATAATGATAATTGTGAATGTTTTGTACCAACTATTACAATTATTACTCATTAAAAAAATTACAAACATTCATAAAACCAAAGTGGAACATGAAATTTACTTATAAAGCGATCGTTTTATCAGTTGCAACACTTCAAAGGCGAAAAGGCAACTAAAGAATAATGCTGTTACTTCAAGATGACGTTAATATTTATCCTCTTATTTGGTGAAATTTTAAGTTACTCGGAAACTTGTATAAAAGTCAAGTAACTGATTACAAAGGTTCTAATGATAACAAAGAAAAACTTTTGTAGGTAACGAGTATCCCCAAATTATTTTTTATGTTTATTATATTTATCAATTTATTTATATTTCAACCACACGAAAATACAACCAAAGTTCCTAACTAATATTAATAATCACGTTAAATTTGTTATACCTGAAACTAATTTAGTAAATGATTGGAATAATTTTCCAGCGTCTATTTTTCTTTCCGATTAATATGTGAGTGTCGGTGTTGCGTGCAGTGGTAGTGACGTAAGTGAAACCATACCATTTCATCCTGTGGGTGTATAGGCAACTATAAGAAATGTCAGAAAACCGTATGAATTTCGAAGGATGGCGTTATAAACGTTTAGAATTACGATAATCGATCTGCCTGCTAAGAGATCATCAATCTCTTTCTTTCAACAGAAGAGATTGATCATCTTAATTATGATGTCATCAAGGCAGGGGTGAGTAGACTTTTATTTTACTAAAACAGTGCAATTTATCACTTAGAGCTGCATCACTGTTCACCACTAGATGGAATTTCAGTCAAGCAATAACTTAAAATAAGTAAAACAAGAGATAACAGCTTTGTTGCCAAGATTCCTGTGTAAATAGCATTAAATTCAACCAAAGCTTTCAAACTTGTGTTACGTTTAGTTTATGGAATTCAGAAAAGTGTGTTTTTTTGTTCATGTGATGAGTAGAGTACCAGTGACAAAAAGTTTTCTTTGTCTTCCTTCAAAATGTTCAACATTTTCAGCGAAAGGTCGGCTCGGCTCTGCACTCGTCACCTTCAGCAAGTACAGTATGATGAAATTTTTGGAGAAATTATTTTCTAATTGGCACATTACTAGATTAATCGTAATTTGTCTTTATAATCATCGACAATGTTGCAGATTATCAGCAACCCAACGTTGGTCTTCCTTCTACGAAAACTGCATTGCAGCATGTTCCTGAAAATCGAAGTGTTTCACTGAGTCACCTTCGACTGATGTTCGATTTTTGAAACAGTGTTTTAAAGCTTATACGGCAGCCGGACGGTGATATGGTTTTCAATATTCATATATAATATCGATAGCATTAAATATATTGTGCCGGTTCCGGCTTCTCAAATATTACACTTTCTGATGACGTGAGCGTGTGAATGACCTGTCGCTGACCGAATGTCTACCCATGGTGGTAAGATCGATGTTCAAGTCGATGTTGCGTCGTATATGGTATATTTGTGAACTTTCTTATTTATTGCCGGATAGAAAAACCTCGAAGTTGTAATAAAATAAATAATGTATATTAAGGTAAGCTTCGTTTTTAAATTACGAACATTAAACAGTTCATTGGACGTTGAACGGCTGTTACGGTACATGTTACTGAGCTTTTTGGAGACGTATGTTTGATGAGCGCTGCGATACATTTGCTGTTACCACAAACCCGTTGCCTTACAATCACTGCATCACACTATAGTAAAAAAAAATAATAAAAATACCAAGTGGACGTGGTAAAGAAAAGTTTTATTAGAGGTGCCTTTGATAAAATAAATAAATAAATAATAAAAATTTTAACTAGATGGGAAATAAATATAATGCCAACGGTAATTTTGTATTTATTGCAAGGAGAACCTGGAACTGAGGCTCCCCAGTGTCATCACCTTCCATTTGATCGCATCCAGCGCAGAGCTGTTATAATCGCCAGCGATCGAGATCTTTCCGATCGGCTTGACTGACTGGCACTGCGAAGAGATGTTGCATCTCTTTGCGTATTTTATCACATTTACCACGGGGAGTGCTCTGAGGAATTATTCGGATTACGGACTAATTCCAGCCGCACAAATTCACCATCGCACATCGCGACAAAACTCGCGAAGCCATCCATACAATCTGGGTGACTGGTGGTCCACCACCGTGCGATTTAAAAGAAGTTTTCTTCCTTGCACAACTTCCTTGTTCAATCGGATCACCAGAGATTTTTCCGAACCGATACGAGTTAGGGACCTTCAAGAAAAGAGCCAAATTTTTTTAATAGGCTGGCAACGCATCTGCAATTTCCCTGGTGTTGCAGTTATTCATGGGCGGGGGTAATCACTTACCATCAGGTGAGCCACATGCTCGTTTATCCCGGATCTCCTATAAAAAACTGGATCCTGTAGGAAACCTGCACAGTTGATCTTTTTATATATCGATATTAAAGTTGTAATCAACAATTTCAGAGGGGCCGGAAGAATATCGATTTCTACGAAATTTATGGCTGGAGCCCTGCTTCTTATCCCTGCTTCTAATACGGGTAATGTAACCAAATAAACTCAATGATTTCGAATTATGAATATTATGTATTTGTAATTCGAAATCAATGTGTTTTTTTTTTGTTAAATACAATTAATAATGCAAATTATTCACACTGATTTTGACACCTATCCATGAGTCAAGACTAATCTAATGTTTGTAGTTACACTGTAATAAAATGTATTTTTTCCTGTTGACATGGTATAGGAACTTTTCTGTGAGGGCCATTTTGTCTCGTGGGTGTTATAAGAGAAGGCTATGGGAAATGCCAAAATCTCTATTACTGTTTTTTTTATATAGGATAAGATGACAAACGACCACACAGTCCACCTGATTGGTAAGTGGTTGCTGTAACCCATAGACATCTACATCTATCCTCGATTACGAATGAAAATGCAGATGCGTTGTCATCCGTGAGGATTTAGGTGGAATGCCTTGTTTCCAGCAAAAGGGTCTATATAACTTAATCATTTTGGATATAATGTAATCCGCAAATTAATTAGCGTACCATAAAAACCCCGCTTTTTTCCTGCTGGTTCTTCACAGGAAAGAAGTTTTTAATTTGGGAACAAGTGATTAAAGAAAAAAAGAGTCAAATGAGAATTATTTATAATCTATATTGAATAAAAAATATTTATTTTTATTATACGAATATGAGAATGAAAACGTCAGTCCGCCTGTCAATGGTGACGAGTAAAACCAATCCTCCCTAACACTGGCTCTTCCAGACTTCTTCACATATATCCGCTCAGGACTTGGCGTGCTACTAATGAGGATTTAAAAAAGGTTACATCCACCTAGAATTTTCTACTGTATTGTGGGGGCAGTTTGCACGCATAAATTGCACAAGGACAAACATCCACACCCGGAATAATACTATTTCAAGCCCATACAAATTTCAGTGCGCAACTCCATGCGCCAGAATACAAAGAAAAAGTATGTACACTGAATTATTTTGTTACAGTAATAATGGTCTTAAAAGCTGTCTAAAGAAAAAAAACATTACATTTTGACCTAAACTATGTTATAGTTGTAGTTTTTGTTGTAATATTTCTTTACGCTTTCTATACAAAGGTGATAACTTATCGAAATGAAAATCTACACATACGGTATGATGTAAAAAGCTGTAAACAGATTTAAGAAAGGTTTTGTTACGTGCATAAAAATAACTGGCTGCAGGCCTACGCTATCAGCACATTATATTTTGACCCCCTCTCACATGTGTCGCAAACTGCAATCTTTCCTAATTATCAACAATGGGATATGTCCAAGTTCCACATTTGTGCGGTTAATACTTTCTATGACTGCCATGCTCCTCTTGCGTAAATCACCGAAGTGGTGACTAAGAAGAAGAAATAGCAGTGCTTGCAGTGCTGTGACACACTGTGTTCACTGTTCTGGTCTGGGTATAGTGAGCCAGTATTATATCAGGCTGCGAGGCATTCAAAGACATTTAAGTATGTGTAGATATATATATTTAAATTTCTTTGGTGTCAATGAACGTCAGTTGTCATTTACCATAAGGCCAAAAAAATTCTCGCAATATATTTTATTTCTCACACTTACAGGTTTCCTCCCGACATCTTCTTCATCGTAGCATTTTAAAATATAATTAATAATTTCATTAGCACTACAGTCTATATATAAATTTAATGTCGATAAAATATTTATGCGATAAGTACGTATTTATAACTTAAAAGAAAAGAAAAAAGTGAATAGTATGAACATCGATCTTAATAATATTAGCACACGGTTGTGTCGACCTTGAGGAATCGTGCGACCGGTGACGGGTGCTTGACACACTAGTTTGGTATTAAAAGCGACAGAGTGACTATCGAACTTTAAAATATAAATTATAATATATATGAGGTGTGATAGTTCAGGGGCAGGCGCTAGCATTAAATTTCGTATTAGGCGAGCCACTTAAGTTTGATCTTCGGTGAGATTGGTAGATGGTGACCACTGGAATTGTCTATTGTAATTTGAACAATTTATCTTCCATGTCGCTTAGTGATGAGATAAGGGAATATACTGCCCCATATCATCGCGTGGGAGTCGTAAGACGCGACAGAATAAATTGAAACAGGAGATGGGCAGCAGCGTCATAAAAGTAATAAAATTGGGGTTGCCAATAGGCCTGCCAAGCGTGGCAACTCTCCCCTCTAAGAGGCAGTATATGTGAGAGGCCTATGTTCAGCAGTGGGCTCAAGATAGGCTTTTGTGGATGATTTACGAATGAATGAATTTACCATGTGATCGATGGTGGTGGTAATATGCAAATATGAGAAAAATATACTTCAAGAAGATTACTTCCCACTTTTCTCAAAAGTTGTATATCTCGCAGCACGTAAGTCTAGTGCTGAACGAAACGTGGAGGGAATAGATGCGAATGTCGTATCAGTACAGGGGACGGAATGCGACTGGAAAGCCAATCAGCGCGTGTGAACGATACGCACAGACAGTCATACACAATAATGCGCAATACGGCCAATTATGCGCAATAACGTTCATCGCTAGACTTTCGTGCCGCTAGTTGTAGCTGTAATTGATATCATAGTACATAAAACTATATGTACTTCCATAATCGAAACAGCAAAATAACTCATGTTTTCTTCAAAGGATTAGTAATACGATTCGGTGTTTTTTAGCTATTTAGTCTCTTTTGAATTTTAAAAATATGAAAATTTACGATCACAAAAGTAAAGCATGATCTTCTTGAGTCATCGAGTTCGGTTAAGAAGTTTTGTCGTAAATAGGTAACAAACATACATATAACCTTCCGCATTTATTGGTACACATCGTTAATATATCAATTTGACTTATTCTCTTGAAAATCATTTCGTGTTGTTCTTTGGCCGACACTTATCGTAGTATTTTAAACTATAATTAATAATTTCATTAGCACCGATAGTATTTAAGATATTTAAAGAGTCTGGACGGGATATATAAATTTAATATCGATAAAATACTTATGGGATAAGTACGTACTTATTTATAACTTAAAAAAATATAATTGTGTTAAACATAAGTTATAGGCGTTCTTTATGTTTTAATTTTAAAAACCAAATATACAAGCCTCAAAATAAATTATAGGAATGTAAACAAATCCACGAATACTCGTCAGTCAACATTTATCGTATTTTGACAAACCTCTGTTGTCTTTTACCTTGAATAATAATTTTATCGGACTGTCCGTTCTTGTGCTTGAAACTCGTCGGCGATAACTCAAATAATATAGAGAATACTAGAATGCAATAATATTGTGATATTGAATGTAGGTGCTTTAATGATTTCTTAAATTTACGCGAACACTACACATTGAATAAAACTATTATTTACGGATTTTTCGCGTTTAGTTACTTTAATTTATTTTTATTATTATCCCGACGTTTCGGGTGCTTTACAGCGCCCATGGTCACGGGGGTGACTGAGATGTTTGACGTCCCAATGTCATAGTTAGTCCGGCTACCTTCAGTTTTTTTAATATTAATTTTTGGTCCGATTTACGCAAAACGAGCTTATAGTATCATGAAGTCTTGCAGTGGTATGCTTGGGTTTGGGTTTAATTTTGTTAATTATAGGATCCCAAGCAGATGGTAGCACCCAACCATCTTCTCTATTGAAATTTGGATGTTTTTTTTAATTTCAGTAGCCTCGCGTATCATCCTTGGTAGGAATCGGTGTTCTTTTGCGAGAATTTGTGGTTTATCAAATCTAATGTAATGGTGGGGACGATCTTGAACATGTTGAAGTCTGCAGTCTGCGAACATGTTCAAGATCGTCCCCACCATTACATTAGATTTGATAAACCACAAATTCTCGCAAAAGAACACCGATTCCTACCAAGGATGATACGCGAGGCTATTGAAATTAAAAAACATCCAAATTTCAATAGAGAAGATGGTTGGGTGCTACCATCTGCTTGGGATCCTATAATTAACAAAATTAAACCCAAACCCAAGCATACCACTGCAAGACTTCATGATACTATAAGCTCGTTTTGCGTAAATCGGACCAAAAATTAATATTAAAAAAACTGAAGGTAGCCGGACTAACTATGATGTTGGGACGTCAAACATCTCAGTCCCTCCCGTGACCATGGGCGCTGTAAAGCACCCGAAACGTCGGGATAATAATAAAAATAAATTAAAGTAATTAAACGCGAAAAAATCCGTAAATAATAGTTTGATATTCAATGTGTAGGTGCTTTAGTTATCGTTCGGATTGTGAGACCTATTTATTTTTAATTGTAAAGTAAGGCAAAACCGAATTAGGCTCGGATGTCATACACTCCGTGATAATGTTAACACAACCAGACCCTATATTCAACAATTTACGATCTGTCACGATTTTTAGACGCGGTAGATTCACCCTGTAGCTATATATGAGCGACATGATGATACAGTTGTTCGTGGGCGACGGTAGTCACCTACCATTAAGTGAGCCGCATAATCATTTGCCTCATCTCCTATAAAAAAAATATATTGCTGCTACAAGAATATGTTAACTTGACCGCTGAAGCATCACGCTCTCACAGAATAACAGCGTGGTGAAACAGCAGTTTAATACGGCTGTGTTTCATATGACGAGTGTAGAAAACTGAAAAACCCTTTAAATTGATAACGAGGCATTCCCAAATTTGTCCTCAGCATTGATGACGTATCTGCATATTGATTCTAATATCGAGGGTAGATTTAGATCACACACACACACAACAGCACCCACTTACCATTAGGTGAACTGTGTGCTTACTTGTCAACTATTTTCTATAAAAAAGGGGTTAAAAGAATTACTAGTTACTCGGTTTACGTACATATAGCCAAAAATATGATTTTAGTTTTAGATAGATAGAAAGTGACAGGCGGCTAGCCCATTGCCTACGCAATCACAAACCCTTTAGTCGATTTTTTCATAGGATAGGGTGACAAACGAGCACACAGTCCACCTGATGGTAAGTGGTTGCTGTGGCCCAATGACATGTACATCTATCCTCGATTACGAATCAAAATGCAGATGCGTTGTCACCCGTGAGGACTAAGACGGAATGCCTCGTTTCCAATTAAAAAGGTTCTCTGGTTCTCTACACTCACCATATGAAACACAGTAGCATTAGGGTACTATTTTACGCTGGTATTTACGATTTATTTGGCAAAAATAACACAGTTGGCACATTCTTTTTCCCAGATAAACATGTCCCACGTTGTCATTCAAGTCCTACATAAACCTATTGGTCCCAGACCTGTTACACGCTTTTACATAAAAATTAATTAAATCCTTTTGTAGCCGTATGGTCGCGGCGTTAGAGAATTCACTTCTCCATGTTATCCTCAGGGTATCGTTAAAGGCGACAGAGTGAACTGAAACTGAAGATAGGTAGTAGCAATATGAAGATACGCAGTAGCAATATGAAGATAGGCAGTAGTAATATTTCTGATAACAACTGGAAATAAATAAATGAATATGTAGAAACTGCGGTTGTCGCCAAGCATCGCACTTATGAGCTATATCCTTCTCATAAGAAAATCTATGGGGGAAAGCCAATAATATTATAAGTAAAAAGGGGGAAGGCTATTTTGAAAGCCTATGAATGATGAATGAAACACTTTATGAGTATTCCGGATTGCTTAGTATCTTTATAATCTTCTATTTAATTTTTTTTACCAGTAGTAAAAGAAGTGTCTAGTTTAAAATTTATAACGATGTACAAATTATTGAATAAAAAGAATTATAGTACGTACATAAGAGTGTAATAGCTTAATATTATGGCATTAATTAGGACACTATCTTGAATTAAGTGATTTTTCAACTACAAAACGAGTAACCGTGCAGGCCAACTTGATCGAAAGTGTTCCTCGCCTACATGTACTATCATTACTAGTGTTAATTTGTTGAACGAGAGTAGATTTTCTAATTGCGAAATATGGGCGTGGTAGTATGGTTGGAATTTATGACGCAAATATAGGCTATGATGGTGCAGAACATATTGTAATAGACAACTTTAATAATGATGTAATTTTTAAGTTATCGCTTATAGTAAAGAGCTGGTATGATGGTGATGATGATAAATAGATAAATATATTATCTATATTAAAACATATTAGGTAAGTAAAATTTCGTAAAAATCGTCATATGAGTAAACGCAGACAGATTTTTTGCAAATGATGTAATCTTAAATACATAATTTTATCTTAAAGGAATACCGGCAAACAAGTAAACTTTTTGCCAGTTACGTAGTTCGATCTTGTGGGGTTCGAAAATCAGACGTAGGTATAAACTGGTTTCACAAAATACATATAAGTATGTTGAATAACTGGCATCTTTAAAACCTGTACAGTGATTTTAAGGTGAAAGTATACACAGGTGCTATGGTTTATGAACATTCAATGAGGCAGAATATGCAAAATGTACATTGACCGTATGTTGAACAGTTGTTGATGCGTCTTCAGAAAGATATTGCCACACTTCTAAAATGCTTAGCGAACTGTTTTAACATAGACTAACATATAAAAACGTTGAAAAAAGAATCTTCTGTTCATTATTGTCGATGTTATATACCAGTAGGGTGATAAACGAGAACAAATGAGACATATAGTATCTGTTGTATATTGGTTAGTTGTTTATTGTGGCGGTGTCAAAATATCCATTATCCCACATGTAGTCCCGTGGGTGTTTTACGAGGAAACAAAGGAAAACTGAAAAGTAAAAATTTAATCCCTAAGGGTGACTATACAAAGTAGACTATTGTAAGTGATAATCTGATAATGTAAGTAAAAACGGACATTAAATTCTATAAAGAATAAAATAATTTCTACATAAAGATTCTGATTTCAGGGCTTTACTTATATTTTTATAGACAGATATAGATACACTATGTCATACAACCGACTTCAGATGCTAATATTATGTGGAATTTATTTTTATATTTCTAGTTTTGGAAATATAATTCAGCAGTACTCTTTATTAAACATTTTACTTTATAATCACCAGGCGTAACAAATTTTTAACAAGATTAGCGTTCATACTTTCATACATTTCCCTTCTTAGACGCTGCTTACCCTCCAAGTTGATATTTAGTTAAAAAATGCAAAAATACAAATTCATCATTTTTAATTCTGATTTTCTTATGTTTGTCTACGTGTATTTGACTACTCCTTTATCCTGACCTGCCATAATCCTTATCCTATCGCTGCAGTACATTGATAACGGTTAAGTGTTTAAAGTTACAGACAAGATACCTTGTATGTATTGTAAATAAATAATTTAGTCATTGTATTCCGTAGATATCGATTTCGACTTGCAACTAATATGAATAAAAATACACCTAATATAAATTTGCCTTACATTTTATTTTTTTATACTGTCTTAATATCAACTTACTGTTTCATGTTAATATAAAATCATGAAAACCAAGCAACCATATTCCAATCACCTCAGTAATTGAAGGGATCAACAAAAAGTTATTCCATGCGCGACGCACATACCTATTATATTTCTACTACCTGATACCATGAGTAATAGACCGGAAACACCGGCTACCTGCTGTCGAGCATAACAAGTAACGACTTGAGAGATAGTGTGGTCAAAAAAATAGTAAATTTAGGAATGGATAGTTTCCATTGTTTGTTGTCGAGAAAGTAATATTACACTGTAAATGTTATTTTTTATAGGATAGTTTTTATTTTTTTCTACTTCACGCTGGTATTCTGTGGGAGCGTGGTCCTTCCCCGGTTAAGCCGACCCATTCGTGCTACAACTATACTACTAATATAACTGCAGCATGGCTCTACCACATTGAAATTTGTCCGTAATAACAGATAACAATGTGGAGTGAAATCTACTATATTGTTATCTGTTATTACGGATAAAACTTATTTATTGTTTATTTGAGAAATAATACAATAAAAATACGATATTAACCATTCTTGTGGTGTATGAGGTGGCGGTGTAATAGATTCCATCAACCTATCTCGTTTAAGTCGGACCAAAACCCCAAACCAATGACTTAGAACAGCCTCAAGGGTGCATGAAGTCTGGTACTGGTATCCACCTATCCACCTGTTAAGCATGACGATCAATAATCCTGTCTAGAACGGGAAAGAAACGTATCCAGTGGTGGACTTTTAATTACTGACGGTAAAGAAAACGTAGAAGAAGTATATAAAAGGCGGTACAGTTGACCCGCAGTAATAGCGCCCCCCTTTCACCCAAGGGGGGCCGCGTCCGTTTACGGCTTAAAGATCTCTCGTCAGTTCATTAAGCCAATCCCAAAAGGTGGTGGTTAGTGGGTAAAAGTCTGCACATAACCACACAGCCGGCTGTGTGGTATGCTATGAGCATTTACCACCTCCCTCCCCCGTTACCGGAGGGTTGCCCTTATTTACTTCGGGCGCAAAAAAAACCGCGGTAATCCGACAGACGCTTTACAAGGCGGTGTCGCATTATCGAATATGTCGGACTATTAAGTACTGCCACAGCCTCCTGGTAGTTTGGAACTTTTTGTAAAAAAGAGTATCTTGTAATCTGACAGATTACATCATATAAAATATAAAATTTAAAAAAATAAAAATGAACGAATAAAAACTAAATGGCTTTTGCAGATATGTCATTTTGTACCAACTAATTGTATTGTTTTGTATTATGATTACAATATATTGCCATATTTTCCATTTATTATCAATTACTAGGATTCAAATTAGCTATTTGCAAGGTAGACATTGGCTATTTCAATTTTGCGTTGTGGATTTGATGTGGAAAAAAAACTACTTATAATAATTCTAGATACCAATTGCAACTTGTAATTTCACAATATGAAAAATAAATAAGTTGCTAATTTCCATTTCTTTATTGAAAAAAAATAGACTAAAAGCAATTCAGTCAACCAACAAACTTGGTCTGCATTGTACCTTTTTGGTCTATAATAATAAGGCTTTTTTGACGAAAATTTGTGAAAATTGTGTGTCTCCTTACTGGTCTAAATCAAGATTTACAAGTTCGAGGATTCCACGCCAATAGACGATTTTAAGCGTACGTCCCATCTCACACATAAGTTGCTATTTTTTAACACGACTCGTTTTTCTAACCTTTTTTTAAAAACGTGTACGATCGACTACAAATAGCTATATGTTTCTATTGCTACTCCTCAGGAAGTTCTAATTGTACGTTTACGTTTAACTATAAATTTTATTCCATCGTATTAAAGATCTATTTAATAACCGTTCACACGTCACGTATTCAGCTTAGCAGCATTTTTCGATCCTTATTCCCGTGTAATAAAGTTTAAAATTAGCTTTTTACTTTCCTATTCCGCGCGAACGATATTGTGACTCTGTCACTTTGGATTCAAGTTTATTAAGTTTAAAAGGCAATCGATTAGTCAGTATCGCTTTGTTGCTTACCAACTATTATTTAATACGATCTTACAAAATAGCTGTTCTAATAAAATCAGCCATATGAACTTAAACAGACAACTTATCGTGTCAAACAGAGCCAGCTCCGATTAAGCACTGCTCGAGTTAACACTGATAATTATCCAGCATACTTATCTTATTTTAGTAGAATTTCAAATAGTATGAAAAAGATAACTCACTTTTTTATGGGCAGTTTATCGTTTGCATACCAGATTAAATTCCTAATACCGAAATTGACTTGGAAAAATGCTGAAACAGTTCTGCACCTAATCCGAACTGACTTTAACACAAGCTCAATTTGTTGTTAATTCAATGTAAGGTTCATATGAAAGATGTTATTATAATAAGGATGTGCGATTATGACTCATTACATTAATATTATACTCATTACATTATACCTACCATTGTTTTATTCACTGGAATAATTGAAATAATTCCCAAAATTGTTTAACTTATACGGTGCGAATACAGAAATATTATGATATAATAAGCTCTTCAGTTTCCACACAGACTGAATTAAAATAAATAAATAATATAATATTTTTATTTTATTTCCAATTACTTACACATGTTTACATACAGGAACAAATATGATTACAATAAAATAAAATAACAATAAGTCTAACAAAAATAACAATAAAATTAAAACTATGTGTAGCTTAATAATGTAGAATCTACAAAAGAAAAATTGAAGTAAAGTTTATAATATTAGCTACACTCTGGGTTTAATAATGTAGGACACTAGATATTTTCAAAATTAACTATATTATATAATTAATAAAATAACTAAATAACAATTATTTGTTATCTGCAATTAATACAAACTATTTTGGAATTTCTAACAACTTTTTTTACTTTATTTTTTTTTTTTTAATTTTCCCGTTTTTGTTGTGTACCTTTTCTCTTTTATTTTATGGTTTTTTTTTCTAAACGGCTCATGTTAAGTTTTCCTTATCCTTATCCTAAACAGTTATGAGTAGCTGATTTCTCCCATTGGAATAGGAGAAAGATAGAAATAAATGTTGATATAGAAAGATTTCCACATCTTATCTTAATGACTAATAAGTAATAGTTATTCGGTTTTTAAATTCAAGATATATATGTGTGGGTGTCTAGGAGACATGTCCACTTAACATTAAACGGACTATGTACCCGACAGCTCGTTACTTATGTAAAAAATATAGAACTTACCATCAGTCTACTTATTAGCATGCCAGTCCTAAGTCACTTTTATCCAACACTGCTAACACACACATCAAACAAAGTGAATCTTCCTGGATATCATAGTATAGTATTTCGCAATTCAGCATACTCATAATTTGTTTTATTTTATCATCATTTATCGATAGCGCGGCAAATATGTTGAAGTGGACATTGGCAAGTACTTCATAATGGGATCAATATCAGTACATAATACATCTTCTGATATTACTAAACCTAAATATACCTTAAAATGTTCATAATAATTAATTGCATTTACTTTTAAAACTACTATATCTTTATCATTACCTTTTCATCCGCTATAAATTTGATCCGTGACATTTCGTTCGATAGCTTATAACTTAATTATTTTAAATCTTGGTTTCATAAAATTATTTAAAATTAGTTATAAAAGTAAGCGTATTACTTAGCAACTTATGCAGTTCATGTACTTTTTTATATGGCAAAGCGATATTAAACTCTTAATGGCTAAGATCGAAATGGCATTTTATAATATTAAGTCCATAAATACGAAGCAACCGTAAAGTTGTTATAATTATTGATTTTATTGACATAATGTATCTTTTATTACACCAATTCTGTGCTGCAAATATTTCTGTAAGAACTGATTTTTCTTTTTAATATAGTACGTGCCTTATAAAAGCAGCCCTTTTAAAGATTTAATAAGAGGGGGCAAACGAGCATGTGGCTCACCTGATGGTAGGTGACTGTCGCCGCCCGTGAACAATTCT
This sequence comes from Parnassius apollo, assembly GCA_907164705.1. NCBI lineage: Eukaryota > Metazoa > Arthropoda > Insecta > Lepidoptera > Papilionidae > Parnassius > Parnassius apollo. The sequence goes on along the minus strand of CAJQZP010000088.1, from coordinate 3,244,088 downwards.
GCAACACCAGGGGAATTGTAGATGCGCTGCCAGCCTTTTAAAAAGAGTCGGCTTTTTCTTGAAGGTCTCTAAGTCGTATCAAGCCAGAAAATCGCTGTTGGTAACCAATTCCATAATGAATAAGCATGGTATGGGTGATATTGCGAGTTTGGTCGCATTGTGCTATGGTGAAATTGTGAGGCTGGAATTAGTCCAAACGATTCCTCTAAGCATGCATTCCCCGTGGTTGATCGTGGTGCCAGTGAGCCCAAACGGTTAGAAAGAACTTGATCGTCGACGATTTGAACCGCTCTGCACTGGATGCGATCAAGCGGAAGGTGGTGGCACAGGGGTGCCCTGGCCCAGGGATGAGAACGGTATTCCATGGTAGGCTGAACTTGCGTCTACTCAAATTCAACTGGCCGACATCGTACCTGCAACCTCGAGACCCCCATCCTACGCATAGAAAATCTTGCCCCCTTTTCTATAAAAAGTAAACTTGTATTATTTTTTATAAACTCTTACTCTTAACTAGTTCTATTATCACCATGCTTGACAGGCTGATTAGCGATCATAGTTCCAGAAGTCCTGTCCCTGCTGCTCATCATAGGTCTGGATGTTTACGTTACGAATATACGAGTACAGTTATCCCGCCATGAGATCTGTCTAGTATTTTCCGTTGCTTCTTACGACATCCACGAAATAATAAGGTGTGAAAGCGAATTATGCAGACTATAGACGGTAATGCAACATGACATGCGTTACGTCAATCATCATGCTGCATGACATGCCTTTATGCTATATCATCAATTATTTTATCGTTTTTCAGGTCAGCCTACATAACAGTCAAGAGGTCTGAGCTGTTCTGGAATATAGCTTCTTTAAATTTTAAGACAAACAAAGACAAACTTTTTTGAAATATTACCTTATGCCTTAATGCTATAGCTCGATAAAAGGCAGATAAAAAGCACTATAGACAGATACCGCAATTTTATTTTTATGTATAGATTAAAAATATCACTTACACGTGTCGTGATGATAAAATATCTATTCCTTAGTTAGCAGTGATGTTCACAAAAACCATGTCGATGTTCTGTTATTATGGCATAAACATAATATTATATTAAAGCGCTTTTAAGTTCAATCTACTTCACTCGTACATAATTATATGTAAAAAGTATACCATAAAAATTATAAAAGTGGACACTATAAATCTTTGAACAACCATTTAAAAAAATAATGAGACAGAAACTTATAAACAATCGGATATGGCAACTTGTCATGCTACAATTAGTCGATCAGACCATCCGTCGCAAGCAACTTGATCGCTTGAATGGAAATTTAGATCACACTTGGAAAGCCGATCTTGACTCGAAGGTTAGCTTGTGTAATTTACAAACTGGGAATGCGATTGCCCATTTAAAGCACATTTATGTCGAATGTTGGTTCAAAAATTTGGTCAAGCGTTCCAATTAGCTTTGATTGTAAATGTCTAGTAGTTATTTAATTGAAGGATAAACTATTTAAAGGTATAACTAAGCATTTTAATCCTTAAGTTATAATATGTTTGGAATGTATAAGTTCTTCCGAAAACCAAAATCCAGCACGCGCTGCCTCTTACTTGAGGAAAATCCATACAAAAAAATATAAACCTAAATCATTTACAAGGTGAAGGAAAACATCGTGAAGAAACCCACATGTCTAAGAATTAAATGTTACATGAACTTATGAAATCCGTCAACACGTACCGGATTTAGTTCTAGAGCAGCGCAGCGTGGCAGACTAACCGCTTCAGAACAGTAAGACCCATGGAGCTGTGAATTGTTTAATAGTTCTTATTTGTATATCTCACAAGGTTGCGCAGAGTGGCAGACTAACCGCTTCAGAACAGTGACACCCATGGAGCTGTGAATTGTTTAATAGTTTTTATTTGTATATCTAACAAGGTTTTGATTTGTCTGAATAATCTATTAACAGCCACGAGTAGTCCATTATATTTTTGAAGTCATTATACTACGCATCTTATAATAACCATTGTAAAGTATGAGTGACGCATGATTTAATAACATGACCTTAGAATACACCTGCGTAATAAAGCTTTGATAAAACGTTAAGGAAATTTCCGTCTAAACGTGTTTATAAGGAAAAAAAAACAACTTTATTCAAACATCTGTAAGGTTTTAAAAGCCCTCTATCTAAGAGGAACATATGTTCTCCAACTTTTCCAAGCTAATTATACTTCTATTATGCTTCGCGACGCATCATATAAGAGCACTTTCTCAAATCGAAAAAAAAAGACTTGTTTGATTGTTTGATTTACTCGCGGCCCGTAGCGTTAGATGAGCTGCTACTTTGTTTCAAAACTCACGAGGTCGCAGTTCTGTGCCCGCCATGGAGACTATGTCTCCCGCGAACTTAGAGGAAGATGATCACGAATGGGGCGGGCACAAGGCCGGTTATTTATTTGCGATGGTTCGATTACCTTAAAAATTCATACTAGCCTAAGAGCCTACTACTAACAACCCCAGAACGTGCGAGCAACTGCAACCTGCGCGGTTCTACTACTTGCCTGTCGTGTCGGTGCAGAAGCAGACGCAAATAAGCACCTCGAGACACGGGCACAAATTGGAATCTGAAATTAATATAGTCTTACTCTTACATTACATTTCTAATATTCTTCGCGTGTCGCGGTCTTGCTACCGCTGCGGGCGCGGGTAAATATCGCTCCATGAATTCTTAGAGCCTTATTATTGTTGATTCTGAAATAACTGATAGACAATAGCGACTAACGAAAAGTAAAGTTACAGCCTATATACGTCCCACTGCTGGGCACAGGCCTCCCCTCATTTCTGAGAGGGTTTTAGGGCAAGGAAGTATCCGCCGCGCTGCCCCAATGCGTGTTGGCGAACTTCACATGTCTTCGAAATATTTTTTTCCTTATTCCTCAGACATGCAGGTTTCCTCACGATGTTTTCCTTCACCGCCGAGCACGTGGTAAATCAGCACTTAAAATTGCAATTGATAATTTCATTGGTGCCGGTGGGGATCGAATCCCGGTTACTCGTTCTATTATATTTACAGCGAACGTTAACCATCTGAGCTACCACGACTCTAATAATAATAATAGCGACTAACGAAATAAAAACAAGATTAAAAATACAATAGGGAAATTATAATAAACCGAATAAAAATACTCGAGACTTGGCCTAAAGGTCTAGATACCAGACCATAAACTCCAAAAAAAAAACAAGACGTCGCTAATTTGTTCACATACGATAAAATAAATGTTCAATAAATCTTGAAAGTTTTTCGTAACTATACGATTAACCTACAACGTTCAAGGCCTACTGTGTAAATAAGTGTTGGATTGGATACAAATTAATTCCCCTAATGTTGAAACTATTACAGTTCGAACAAAATTAATCAAATCATCAAACATATTATGTACATATTATATTAATATATCATCATAAGACTGCATATTTTTAAGTCGAACGAATTATGTAAAGACGTGCATCCTATAATGGCCTTGACTTCGTGACTTTTTAAAATCTACTAAATGTCGGGATCATACATAAATTGAAAGGCCATGACGATTAGAGTCTTCTAATACTAATGATATAGACATTACGTGTTAATATATCCGGCTTATGTGTGTGTGGACATAATTGTTCCTTCACGAATTAGAGGTCGACTGGTACTATAGTAAGAATATTTAAAGTAGATGCAGAGAGACGAAAGGAGAATTATTACAATTAATCAGTATATCGATCACGTAATTGTATACATTTTGTTGGAATTTCAAGGTTGTAACGCCTTGACAGCTGTGCGGGAAAATAAGATGTATATCAATAATGATCTCTTTATATACACACAAATACTACATATTGAGTAAAACTTATTTTACGGATTTTGTTACATTTATTTTTAGCTTATATTTCATTTCTGGCATTCAAGTGCTTTACAGCATCTAATATGGTCCGGTAGCTCATAACCTTACTTTCAAATAAATAAAAGCAACTAAAGGTGGCTCAACTTATACATGGTAGAGCCACGCTGTAGCTACATTATGGCTGTAGAATGATTGGGTTGGCTCGACCGGAGAAAAACCGCTCTCTCACATAATACCAGCGTAAAATAGCTGCTTATAAAATATCTGCTGTGTTTCCTGTGGTCAGTGTAGAGAACCGAGGACCCTATTTGATAGAAACGAAGCATACCGTCTTAGTCCTTAAAACGCATTTATCAATGCAACTACAATCTTAGCGCGTATTCTGCTTTTTGATCTCAGCATCAACTTATCATCAGGTGGACTATGTGCTCGTTTGTCACCATTCTATATATAAAACGAACTGCTTAGTTTCCTCCGTGAATATGACTGCTGGAAATCACAAAAAGAATCCGTATAAATTATTTATGTATGTCAATGTTCATTTTGTACTTTTTTGTGATCCCAGTATTGATTTACCGTAAATAAAAATATGTAATTGCGTGGATAAGGTACTGGTGACATTGACATACTATGTACTTACTGCGTACAATACAATTTAGTTCAATGATTGGGGAGAGCTTACTTGAGTGTATTTTAAATATACTTAAGTAGCCGTGGTAGGCAGATGGTTAGCGCTCTCTGTAAATTTCACAGTACGTGAACAGGCTGGGTACGATCCCCGCCGGCACTAATGAAATTGTTAATGGCAATTTTAAGTGCTGATTTACCACGTGCTCGGCGGTGAAGGAAAGCATCGCGAGGAAACCTGCATGTCTGAGAAATAAAAAAAATATTTCGAAGACATGTAAAGTGCGCCAACACGTATTGGGGCAGGGCAGCGGACACTTCCTTGTCCTAAATCCCTCTCAGAAATGGGTGGAGGCCTGTGCCCAGAAGTGGGACGTATATGGGCTGGTAGCCTGCAACTTTAAGTTCATTTTACTCTCATTGCCTCCCAAATTCAATGTACTATCGACGTCTCGAGCCCTCTACGTTGCTCTCCGTCTTGGTCTAGCAGTTAATAGGATCCTTATTTTGCTATTTTCCGTGTGTTATATACATACATCTTTATGCTGTCTGTATAAAGCAGACACGTGTTCTTGAATAATTTTGTTTTGATTTTTTAAGACACGTAGATTTTCTCTTCCATGCATTTTGCTTCACCACATCGAGCCAGGTTATAAAAGTAGTAAAAATTGTTACTAAGAATTTAATTGGTTCTGGCTGGGACTGAAATCAATCGCTGAAGGATTATTACTAGCTACTTACTCCTCCAAACCGTCCCCACGGAACAAGAAGAAAAATAATAATTTATTGATAGATAACAAAGGCCTCTAAAAACATATAGGTACTTATAAGTTACAATAAAAAAATAAATTTTGAAAAAAATTAAAATAATAAAATACAAAAAAAAAAACGCCATCAAGTAGATAAAAAAGGGGCTCAATAAAACCATATCGTCTGCATAACTAAGGTTGTTGACACATTTCCCACCTATATGACAGCCGATACCCGCTTCATTGAGCTTCTCAATTAGAGCGTTTACGTAAAGGTTAAACAGCAGAAGAGAAGTGTACCCACCCTGCCTAACCCCACAAGTAAATACAAACTAATCCGAAAGAGAACCGTCCCATTCCACTACATTCATCTGCGTTTTAGACCAATTAATAAAGAATCTAATTATGTCGGGTGTAGTACCCACCAAATTTAACTCATCCCACATGATGTTATAATAAATTACCCTAACTCGACTCAAGTCCATAAAACAAGCGTATAATTTTGTTTTACGTGACACGTAATACGTTACTATTTGTTTCAAAGAAAAAATTGTCAAATCAGTAGTGCTCCCTTTTTTTAAAAAAAAATAAACTGGGCGTCACTTATTTAAATAAATTTAGATAGAATATCCATAATAATAGACTCAAATAGTTTCGCATAGAGATAAGCTTATAAAAGTAAAAGTTACAGCCTATATACGTCCCACTGCTGGGCACAGACCTCCCCTCATTTCTGAGGGGGCATTAGGACAAGGAAGTGTCCGCCACGCTGCCCCAATGCGTGTTGGCGCACTTCGACATGCAGGTTCCCTCACGATGTTTTCTTTCACCACCGAGCACGTGGTATATCAGCACATAAGATTGCAATTAACAATTTCATTGGTGCCGGCGGGGATCGAACCCGGTTTACTCGCGTACTTTGAAATTGACAGCGAACGCTAGCCAACTGAGCTACCACGGCTCTCTTGATTTAGATAGGCCTATAATTGGAACTAATCGTATCATTTACGGTTTTAAAATAGGGCTAGTATTTTATTAAGTCAGGAGGCAAAAATGATAAAAACATCAGATATGCAGGTTTGCATGTCCGAGGGATCAAAAAATATATGTGAATTCCGTCTGCACGCTCTGGCAATGCGGCGTCTAATTTCAGCGCAACTATTGCAGAAATGTTAATAGGCCTGTGCGCAGCTGTGGGGTATATCAATACTGTTACTTTACATTACTTTTACATTAAATTAATAAGCACCACCAGCACTAAAATATATTATCTTACAAGGTAAGTGACCGAGTCACGCTGCAGCTATATTATGGCTGTAGCGCGAATGAGTCGCCTCGTACCAGCGTAAAATAGCAGCTTAACGCTGCTTTATTTTGTATTATAAGGGTAGAGAACCGAAGACCGCTTTTGATGGAAACGAGACATTCCAACTTAGTCCTCAGTGGTGACAACGCGTCTGCATTTTTAATTCTTAATCGAAGATCATTTATGGGCCACTGCATCTGCTTACCATCAGATGAACTGTGTGCACGTTTGTCACGCTTATTCTATAAAAAAGTACGTTGTAATGAATTATGTTGAAAGGCAATATTTTCTATTTCGTGATAATCGGCTGTTATTGATGAACGGCAGCGTTCACATTTACGTCAACGAACTGACAAGTTAACGTACTACCTATTATGTAAACGCTCGTGTTATATGTACGAAAAAATGATAAAATATCACAAAAATGGTTTGGCATGGTTTAATATATTTGTTACAGTTTAGATAAAATATTATATTTTAAGGATGTGCTAACAGTTTGAGGTTCAGAAGGTAATTTATGCAATCTAAAGGGGTCTTTAAGTATGATATAAATATGATGAAAGTAGCGTTTACAATAATCCATCTGACTAACATTTATTTGCACATATGAATTAGAATATAATTATGATGTAAACCAAACTTATATACATATAAAATAATATTTAGATGTGTGAACGGCGTGAGCGTATTGTTTAATCGCGTTGTGATTTCTAGTACTAGTTACTTTTATACACTGCAACTATATTATGGTTGAAGCACGAATGGGTCGGCTCGACCGGGGAAGGACCACGCTCTCTCAGAATACCAGTGTAAAACAGCAGCTTACTACAGCTGTGTTTCATATGGTGGGTGTAGAGATCCGGAGACCCATTTTTGCTGGAAACGAGGCATTTCATCTTAGTCCTCAGGGGTGACAACGTAACTGCGTTTTGATTCTTAATCGAGGATAATAGATGTGTATGGGCCATAGCATCCACTTACCATTAGGTGGACTGTGTGCTCGTTTGTCGCCTTTACTCTGTATAAAAAAGCCATTTCACTCGTCTTAGGCTACGGTCTCCTATTAAATGCTATACGCGACGTCCGACTTCAGCGTAAACGTTCCGATCGGCGTCTGAACGCCAGACACAGCGTCAGCGGTCAATACATATCTTACAAACGGACGACGTCTAGACTTTCGATCGAGCAACAATTAAGTAGCCGACTGTGCTCACGTGTGGTTGTGTGTTATATTTGTACATAAAATGGATATAAATTCAATACTTTTGGGGGGCGCTTGTGTTACTTGAAGAAGAGGCACAAGACGACCGTATACGAAGAAAAATAAATGCAACAAGGCACCGATTATTTATGAAGAGATATGAAGAAGGATGTTTCCAGCTATTGATAATAAAACACATAAAAGACAGCAATTCTAAATTTATTGAATATTTTCGTATTAATCAGGAACAATTTAAACATAATAATAATACAGTAATTCGTCTTTTTCTTTATTGAATTTTTTCATTTTGTACTGACGCTAGACACGACCTTCACGCAGCAATGGTTCGAAATAACTAGAGACGCAGCGCAAAACGTCTTAACGCCGCCTACGACGTCCATACGCCGACATCAGCTTGTGAAAGAGACCACAACAGTACATTTCTATAGTAAGCATCGTAACGCGGCGTACAGCGTGACGCTGTAAGCGGCCGATGGCGTTTATAGGAGACCACCGCCTTAAAACCTCATAATTCTGTTTACGAACAGCAATGATATTAATAGTAACCTAAAATTAAAGTTATAGTACACGCCACGTCGGGAAACATGCCTTCTTTATTTCTTGAGAGGGTTGAAAGGCGATGAATGTCCGCTACTCTGCTCCAATGTGCAGACGTCGTGTCCTTGTTACTCAGAAGAAGTCCAGGTTTCCTGTCGACTATGGTTGACTTATTGCCACTTCAGCTTACTGATATATCGCTGGGCTATGTCGGTCACTCTGGTACTACTGAACTCTAAAGATAGGCGTAGGTTTCTTTTCTAATGAAAGAACGAAGTAAGAAAAAGAACTATATTTATAAATATCATACAATTCTCACTGTTTTATCTGTGTACTATAAGTGGACTGTGTTGTAAACTAATTGATATACGCTAGGAGATGTAAAAACCGTTCTATTGAGCGCAAGAATTCATTAGAAAATCAATTCGTTTCGACACTTAAAAGGAGAAAGTGTTTGAGGATTGAGCGTCTGTTTTGCCATAGCAATGTTTTGTAAGCCTGTAATGTTCGAGCACTGAGAGTGATTAAGACCTTACACCGTGAAAAACACATTTGTTCCGTATAAAATGAAGCAACTGAGGTATTCTATGACATTTCGCATTGGCAAATTAAACTACGTTGTACCATAACACGTTTTGAGATTACAGTTTTTCGCTTAGAAAATGATACAAATCTTAATTCAGTGGGAAGTTATACATTATTCTATGCTATGCTTTTCCTTACAACTACTTTATCTTGTAACCTTTCTATTTTTATACGCTGTGTGTCCGATGCCGTCAACGTCGGAATAGAAAATTAATTCTGCATATTACCAAGTAATAATCCGTCTATACATTGTACCCCCTGTAAACAAATATATCTAGTATATATGTATAGAGTTTTGTACTAATAGCGTTGAATTGCTCCGGTAGTACCAAGACTAAGGCTGAGTTGAATTACAAGTATTATTTATTTATCAAATTTCAAACATACAATTTTCTTACAACAATGTAAGAAAATTTGTTACAATGGGCTAATATTGGCTATTTTACCCTTCAAACCTGTCCAGTCGACAATTCGTATTTTGCAATAGTCATAATATAGCTGTAGCGTGGCCCTACCACATAAAATCTACGTATATTACACGTATAAAGATATTGCAGTATTGGGAAATCAAACCTAAACTGGTATTATTACGGCGGTATCGATGTCATGCATAAACGCATTAAGAACATAACTGATCACTTGTTACGTTTTTCTTTTCTTCTTTTCTGTGAAGAGGTTTCTAATTCGATTGTATTTTTTGTATGTACGTTTACGCGATATTTTCGCAAATTGTTAACTTTAGTGAATATTAATTACTTTTTTAACTTAAATTGATTTCAGTATGAGTAAAAAAGTAAGTAATGACTATTTGTATATGGTTTGCCCCATTTTCCCATTTTTTTTTATAGGAGTGGGGGCAAACGAGCATACGTTACATCTGATGTTAAGTGACTACAGCCGCTCATGAATAACTACAACACCAGGGGAATTGCAGGTGCATTGCCGGCCTTTTATAAAGGACTATGCTCTGTTTTTAAAAGTCCCTAAGTCGTATCGGTCGTATTCGGTCAGGTTCGTATCGTACGCGGAAGAAAACTCCTAGTGAAATGTATAGTGGTGGATCAATATGCATCTAGATAGTGTGGATGGTATCTGTGATTGAATGATTCCAATATATATATATATATATATATATATTTTTTTTTTTTTATATATATATATATAGTACCAGGATGAGTTTTTTTTTTTGAAATTACATTTATAAATTACATACCTACTGATGAAACATAAATAATATTTTTGATCTTATTGCCAGAATAGAAAAAACTGAACTGGTTATTTCAATAAAAATCATGAGTGCAATTAGTTTTATTAAAATTTTCGTATTTTTAAAAAATACTAAAACAAAGGACTTGAAATAATAGATTTTCTCACAAAAGAAAGGAACTTGAAAAAAAAAAGGAAAAAAGCCGAACCTGAGACGGGACGCGAACCACGGAACTCAGATATCACGCCCGGCCGACATCCCACCTGAGCTATTACGATCGTTAGTAATCTGTCAAAATTTACCTTCTTATATTGTAGCAGTTTTTTTTATTGCCTGAAAACACGGACAAAAGGACATTTTCTAAAAATAAATCCTAGCTAGATCGATTTATTGCCCCCCGAAATTCCCTGGACACTAAATTTTATGAAAATCGTTGGAGCCGTTTCCGAGAATCAGATTATATATATATATATATATATATATATATATATATATATATATATATATATATTCTGATCCGCTATTCAAAGCTGATTGACTGATTTTGATAAAACGTGGCTATGTAACATCGCTATGGACCACCGTTAGAAATCCTAAACCGCTTACTCCTTAAAAGCTACAGTACCACAGACAGACACACATAGCGGTCAAACTTATTAAATACGATACTTTTTCCTGAGAAATTAATAAAACAGCGACTTCAGATGTCACTATCCTATTAGGAATGATTTTATAATTTTCACTATATTTTGACTCGAGCTCGTGTATGTCTTGTTTAGTGAGGGTAGTTTGGGTCGTATTAGTAATTGATTTGAAACTAATTTCCCATGAACTACGACTTGAAATTTTGATATAGCTCTGAATTGAATGACGATGTAAGTATATGAAACGAGGTAAATTTTTTTACCTTAATTATTATTATTGTTTGCGGTTGGTTTTTTACCTTTGTAAAAGTTTTATAATCAAAGTGTAATGACAAACCGCATTATTACCGCAACCATAATTTCATTATATAACTTTAGTACTAGATTACTATAATACTTTACGGTTCAAGAATCAGCGGCACGGTCGATAAAATTGGGACATTGCACAATTCGTAAACGGTCAATTCGTCGGTTGTAGCATTTATAAACAATCCGCCATACTTTGCTTGAGTAACGTAACTTAAAAGTAATGTAAGAGATAATATACGTCTTACTGTTGGGTAGAAACCTCTTATTCTTAAAAGGGTTTTAAGGCAAGAAAGAATTCGAATGTGCCCATAACTCCATAGAAGGGAAAAATTGTCATTTACCTTTGTCAGTGCTAATAGTATTTTATCAGACCCGTAATCAGATGATGCCAAAAAACTTTATGTGTTAGTAAATAAGAGATTTAAGTAATTCATAAATTCATTTGTTAGTGTATTCATCCTATTTAAGAATATTTTTGTAACTATCAGGGCGTCATAATTGCATCAGCGACAAAGCCCTTTTTCTAAGAATAAAAAAAAAGAATTCATAGCACATGCCTTTGAAACTACTTTGATTTTATTACTTCAACAAGAGTTATTTATAAGAGATGTTAATAAGGTTAATAAATTTAACCTCACGCTAGAAATTTATCCTGTATCGTGGAGGCGTTTTTTAAAGAAAGAAATAAAGAAATATTAGTGGCTACTTCCGCCCAAAGACATCTTCAGCCAACTTGTGACAAATCTCTGAGGACTAAGATGGAATATATCACCGCCTGTGTTTATAGTGGCAATGAATAACTTAAATTGAAATGTTTAAAAAAACCCGAAACCAAACTGATTTTAATAAAACATGTCCAAGAATCACTGCTAGAAAGCCTAAACGGTTTTTCCGTTTAATAGCTATGGTTCCACAGACAGACACACATAGCAGTCAAACTTAAAACCCCCCACTTTTTCGTTAGGAGTTAATAAAATGAATTCAAAAATACCTGTAAAAATGGGTATGAGGTTGATACCTTCCCAGTTGGACTCCCAGATATAAAAGAAATCCAGGTCTAATCTTAATGACATCAAAAACGACCGTAGCCTAATGGCAGGGCACGGACCGCGAACTCAAAAAGGTCGTGGGTTCGAATCCACCATTCAACCACTGGCGTGAACCACTCGTAACACAAGCAATTTAAGCTTACCACGAGTGGTTAAGGGGAATATTAGTAATGTTGATAGCATTGTTAATATTCTTTCTAAAACAAAAATGATATGTAAAATGTATTGGTACTCCTTTTATATCTAGGATTCCGTCTGCGCAGGTAAACGTACCTAGTTTTGCCTCCAAGTAGCAGTGCGTGCAATGTTATTTTGAGCGATATAACCGTTTTGTAATGTATAGAGGGCCAGTATATAGAGGTTTTGGGGCTTAATTCTCAGAGGTGACAACGCATGCGTAGTTCTTCGCTTGAAGTTGGTGGCAGTGCTTATGGTCTTCAATAGCCACCTGCCATTAGGTGACTGTATGTTAGTTTGCCACTACACTTCAATAAAAAAAATCAGTTACTTAATTTTTTTTTAAATTTTAATCGCCGCCGAACACGTAGTAAATCAACACCTAAATTTTAAATCAATTATTGGTGTCGCTGAGGATTGAATTTAATTTGCTTGCGTTGCTTGTTTCAATAACCATCTCCATAGCTCATGAATCATGAAACATGTGTCATCACTGGCAACACGCTCTGTTTGTGCACTTTTGTTTTCGGGTTTTCGAGGTAAAGTCAATAATCAATGAAGTAAATCATTCCATTATCAGTCAAACATTAAGAAAGTATATTAAAAAATTTTTTGTTTATTATTCTAATTGGTGTTGCCAGTTTTTGTCCACGAACTCGGTTTTGCATAAAAAGGCTAATTAGCTATCGACTTTGAATGTAAATTTATTTTCACTAAAAAATCTTCCATTAGAGTGAGTGAAAATTTCTTCTCTTCTGACATACTTATGCAATATACTTTTTAAATAACTCTGATCATTACAACTTATCAAAAGCACACAGCAGAACATAGACCTCCCTCACAGATTGATAAATAGGGGAGGGGGGTTCCATACCTACTACACTTAGCCGACAGGTTGGCTCCCGCAGTTTTTCATTATGTTGAGTTGTTATGAAAAAGATGATGTGTCTATTTAGGTCTTTGTTAACCCTCACACCCCACACAGTGGAGATATTGGATTCCTTTACGTCGCCACTTACGGCATTATTCCTACGTCCGTCACCTCTTGAGGGATAGTGGATTTACTCACCACTACACGGTCAACAATCAACGCATTTGAACGAGTATTTTAAAGCACGTTTTTCGTTCCTCTAAAACGATGCGTATAAATCAACGTCCATTCTAAAGAGCAGTAAAAAGTAAAATTTCATTACTTTCTCTTTCACTTTTATATCCATAAATATGTAAATTAGTAAGAAGTAATATGACATAAAATATTCATATAAGCTCAATCAAAGATATTATTGAAATGCTGTCTAAAGCATCATTTTAAATTGTATTTCCGTAAAAAATATGATTTAATCAATTTTCGCCAACCCGCTTTATCTTTGATGAGTTTCAAAGATGCAAAGGAGTTTAGACAAGTAAATACTACATTTTTAAAATGTGAATGTTTTTATAGAATGATGGTGTCAAACGAGCACACAATCCACCAGATGGCTGTGAAGTGGATGCTGTGGTCCATAGACATCTGCATTAATCCACGATTAAGAATCAAAATGCAGATACGTTGTCACTCATGAGGACTAAGATGGAATGCCTCGTTTCCAGTAAAAAAAAATCTCCAGCTACAGCATGGCTATACCACACAATACAAATAAGTAATAAAATTATATATATATATATATATATATATATATACACTCACCGGCACGGAAACTTGGCCACTCGTGAATTTGCTGATTATTTGCACTGAAACGTTTTTTTTAACAGTAAATTAAGGGTAGATGCATTCAATAAGTGTCTCTAATGGTTTTAGAACATAGAAATTTAATGTTTACTTCACCAAAATTTTTCTTTTCAAGATAACATGTTTTCACTAAAATTAACATCTTTCCATTGTCACTTTAAAAACACTACAAAGTTAAAAATTAAGTCTGTTTCTTTATTGTCTATCAGTTTTAATATCGGGTGTTTCCTCCTCTAGCCCTGATAACCGCTTGCATTCGATCTGGCATGCTTTGAATGATGTTTTTGACATCAACTTGCGGTATGCTGTCCCAAGCGGCCAGCGCTGCATTTCGGAGCTCATTTAGAGTTTGTGGCGGTTTGGAGCTGGACTTTATGTTTCTTTTGAGCATACCCCATACATGCTCAATTGGATTTAAGTCCGGGCTACGAGCTGGCCACTGTAATTTTTGTATTCCAACCTCTTCCAGATATTCCTCTACACAATGTGCGACGTGCGGGCGTGCATTATCGTGCATGAGGAGGAATTGGTCGTGTCCAATGAATCCCGAATAAGGCATTACGTGCTCCTGAAGAACTTCCTCGATGTATCGAGTAGCTGTAAGACGATTATCGACGATGACCAACTCTGTACGTGCATCGGAACTTACACCTCCCCATACCATTATTGAGCCTCCATGGAAACTCACAGTTTGGGTGGTGGTAATGGGTAGAAACCTCTCTCCTCTTTTTTCTCCACACTCGTTCTCGACCATCTGGAGCACGTAAAGCTATTCAACACTCATCTGTGAACAACACTCTAGCCCATTGCTCGTGGGTCCAATTGACATGTTCTCTTGCGAACTGAAGTCGGGCTACTCGGTGCTGTCTGAGAAGTTCTGGACCTCGTGCTGGTCTACGAGCTTTTAAATTCACTTCCTCCATTCGTCTTCTCACCGTACGCTCACTAACATTAACGCCTCTTGCGATTTGGAGCCGCTGGCGTATCTCAACAGCGGTCAGGTAGCGGTTTCTCAAAATCTCCATAACAATAAAACGATCGTCCCGGGCCGATGTGCACCTTACGCCCCCACTGCCTGGCCTGCGGGTGTAGCGGCCTGTCTCCTGGTATCGTTTCAGTGAATACTGCATTGAGGACCGTGGTACGTTAAGCACAATAGCAACTTCACGCTGTGTCAGCCCTTGGTCAATTAATGCTACTGCTTGTGCAACTTGTGCTGGTGTTAATGGCATTTTTATTGGCTTTAAAGCACCTTTAGTTATTTAATTAAGACACAAGATCACAATAATTGAATAACCTTACAGTAAACTTTTCACAACACACAAATTTAAAATGTGAACTTAGTCGCTCAAATGACCCGATTCAACTAAAAATTAAAGAATTCGTCATGGTGCACTTAAACATAATGAATTACCCTCTTGAACTTGAGGGTAAACATTTTTTGACATACTTGCATAACAAACATTCATCAGAAACACTTAAAGCTTTTGCTATCGCGAGATAACCGCTTGGCCAAGTTTCCGTGCCGGTGTATATATATATATATATATATATATATATATATATATATATATATATATATATATATATATATATATATATTCAATTCACACGTATTACACACTTGCAGTTTCATAATTCCTCAGATAGTACATGTTTTTGTTTTATTTATTTTTTTCACTTTACAAATACGTTTTGAATTAATATAAATTGACATAATATATCATGTCTTAACAAATAATTACGACTCTTTGCCTAGGTAATATCACTTCTTTTATACATTTTTACGCTTTATGAAGGTGTGGTGTACTTATCAAGTGGTTTTAGTTGGTTTTATACGTGGTAGAGCTATGCTGCAGTTACATTAGTAGTACAGTTGTAGCACGAATGGGTCGGCTCGACCGGGGAAGGACCACGTTCTCACAGAATACCAGCGTCAAATAGTAGCTTAATGCAGCTGTGTTTCATATGGTGAGTGTAAAGAACCGGAGACCCTTTTTACTGGAAACAAGGTATTCCATCTTAGTCCTCACGGGTGACAACGCATCTGCATTTTGATTCGTAATCGAGGATATATGCAGATTTCTATAGGCCACAGCAACCACTTACCATCAGGTGGACTGTGTGCTCGTTTGTCACCCTATCCTATAAAAAATATATTTACAAAATATTAAGGAATACTAATATTTTCTTATAATACATCACAATATCTCATTGGCCATTACTGAACATAGGCCTCCCCTAATGAATACCACAAGGAAGATCCTGAGCCACCTGCTGCCACTCCATCTGGAGGGGAGGTCTTTAAAATTCACTTCCTTCTGCTTTCTATTTTCATTAACATTAAAATAACTTACTTGTGCCGATAATTTAGTAAAATTTTATCTAACTTTCTTTTTATGTTTTATTGATACATACACAATTAATATTTCTAATCGATAAATATTTTCTTTGCAGGTAAACATTGTGAAGAGGCAAACGTGCTTACCGAGCGTATTATTGACCTAGACTCGAGCGGTGACCGGAACTATTATGCCTTATAAATCGATCACTATCTGAAGCAACAGGCCTGCCTTTCATCGTAAGCGGAAGTACCGTTAACTAATTATGCCGATTTATTAACCGACGAAACATGATGGAAGAGCTGACAGCATGCCGTAATCTCGAATACATTCCCTCTCTGCCCCAAAAAGTGAAACAGAGAGGATCAACAACTTTTACACAGATAACGAGTGAAGATGCCCCTCTCAGAGTGAACGGATACAGTGCGAACGACGCCCGGTTTAACATGGACTCTCTAAGTTCGATGCACTCTCTTGTCCTTAATTCTGAGACACCATCTGCAACGGTAATCGTAGCGGCGACCCAAGCAGATCGACCCGCGAGCACGCCTAGCTCAGACGCTCTCACCGCCAACGGTCCACACGTGGTCACGATAAGAATAAACACGGACGCTGAAAAACCTAAAGCGCCAAAGATTTCAAGTGTACATCTTAAAAGTGATGTTGATTTTGAAACTTTTAAAATTAGTGACACGAAGAAAAATAATAGTTTAGTGAGACTAAATGTAGATGAAAATCAACCCAAGATCCTGGATAGTGAAGAACAGTTTAAAATTGATAAGGCACCTTACATATATTGCAATTCCTACGTAAATTCAACTAACATGGTTATGTCAAGCGGTCAATGCTCGCCGAGCGATACTCTCGATTCAGGGACATGTAGCGATCTAGACGGAACGCCGCCGCCGCTCCCCAAAAAGAAAACTTCAAAGCTATCTTCGAAAAAAACGGTATCTGTTACAATGATAAGCTCAACCAAAAACATTGGCGAGCTAGATTTTGAAGATAACGATTCCAATTTGTCGTGTGATTCACTTAACAGTAGTGAGTTTAATGGCAGCGTGCTAACTGACGAAATTCACAGTGACGATATAAGTAAAAAAGAAAAGAAACAGTCTTCAGAGCCACCTGTGGCTCCAATTATGCCACCGTTTACTATATCTAAAGTAAACAAAAAAAGCAGTAACTTTCTACCACAAGGTCTTCTACAAGACATTAGAGAACGTTCGGCGAAACTCAATACAGTTGAAACTGAAAGTGATTCGAGCGACCAAGCGCACGATGAAGTGAGCCAGAATATTAATGAAAATGCTAATGTATCAAAAGAAAGCGCACAGCTAACGTCGTTCCGATTAGTTTCACAGTTGAATAGTGAGGCGAAGAATAATAGTAGTGCGGAGTCATTGCCAGCAAATTTAGAAAAGAAGACGCCTCTGATAAGTGAGAGCACCTACGAAGAAAGGAAGAAAGAGGATAAAATGAAACATGATCGTATATGCTATAGTAGTCACTATTTCGATACAGACAAATTTTATGATTTCCATCTGAACGAGAAGCAATTCGACGATGTGTCTGAAAAAAGTGCCAGTGTAAATAACAGTGTCTGTGATGAAACCTTAGAACTAGAATATTTTGCTGGTGTTAAGGATTATAAAAATGAAGAACTTCCTTCTACAATAAGAAGTGCCAAGGGAACAATACGCGGTGTTAAGAATCGCGTCCGTGCCGGTATAGCAACGTTCTTACAAATGCAGAGTACGACAAAGGTAATTTCTATGACTATCTCATTTTTTAATTTCGTTTAGTAAGTTTATGTGTCAACCACTACTTCGTTATACACACTGATTTTAGAGGTCACTGTTAAACGTATTTGAAAGTATATCGCGCGAGCACGTAGTCCGTTATAATAATTCTCGGTTTTAATGTCCGATATTAAGTTGCACGTGAAAATATTGTTGATGTTATTCAATTGAAACCTTGTTATGACAGAAAACAATATGTGACAATCATTTCATATTTTTTCGAATTAAAAATGTCGCAAACAAATATGTATTTCAAATCGAAAAGTCATCTTTAAACTGTTGTAACAAATCTTACTACGTCACTATGAGAAAATACTGTCAACCAACAATTAAAAGAAAAATTATCACAGATGTACTGGTTTTATAACCTGACGTGGTAATTATAGAGTAAAATTGTCATCGCCTTTTACGGTTATCTTACATGCTACTATAAGTATGTCGGAAGCGCGATCTTCTAGTTTTCTAAGCATTCAACTCAACAGCGAACAAGAAATCGAAGTATTGTGGTGAAAGTGGCAAATCATGGAAAAAATACAGCAACACTATAAGAAACGTGAGTAAGTGTTCAGTTCATAGCCTTGGTCATTAATCTGCCATAAATTGTAAGTCGTAAAATTTGACCATGCTAGGTAGATACCAATTAAACATATCTTAAGATTCATTTAAATGACTAGTATTTCGCTATTATCTAAATAACAAAAATTGTTTGTAAATTGCGTCTTACATACTTATGTATATCTAAAATTAAAAATAAAATAATATTTCAAGTACCTATGTCTCTTTTAAATAAGTAAGTATGTTATGCTTGACCGGCATGATAAAATGTATATTGATCTCCATTATAAAAAAGTTATTTAACGCAGTTTTCAACGTGGTAGAGCTACGCTGCAGCTATGTTATGGTTGTAGCACGAATGGGTCGGCTCGACCGGAGAAGGACCACGCTCTCACAGAATACCAACGTAAAATAGCAGCTTAATGCTGATGTGTTTCGTATGGTGAGTGTAGAGACCCGGAGACCCTTTTTTACTGGAGACGAGGCATTCCATCTTAGTCCTCATGAGTGACAACGCATCTGCGTTTTGATTTTTAATCGGGGATAAATGTAGATGTCTACAGCATTCGCTTACCATCAGGTGGACGGTGTTTTTAAAATTTATTTTATTTATTTTTTTTTTTTTTAATTATTTTTGTTTTAAAAAATTTTTTTTTTTTTTTTTTTCCTCTTTTTTTTTTTTTTTTTTTTTATTTTTTTTTTTTATTTTTTAAAATAAAAATAATTTCTTTTTTTTTTTTTTTTTTAAAAAATTTCTTTTTTTTTTTAAATTTGGGGGGGCCTTGCTTTTCCGGCTCGAACGGTTTTTTTTTTACCAACAGGCATATCCTCACGGGTGACAACACATCTGCATTTTGATTTGTAATCGAGGATAGATGTAGATGTCTATGGGCCGCAGCAACCATTTACCATCAGGTGGACTGTGTGCTCGTTTGCCACCCTATCCTATCAAAAAGAAAAGGTCACCTTGATGGTAAATGATTAATGTGACACATGCACAATGCGTTCACCCCTAAGAACTATATGGAATGCCTCGTTCCTCGTAAAAAATCTCTGGTCTATACTCACCATACACAGTAACATTGAACTGCTATTTCACGCTGCGCTGGTTTTCCGTGAGAGCGTGGTCCTTACCCGGTTCAGCCAATCCATTCTTTCTACAATCATAATATAGCTGCAGCGACACCCACGGATTATATAGGGTAGTGGATATTCTTACACGGTCACTAGACAACCAATTGGATTACGGATCAACTTGAAATGTTATCAACCTCTCTGAAATAAGCTCAAGAAATAAAGAATATAGACTAAGAAATACTGGTTTCATAAATAAATGTCTGCAACAATTTAAAAAAAATGAAATCCTAACACTATTATTTAATTGGTTACAAATTTCTCACTTAAGTTAGTGGTCAGTAGACCATATAACTTATTACTATAAGTATATTATATAGTCTTAACGGTTACGCTTTACGGCTATCAACTTAAAACTAATTAATTAAAATTAGTAGTTTTCATAGCTGATTAGTTATAGCACCATAACATTTTATTGAACAAAACTCGTATACTTACAATTCGAGGTTTTTATGCGTGCCTCAGTATCTATGTGAAAGATCTTTAGTTACCGATGTGCAGTTAATTATAGTTAAAAATTTAGATGCCTTGCTTATTCATCTAGAGGTTATTTAATAGACACACATTCACAAAATGCGATTTAGTAGTTAAATAACTAACAGAAAGTCTTTCTTAAATTATCTAAGCACTTTATCTAATGCGTCACGATAAAAGACACAGGTGTAGCATATCTGACCTTTCAATTAATTTGAATATAGGTACTTGTTTCACCTTCAATGTATTGTAATTTTAAACTTAAATAGTTAAGATATAAGGTCACTTTGTGACGTATACCAAAGCTTTTTGAGAGCTAATTGAGAGATATTACGATGAATGAAATTTTTTTTAAATCACAGACAGGTGCTGGTGGTTTGAATAAATAGTGTTACGCGCCTAAGTCGACGACACTAGCGCCATCTAGTGTAAGAGACGAGAGCGAGGGGAGCTTTCCAGAAAATGACATCACTCATATTTCAACCGACAGCGCCATCTAGTATCGAATTGAAGAACTAAGCTTTCTGGAAGCCAACGACTTTGCTTGGTCGGTTGGCGCGCGTATTTACTCGAATATTCTGTTGGATGTTTTCGTGGAAGAGCCCTATATAAAGGCGCTGCAATACGCGATCGGGGAAGTATTGAATTTGGCGAGACAAGCGAAGCTTCGGATCGGAATAAAGTGAATCAGTGTGTTAGAGCTTGAGGTTCGTGCATAAAGATTGAATTTTAAGTCTTTAATTCACTTTACACTAATTAAAACTTAGAACACTAATAATTAACCACACTGATTCACTTTATTTCGCTCCGAAGCTTCGCTTGTCTCGCCGAATTCAATACTTCCCCGATCGCACCTGGCAGCGCCACTAAAAACACATTAGCACCGAAACATGCGGAACATTCAAGCAAATACGCGCAAGGGGTAGAAAGTTCGAGTGTCGGCTTCTAGAAGCTTAGTTCTTCGTTTCGACACTAGGTGGCGCCGTCGGTTGAAAGATTAGTGATGTCATTTCCTCACCGAGAGTTCCCCCCGCTCTCGTCCCTGATACAACATGACGTCAACTTAGGCGCGCAACAATAGCATAACATTGAAGATGTTCAAGTATTTGATAAAAATAAAGAAAAAACATATTTTATCTTACAAATATGGGTACAGTACATGGTAATATACCTGTATTGTAACGTAAACGTGAGTTCAGTCATATTTTGCCAGAAGGCATACAAAAATACAGAAATACAAACTAATCTCCTAAACTACTACAAAATAAAATAACAACACAGAACCAAATATAATTCAGATTTTTAACATTATACAGTCTTCATCTCAAAAGAAATTTTTTTTTCAGTCACGAATTCTGTTATGTTTTGACTGTCAAGAAGCTGCGAAGCTTTTTTTCATTTAACTATCGATAGCGGCAATTCTCTCCAACTTTTAGGTATTTTATCTTATATGACTGGAGCCGTGCAGTAGACACTTTTACGCATTAGTGCTGTTATGTCGCCTCTACACGTTGGCCAACACAGTGGCGAATGTAGTGGCGAATATATTGGCCGAGAGTTGGTGACGGCGTCCACACGTTGGAAGGTCGTTCAGTTTACTTCGGTTCGGGCCAATGTGCGGACGAATTTATTTTATTTTAGACGACGGCTCCGTGGCGCAGTGGCTTGGCAATGAGTAGCTGTGCCGGGGGTCGCGGGTTTGAATCCCGCACGGAACAAGTATTTGTATGTCCTACAAATAATTGTTTCGGGTCTGGATGTGTGTCCTTGTGCAATTTATGTTTGTAAGTTGCCTCCGCGATACAGGAGAAAATCCAAGTGTGGGGGGTAACGTTTTTATAAAATAATTATAAAAGAATAGTGAATATTAATGGGGCTGTAAATAGATATACGATATACGATTAGCTTTATTTATTCTTTACATGCATCAGAAACTGGAATAAATACCATTAATTAGAACTTAACTTATTTTAAAGTTAAAGGAGTTATAATCGATTAGTCTATGTTTTAAAATTGGGTTTTGTTTTTAAAGTTTAGCAAAACATGTACTTGCTTTTCTATCAGACATTTGATGTAAGGATAGGGTGACAAACGAGCACACAGTTCACCTGATGGTAATTGGTTGCTGTGGCCCACAGACATCTACATCTATCCTCGATTACGAATCAAAATGCAGATGCGTTGTCACCCGTGAGGACTAAGATGAAATGCCTCGTTTCCTTTAAAAAGTGTCTCTGGTTCTCTACACTCACTATACGAAATACAGCATCATTAAGCTACTATTTTAATTGATATTCTGTGAGAGCGTGGTCCTTCCCCGGTCGAACCGACCCATTCGTGCTACAACTATACTTCTAATATAACTGCATGGTTCTACCACGTATAAACGACGTGCTTCATTTTTTTTTCATTTTAAAATTGTTCTCGTAATAATCTGATTGTAAATAAATGTTCATTATTTTTTTTTATAAATAGCTTATCGATTAAAACAAATGTTTAAAAATAATTAAATCGCGCTAATTAAAGTAGTAGGAATGTTTAAAGTTGAAATTGGCACTAAAAAGACTGGTAATTGGGTCATCCACCCTACAAAGCGTGAATATAAAATTTTAATCAGATGCGTGTAATCACTCTGGGAGCTTATAGCAAACTAAACTCGCGGCCAACGTGTGGACGCGGTGACCAAACTCTGCCAACAATCCTTTGATCTTTTGTAAAAAACCGACACCACACGGATCTCGCGCCAACTTGCGGGCCATCGTTCCAATACATACCAATGAAGCCCAAACACCCCGTCTACACGTTGGCCACTACATTCGCCACTGTGTTGGCCAACGTGTAGAGGCGCCGTTAGCGGATCGCTGACACAAAAGGGTATTGTGGCGTTTATTTTATTGTTGAAAAGCGTTGCTTTGTTTTTAACCGGGTTCAAAAACAACGAGAAGGTTCTATATTCGGCGCGTATGTTTTCTCAATATATGTTCACTGATTTCTTGGAAACGGCTGTACCAATTTTTAAAGGTTATTTTTTTATTAAATAGCTAATACTACAACGGTAATCCCATATACATATAAGTTTAAAGAAAATATTCCGTCTCTGTGTGTCAAAAAAAAAGGGATGAAAATTGTAAAGTACCTATATATTATATAGAACGTCCTATTTATTTTGTAATATTCTTTAGACCACTCAAAAGAGTAACCTATTATTAAAAAGTAAAACTGACTTAAACAAAATAAATTATAATTCCTATAATATCATAATAGCTTCACAAGTCCGGAATCTAGGTACTCGATAAGGTAAATCGGATAAGGATATGTTTTTATTTGCTCTTGGTCCGTAAATTAGTCTGTGGAGTTAGCTCATTCCGTAAAATTTGTAGTTCGTCTGTGTTCTTAAAAACAATAGACAAAGATAATTTTTTACTACCATAAAATTTCAATAAATTCATCACTTTTGTTTGTTCATGCCCTTGTGATATAAATATGACATTTATATTATATCACGAAAGTATTTGATACATTTTATTGTAAAATACACATAAAAAAACTTGGGCGTAACTAATATTTTAATAAAAAAATCATATAACTGTTTATTTATTTATTTAAAATTCCACAATAAGCGAGAATCCTAAAACGTTTCACATTTTTTCCAATTGAAGTTGTTAATATATCGTTACCGTTACAGCCTGCTGAAGTCCACTGCAGAACATATGCCTTCCCATAGATTGCTTCAGAGGGGGGATATTTGCCATAGTTGCCACACTTGGCAAGCGGGTTGCCAATAGCAGTTTTTTAAGTTATTATTAGGAAGACGCTGCTGCTCATCTCCTGATTTGTTTTCCTCTGGCGCCTCTTACACCCACGGGATCATATGGAATAGTGATAGTTAGGGTTGCTAGATGGTCGGGATTCGACTGGATTCTCTCGATATTTCAAATTATCTCCAGACTCCCGACAAAACTCAAAATCTCCAGACAAACAGCTTCTCTGAAGGTTAACGTATGGTCTTTGATTTAATAGAAGCTGAGTCAGTAATTAGACTGAACGTTGAAGTAAATCGTTTGAATTTTAAATCTTTTGTAAATACTACTAAAGGATCCAAATTCGTGGATCCTACTAAAGTCATTGAACTTGGCAGTCGCTAAATACATGTGGCAACCTAAAAATTAAATGTACTTAAATTTCTTTTGTTTAAAGTACTTTTTGTGGCCTCCTCTCAAAAAATGAACTTTTTATTTTTAATATTTATTTCTCCCTACAGTAACCCCAAAATCCCGATATATTCAAAACTTGTGCAGGTATTATATAGGTATTATACAGGTTTTCTGATCTGGCAAAACAGGTAGTGGAAGTTCTTACACCGCTACCACACATAAAGAAATATTAATTATTTGTATAATAAATCTAGATAGAGAGTACCTAATGTGATATGTATGTGATTTAAATAAAATGTAAATTTTTATTTCTTTAAATTTTAAATCTCCGAAAGTTCTTTACCTTTTGCTTTGAAATTTTGACACAACTTTGCATTCGAAATTCGAATACGCGCGTGTTTTTATATATACTTTTTAAAAATGTTTTGAGCCACATCGACGCGCGTAACCGGCCGTATAGCTATTAAAAATAAAACCTGTCATTAAGTTTGGTCGTTGGTTTTCCGTTAAACATAATATTATTAAATAAATACTGTTAAAACTTGTTTTTGTACAAACATACTATGAAATAAATATGTTTTACCTTGTTTTTGTATTTAAATTACATTTTTCAGAGGGATGAAAAAAATTAGAGAAAATAAAGGCGAGTCTAAAGTGATGTACAATTAAAATGCTCTATTTCTAATATATAACAAATAAAAACAAACGAGCGCACACTCTATCTGATAGTAAATGGATGCTGTTGCACGTAGACATCAACACCTATTAATAATAATAATTTATTTGCAAGAAATATGGTAGTTACGGGATTAATAATTTGGTATGGTACGATCATATTTCGCCAGTGGCATGCAAATATATAATTTTATAATTGTCAGTCTAAATGGAAATATATTCTACATGGAAAATCAAAATTCGTATGCGCTGTCACCCCTGCGAGTAAGATATAATGTCTGATAACCAATAAATAGGGTCTTTTCATAGATCTAAAATCACAACTAGTTTTTTTTTTTACCAATTACAGTAAATATGGTATTTCTTTACGATCAATAATTAAAACAAATGAATTCACATTCACTTCACAAGACTCAAAGAGAATGCACGATTAAAATCAAGGATAAAATATAAAGAATACGGAAGATCGACTACTGACCCGCTGGTTTGGTTCTTAATGCCTTAATGCTTTATTTATATTAAACACTAGGAATTTTCTTTGTCTGAGATCTGCATTCCGATTGTTACTTTAAAATTATAATACATAAAGTTAAAATGTAAGTAAAGATAAGATTTGAAAAAAAAATGTTTAAAAATAACTAAATAAAAATTATAAAATAAAATTAACTTTACTGATTTTATCGTTTTTAATTTCGATTATTTATAATTTATTGATTTATTTTTTTAATAAAAAAATTAAATTAGTCGTATTCGGTGTGTAGAAATGAAGTACAAATAATTCGGTTTTTAAGGGTAAAACTCAATAAAATGTTTAGGTCTATTAAGGTTTCCAAAGTATTATTTATCATGTTTGTTTTAAAATCGAGTCTGACAAGGTCGATAAATGTGTTAACAAAGCCCACAGACGTTATGAGAGCACCATGTTGAGTGAGTTGTACAATCAAGTTTGTTTTGCTACTAATAGGAAGTTATTAGTTACTACGCACATTCTTCACAATTCCTCACCGATTTGTTAGCGCTCAGACTATATACAGAGTGTTGACAATAACGGTATAATGAGTCTGGTTTTGTAGAAAGAGTGACTTTCACCGTCGTTATAATTACATGCCATTTCTTTACATTATACGCGGCAATAAGAATAGTTAAATGTAACAATGAATGCGGCAGACGCTATTTAACGTTCTTATGCTTTAAATATTACCTGTTATTTTTTCTATGATTGTTTAGACATTGTCTAGTAATTTTGAAAAGGAAGACAATAATTCTTACGTGGTAGAAACATACTGCAGCTACATTAGTAGTATAACTGTAGCACGAATGGGTCGGCTCGACCAGTTAAGTACCACGGTCTCACAGAACGCCAGCGTAAAATAGCAGCTTCACGCAGCTGTGCTTCTTAAGGTGAGTGTCTCTACACTCCCTTCTCTAACCGGAGACCCTTTTAACTGGAAACGAGGCATTCCATCTTAGTCCTCAGGGGTGACAACTCATCTGCATTTTGATTCGTAATATAGGACAGATGTAGATGTCTATGAGCCACATCATCCACTTCACCACATCACCATCACTGGTGGACTGGGTGCTCGTTCGTGACCCTTATACTTTAAAAAAAATCTAAATGTAAATAAAGTCAATAACCATAATTTGTTGTTACCGTTGTAGGTAATACCTCGCAAAAGCATTTTCAGTTTATTTGGAGTGGTAAATAGAATAGAAATATCCTCCAAGCCGAAATTCGGTCATGGCGGCAAGTTCAAACGGAGACTAGCTATCAGCGTAGGACAGGATTATGGTGTATGTGCAAGCACAGGTGCACTCTCTATTTCCTAGCTCTCAAAGTCCAATGGGATGTCATTATGACATGACCGGAGATAGATCAGTCGCAAAAGTAACGAGCTTACGTGCTTTTGGATGTACGAGGATGAAAAATCGCCAGCATCCCGACTGCCAGCTGCTACTGAGAATTTTTCGAGAATTAACCCAGTAACTGATTTTGGCCTGACCTAGGGTTTGAATCCGGGACCACATGATCAACAGTTGCGCTTTCTATCACTATATCAATGAACCGCTGGAGTGGTTATTAATACTAATATTAAGCTATAGCTTGTATTCTTTACAGAAGATAATAATAATTTATTTTAGTATTTAAAGATAAAAAGATTTCTGAATTAAACTAAAGATGTAATATTCTATGTGTCACAGCATCCATTTACCGTCAGATAGAGCCGTGGTAGCTCTTATAGTTAGCGCTCGCTGTAAAGTCACATTACGCGAGCAACCCGGGTTCGATCCCCGTCGGCACCAATGAAATTGTTAATTGCAATTTTAAGTGCTGATTTACCACATGCTCGGCGGTGAAGGAAAACATTGAGAGGAAACCTGTATGTCTAAGAAGTAAAATAAAATAATTTCGAAGACATGTGAAGTTCTCCAACACGCATTGAGGCAGCGCGGCGGACACTTCCTTCTCAGATATGAGAGCCTATGCCCAGAAGTGGGACGTATATTGGCTGTAACTTTTATCCATTTACCATGAGAAGCGTAGTTATCACGTTTGTTACACTTGTATAAAAAATTTAATAGATATAACTCGCGAGGTACACACTACTTTCCCAGCAGGAAGTGACAAAACTATGAAATCTTAAACATGAAATAATAAATTAGTAATACTATAAAAATCTTTAGATAAATTAAAAAAAATATATAAAGTAGTGCGAATGTAGTGTGTACCTCGCGAGTTACATTTATTAAATTTTTTATACAAGTGTAACAAACATGATCACTACACTCATCATGGTAGATGGATGCACAAACACAAAGAATATTACATCTATCGTTTAATTCAGATATCTTTTTATTTTTAAATACTAAAATTAAATTATTATCTTTTGCCTGATTATTTTTAGAACTTGCGTAAGTATTACAGATACAAATTGTAAAATTCGTTGAATTGTCACTCCTGCAATTAATTTATTCATAAAAAAGAACTGGATCAATTTGAATAAAACCTTTTAGTCAGGTTCTGATTACAGCATTATGTGACGTAATTTTTCATTCGTTCGTTACAGCCATGTAATACTATAATACATAATGTATTATAGTATTGTATTGTTACAGCCTTTCAGTCTACGGCCGAACACAGGCTTTCCCGTTGATTGTCTGGTTTTTGCCACTTTGCCAGGTGCGGGGCGCTTCAACCTTTTTTTTTTTATTTGTTTAAAAGTCTCCTCATTTTCTCTCTCCGTCGTTTATTACGACACCCACGAAACGATATGGGGTAGTGGAAATTCTTACATACAGTAGTGTGTGACGACATTGTAGAATAACTGAAATAACAGATATTACACTATAGGTGGAATATAATTTGAAATAATTTCCAACTTTAAAGTACCGCAAACCATGCAACCGCGTTGTGCACGCAATTATATTATATGAGAACAGTGCGCTCGTAATGTGTTCATGGGTTTTACGTTATGGCACCGTTGCGATGTGTAACCTTACACAGAAACAAAGTCGTAGCTTTATTAAAGATATATTACGGTGGAGAGGAAGTCTGCAACCATAGCGATCGCGTTGGAAATATAGTTCAGTACCTTGAAAGTAATAAATAAGGGATAAATAAATGATCCTTTATTGGTCCCGCCTTATAGGATCATAATTTTGTCCATATGCTCTTCTATCCGTCTATCAAATATTAAGATCTACGGTCCTTAAAGGTGCAAAACGTATTACACACGGACATTTCAATTTTATTTATAAGTATAGATTATGTTATATAAATATAAACAGAAACAGTCACATTATTATGAAAAGAAAATATTTTTTTTCCTTGCAACATTACGTGATATCTTGTAATTAGTACTTGTCAATCCAATACGTACTTGAGTGTTTGCTACGAGAAGTAAAAGGAAAATCATACCTTGACACTGTCGTAATGTTCTTTTTATAGTCGGCTACGTGTTTGACGAATTAGAGCAAAAAACAATAATTAACTTGATCTTACACTTGACTGTAGCGGCAGAAAATTACCTGTACGAATAGTTTATCAAAGCTATGCCGTTACTCGCATTTAATATACATTTTATTATTTTATTATATATAAAAACATTCGTTTGACTTCAACGTGTTACTTATAATAATTAATAATAATAGCTTAGCACGGGTGATTTGCCACCTACCGGATCCAATTGTGAATGTGTGACACTGTGGTCACGCCATAAGTGCAACACATCGACATCGATCACTAATAAAGAACGTTTGAAAAAGTTTTATTAGTGATCGATGCACATCGAAGTATAAGTTACAACCGACCGAATCAAAAACAATATATATATATATATATATATATATATATATATATATATATATTTATATATATATATATATATATATATATGGCGGCTGTGCATGCTTGTCTCGTTGCCTCGTGTGTCTCTCGTCGCGTAAAGGCTCGACACGAGATACCTCGTTGTATCATTTGAACTCCTTTAACTATTTTTCAGAGTGGTAGAGCCATGCTGCATTTATATTAGTAGTATAATTGTAGCACGAATGGGTCGGCTCGACAGGGAAGGACCACACTTTCACAGAATACCAGCGTGAAATAGTAGCCCTGTTGCTTCCAGAGATGCGCACTTTAGATCATACAATACCTACCTTACGTCCGCTCGAAAAGAGCACTAATTAGATCAGAATTACTGCCCTATGAAAAAACTATTTTTTCGTTTTAGACAAAACCAAAGACACTATGCAATAGATAATAGTATCAAAGAAAAAGATATGCTCTTTTATTTTAAAACGTAACCTGGCAATGTTTCTTAGAACAAAAAAAAGAAATCACTCTGAACTTTAGGCGTTCCACGTGTCGCTTTGATGAAGGTGCTCCGTCTTTTTTATAGAATTTTATATTTGTTTCTGGACTAAAAACGAAAGTATTATACTTTTTTATATTCCTTGTAATATAGTAAACACGTAGATATATAATTTGTGGTATAAAAAGTGAAAAGTAAATTGCCAAAAGTACTTCAAAATCCGGCGGCAAAGGCCCATTTTGGCGGTTGGGTCATAAATGTGTTATTTTTCAAATTTTCATTTATTTTTTGTGTAAAATGTAAGTAAAAATAGTTTTCTTACATATTTCAAATAACTTGACGTTGTATTTATTTCAAATTCACACAAAAATATTTTTGAAATATTGTTCGAAATATCATACAGATAAAATATTATTATTTTTTTTATTTTTTAATATTTTAATATTTTGGTTTGAGTAACGAATAGAAACACATAAAACATAAAAATATACATATTTCCAAACATTTTCATATAAATTTCTCCAAAAACAAAAGTGTAGAATTCAAATTAGTAGTAATTTTGTCACTAAAATTGAAGTATATACTACTACTATGTTATACAGAGTAATTTATGTATTTTATTACAATTTCTAGCAACCAAAAATAATTTTATTCGATAGTTTATACATTCAACAAGAATTCCTGTAAGTTTTATCCATAAATATTGTCTCAAAGTGAAAATATAGCAAAATTTGCAATATAGCAAAATATTTTCTAACTTACAAATTTTCCCGCCATTAAGGTCCCGAGCGAACGGGAGTATAACATGTCGCGCGCTGTCAGAGAGTAGAGTAGGCTCTCGTTTTCATCGCAAGACTCACGGGACCCTTTGACTCGATCGCAAAAAACCGACACGCTTCCGAGAGCGCACGCGGGCCACAAGACGCGACGCGACGCGACGAGAGCACCATGTACACACTCGTACTCGGCCTGTCTCGTGGTGTCTCGACGAACGTGTATAGCCAGCAATAGAATAGCTCCGCACTATCACACGGAGCGTTGGCGCTCCCCGGGCAGAACACCTTGCCCGGCCGGAGATCCCCCTTTTCTTATCACGGCCACAAATGTAAACCATGCAGGGTCCCACTAAAACACACAATAAATTTAACCGATTTTGAAATCGGTCAAGCCACTTTCAAGTATTAATTTAGCAAGGCTAACGAACGGCAATTGATTTTTTGTACGTGGTAGAGCCACGCTGCAGATACCTATATTATGGTTGTAGCACGAATGGGTGGGCTTGACAAGGGAGGACCACGCTCTCACAGAATACCAGCGTAAAATAGCAGCTTAATACTGCTGTGTTTCATATGGTGAGTGTACTGTGTGACCCTTTTTAATTGAAACGAGGCATTCCATCTTAGTCATCTTCTTAGTCATCAGGGGTGACAACAGACAACGCGTTTGAACTTTTGATCCTTAACCGAGGATAAATGTAGATGTCTATGGACCACAGCATCCACTTACCATCAGGTGGACTGTTTGCTCGTTTGTCACCCTTATTCTATAAAAAAAAATATATGGAGATATTGTACGTATTTACCTAAATTGATTACCCATTTTATATTTTTAAAAGGCTTACTTTGTAACTTGCATGCGCATCATGTTTTAATTAATAGCTATTATTTTACCTAATGGTAGTAGTAGCTAGTTATAAATAAATAAATAAAGCATTTTATTCTTGTTTATTCGCTTCAGATGACTTGTAATTTTAACGCTGCTCCCATCGCCGGTCTGGGTATTTTACGTCTAGCGTGAATATGAGGCTTACAGCGCCATCTATCGAAAGCCTAATCGAAGTAATAATCGTTTCACGACATCCAGGGGACGAAATGGAGCGATGAATTCTTTTAACCACACGGTGACGCAAAATACAAAAAAAAAATACTCAGAATAAAATAAACAATATAATATACGCAATCCGCACATTAACTAGGCAAAATGATACTAACAATACGGGTCAAATAAGTACCTATAAAGTCTATAAGGTTTGACAATCACCGTAACCATAATGATGACTTGGAACTGTATCGACGACAGGAGTACTCCTCCCGCTGCCGTATTTTAAAGGAAAGATCATCACATTAAGTTATTTTGTTTCCTCCTCACAATAAATTTGGTCACAATAATATACTGTATGCATATCTGCACATTAAAAATAACTATTTTAGAAGGGTAAGAGTTGGCAACCGCCAAGCATGGCAACTATAGCAAAACCTTTCCTGTGATTCACAGCCTTTAAGGCCGCAGGCCCTGAGACCTATGTAGCTGTAAAAGCCAAAAGGCTACATCATCATAAACCGTTCATCCTCCCTATGGAGGTGAGGCTGTGGGCTCTCATTTGCTGTAATGGATGAAAGAATGGCAAAAATAAATGCAATTTATGAATTTAAAGAGAAATTACGAGTAAAATTACGCGTCCGAGCTTGATGATTCTGATTTGAGATTCATTTTATGTTATTTATTGGTAATAAATGGTAACGAAAAATTCTAGAAGTCACGTATCTCTTATATTTAATCCGGTAAACATGAACGGCTCACTTCCTTGTGTACTTTCATATTTATGGCGTCTTCGGGTGATTACAGATTACAGAAACTGCTTCTTAATAAAATTATGTAACATTTCTTGCTATGTAACGCTTGGCCCCGTAATCATACGTATTGGTAATATTTCTTTAATGGCGATAACCAGTTACATGCAAAATGTCTTTCTTTAAACATCGATTAAAATGACTATGATTGAAGACTTCTTTCAGAGCACAACAAATTACTAAAGATACTTTCGTACCGATATTCAAAATATAGATTGAGTTGTATATCTGATAGGTTCCTTTGCCTCCGGATGTAAAAAAGAATATGAATTATTTCATTGTTGACGCTGCGCTGTGCATGCGTACGTGCGGAGCCAACACATTTCATATTCATATTCAGAATGAAATTGTCAGAGGAATACAAAATCATAAGTTGTACAGTGAATGCACCCTGTATGTATAAAGTGGAATTGATTAGGTGTCTTGTGACTATATTAATAATTATAAACTTCTTATAAGCATAGACTAAACACCGATCGTTTACTTGATTCAAATTTCGTAAATAAATAAAAAAAAAACGTGGTAGAGCCACCCTGCAGCTATATAATGGTTGTACCATGATTGGAGTAGATTGGAGTAGAATCACGATCCCACAGAATACCAGCGTAAAATAGCAGCTTAACGCTGCTGTGTTTTGTATGGTGAGTGTAGAGAACCGGAGACCCTTTTTACTGGAAATGAGGCATACTATTGTAGTCCTCAAGGGTGACAACGTATCTGCATTTTGATTCGTAATCGAGGATAATTGTAGATGTCTATGGGCCACAACAGCCACTTACCATCAGGTGGGCTGCGTGCTCGCTTGTCACCCTTATTCTATAAAGTCCAGGTGTACTCGTACTACAATTCTTCTATATATTTACCAACAACTTATTACGGTTATATCGACGTCTCCTTCTAAAATGTTTTGTTTCGGTAACCTATATTTGATAAAGTCCCGCCGCAGTGTATAATAGCAGGAATGGATCAGATAGACTAAGAAGGGATCACGCTTGCACAGAATTTCAGCATACTGCACATTAGTACCTATAGCGAGTAAAGATAAACGGGATACTTTTTTCTTCATAACGCGGTATTCCGTTTCACTTTTGTTGTCAGAATTGAAATATCAATGATTGTTAATCGATGGTATAGATGTTGGTTAGATGTATCTTTGCGCAACAACATTCAACAGTGTGTGCTCCTTTGTCGCCGTTTTTATCAATAATAAAAAAAACTAGTTCTCAATTGCCTTTTTTAATAAAAGAAAATTTTGCTAAAGATAATATTTACACGCAAACACGGAGACACTCCTTGTTCTTAACCTGTTCATATCCAAACATTATGGTGTAAGATCAGCTTATGTACATTGTTTGTGACATCGACACAAGTACAGCACATAAGGAAACTGTGAAAACAAACTATTTTTTGGCGTTTATGTTCTACTGAAATTTGAACTTTGGACCTACGAACTACTAAGCTGTCATGAAAAGGTAGAGTTATACGGTTCATTACAAAACAGTAAATTAATTTAGTTCAATATGATCTTGCTCGACAAGCAACTGTTTTATTTACATTCAATAAAAACGTAGGTGTGACTGGTTCGGAATAAGCAAGGTCAATTATCGCAAAACACGCACCGCGGAACAAAATAAACTAACCTTTTGAATATAGCCTAATAAGGATACAATTGTAACCTTAAACTGAGCCTTAGTTTGAGGTTGCCTATTGCGTGACTAAAGCAATTTTTTTGTTTTGAATAGAACCGGTAAAAAAGCGCTTAATTTTACGCATACCTGCTGGTGACCATAACTTGGCTGAAAAGCATTTAGATAATTTACCGGAAATCTCGGTTGACTCCTGTTCTATAAAAAAATTTCAGACATTCTGTTTCGACATACTATTTATTATAAAATATATAGTGTTCATCCCACTAAACTGTTATTTACTTAGTACATAGTACCTATATAATATCTCAATAGTTCAACCAGAACCAGTTGCCAAATGACTAAGAAAATGATGACGTGATCCTTCAATTCAGAACGTATAAAGCTCACGCGAGACACCTAACGAAAAGTGGCTCATCGAAATTTTGAAGAAGACTCTTCTCTGAATTAGTGACAAAAGATTAATAAGCATTGAACTATGTTAAGCTCATTACTAGTTCAGCTTTTTAAGTAGCTTGTATGAGAGGCATCTGTTGGGATAAATTCTCTGGTCTCAGTAGATAATTAAGACGATTACTGGAATCGAACAAAGAACTAAATTTCTTAAAACAACTTTTTTACCAAGAAACTCGAATACAAGAATACCAACAACAGGAAGTCATTCGATCTATTATCCAATTGTCAATTTGACACCGATTTCTTGTCAAACACATAAAACGTAAACAATACGTCGTTTGAAAAGCAACATTGAGTTGCATCATATCACATTTTCGCTGGGCTCAATTATTAAGAAATTACTATTTGCTTTCTTCACATTTTAAACCACTTCAAAAAGGATCAATCAATTCAACTGTATGCTTTTTATGTAAGTTAGCTCAGAACCTTTTTATTGGTGGACCTATTTTGATGATTCTTTTTTTTTATTTGAAAGCTGGTGCTTCTCGTGTGGTCCCATATAAATTTGATCAAGATCTGACCACTAGTTCTTGAGTTACCCTCAATAATGCGTATTTAATTGATAATGTTCTCATTTTATTTATTTTGAAGTCGCTTGTCCAAAATTTTTAATTTTACCACTTGTCATAGAAATAATAGTGACAAATAAGCGCATAATCCAGCTAATGGTGACTGTATACTGTAGTCTATAGATACCTACATCTATCGACCCTTGAGAATTATTGAAGTCTAGAATGGAATACGTCGTCACCAATAAAACAGTATTCAGTTCCTTAAACTCACCATGCGAATTACAACAGAATTATGCTGCTATTTTACGCTGGTGTTCTGCGACCGGCATAGGACCACGCTGGTCCTATGCCGGTCGAGTAAACCATTCGTGGTGTAGCCGCCATAATGCAGATGTAGCGTGCCTTATGTATTAGCGGGTTGTACAATAAACAACATTATTATTATTATTATCTGTACATTTAGGTATTTATTTCTGTTAGATATTTTATTCTGTTAATTTTATTTTCTTGTCTGTACCCAGATGTTAGATATTTTTGTTACCTCTACACTATCTTTTACCCCAGTCACATGGAGGATTTATAAGAACATCGGCAATTCGGAGCTAAAATTTATAGGCCAAACACAAACAGTTCTGTGCGAGAAACGAAGCCGTTATCCCAGTGCCGCAGTTAACGTTTGACTGAGCTATGAATTATTTCTAATACATACTTTGAAATAA
Organism: Parnassius apollo; assembly: GCA_907164705.1. Taxonomy (NCBI): domain Eukaryota; kingdom Metazoa; phylum Arthropoda; class Insecta; order Lepidoptera; family Papilionidae; genus Parnassius; species Parnassius apollo. The sequence goes on along the minus strand of CAJQZP010000088.1, from coordinate 3,208,166 downwards.
TTACTTGAGGTATATATATATATATATATATATATATATATATATATATATATATTTTAGCGCTATTACTAAAATTGTATATTTTAGTCATAGCACCATCGATCAGTAAGTGATCGATCAATAAGCACACATTTAAATATTTCCAATAGATATTGAAAGCCCAAAAATATCTTTCACTTTATTAATATAAAAACGTAAAATGTAACATTACATAAGTCAAACAAGTTATAAAAACAATCACTTTTTACTTCTTACATGTAGAAACCGCAAAAAATCTATAGAAATATCGATTCTATTATGAAATGGGGCGCGGTAGCTATTTATAAGATCATCACGGGTCATCAAGGTAACAAACAAACCGAAAAGTATTTGACATCGAAATAACATAAAAGAAAGCAAGAGTGAGAAATCGAAAAAGAAAACTATCGGAAACCTCAAGCCACAACGTGAAAGTATGTTTACTGCAACCTTTAGGTGTGCCAAATTCTTTGTGGTGGTAATTTTGTTTACTCGCATGTGTATTGTCAAGCGAACAACGTGTAGGTATGTACATACCAGAACTTTAAAATTTAGACAATATATATATATATATATATATATATATATATATATATATATATATATATATATATATATTTGAATATGGAGGCACTCAAAACAATCATGCCGGCTATGTATAATTTTTTGTGATAAACTTTATGAGATAAAGTGAATAAATTAAAACATCAATAAAGATGTACCTATTTTTACTTTTCTGTTCTAACTGTTAATATTAATTATTTTATTAACTATTAATTCCGGGATATATAGGATTGTAATGTACAGGCTAATAGGCTCCTACCCGACGGTTCAAAAAACCTAGTACGGGATTCAATTCTTTTTGGCGCCGCACTGGCAGTATGCCGTATTATTGGCGCCAAACTTCCCGTGGCTACTCAAAAAAGTAGCGCCATCCCAGCCTGGAGAAAAATAATTGAGGACCGTATCGCAAAGGCAAGGGCCCTTATCGGCAGACTGACAAGCTTCAGGTCGGGTAATAATAGACCGAGGATTATGCGCACCGTTAGAATGGCGTTTGCTGGGACAAATATCAGTTTGTTCCTACCGGATATCACGCAAAAACTAACGGAGCGCATAGATGACCTGAAACAAAAAATCGCTGCTTGGGGGAAGCGGATTCGACGATTTAGCGAGAGGTCAAGGCGGTTCAACCAGAATCGTCTCTTCCAGAGTGATCAGAAGAGGCTCTATAAATCATTGGAGCGACCAGAGGTATGTGGAGCGGGCCCAGGACCGGATCAGGCCGACACTGTCGCATTTTGGCGTGGCCTGTGGTCAGAGCCCGTAAACCACAGCGAGGGCCCTTGGATGGAAGTTGTGGCGAGCCAGAGTGCAAGTGTTACGCCTACGGACACCGTCACCATAACGCCTGAAGACGTGGCTGAGGCGGTCCGTAGGGCCCCGAACTGGAAAAGTCCGGGGCTCGACGGGCTGCATCATTACTGGCTGAAGGAGTTCGTAGTGTGTCACGCTGTGCTCGCCCGACAGTTTCAAGAGGCTCTCGATCAGAAGTCGCTCCCGAGCCTCTTCACTACTGGGATCATTTACTTAATTCCTAACGATCAGGATACCACAGACCCGAGCAAATACCGCCCCATCACGTGTCTACCCACCATATATAAGACACTGACATCCATTTTGAGCGCGAGAATCACTCGTCACCTGGAGCTAAATCAGGTGATGTCACGCGCTCAAAATAGATGCCGGGGCGGTGGTCGTGGAACCAAGGAACCACTCCTCATTGACGCGGTCATTGGCAAAGTGGTGAAACGCAACCATCGGAATTTCTCCGCCGCCTGGATAGACTACAGAAAGGCATTCGACTCGGTGCCCCATATATGGCTAAAGAGAGTCCTCCAGCTGTACAAAATTGATTGTACAGTTGGAGACTTCCTCGAGCAGTGTATGGGGCAATGGAGTACGATCCTTTGCTATCTGGGCGAGCGGATGATGGCTGCGGAGAACCACGTAAGGATAAGAAGGGGTATCTTCCAGGGCGATTGTCTGAGTCCAATCTGGTTTTGCCTCTCCCTGAACCCTCTCAGTACTTTACTGGAGGGCTCCGGGAGGGGATTTCAGCTTCGGAAAGGAGGTACAAAAGTGACCCACCTTTTCTATATGGATGACCTCAAGTTATTCGCCTCCACTCGCTCCCATCTTATGGAATTGCTAAACATCACTTGTGAATTTAGCAGTTCTATTGGCATGGAGCTGGGAACGGATAAGTGTGCGGTCCTCCATGTTGAAAGGGGAAGGGTTGCTAACTCTGAGGGCATAGACTTATCTATGCCCGTCAACTTAAGGACCCTTTCCGAGGCTGAAACATACCGATACCTGGGTATGTCACAGAACATCGGTATCGATGAGGCTGGTATGAAACAGTCAGTTTGTGACGTGTTTTATGCACGCTTGACCAAAGTGCTTAACAGCCTTTTGTCCGGTGTGAATAAGACACACGCATATAACGGTTGGGTCATGCCTGTCCTCATGTATACCTTTGGCATACTCAGGTGGACCTAGACTGAACTTAACGCCCTGGATAGAAAAGTCCGCACTACCATGACGTCCCATAGGATGCATCATCCGAGATCGTCGGTAATGATGCTGTACTTGCCGCGAAAGCATGGTGGACGTGGTTTTCTGAGCGCACTCACCATGCATAATCGCGAAGTGTGCAGCCTTCGTGATTACTTCCTGGCGAGATCGGATGATCCATTCTATAACGACGTCATTTCTAGTGATAAAGGGTTTACCCCTCTATCCTTAGCCAACTAGCAATGGCAGGACCCAGCAGTGCTTAGCATTTCCGACCGGGAGACCGTATGGAAGGAGAAGGAGCTCCACGGGAGGTTCTACAAGGCTCATCATGAGCCTTTCGTAGACAATGTAGCCACCCTCCACTGGCTACGCTTTGGTGATCTCTACGGGGAAACCGAGGGTTTTGTCTGTGCAATACAGGATCAGGTTATTAAGACCAACAACTATCGGAGATACATCCTAAAGGATGGCACCGTGGACATCTGTCGAGCTTGTCGCCATCCCGGTGAGTCACTTAGGCATGTCATCTCCGGTTGTTCGGCGCTTTCTAACTCTGAATACTTGCACAGGCACAACCTAGTAGCCAGAATTCTTCACCAGGAGCTCGCTCTGAAATACGGTCTCGTGGACCGGAAATTGCTGTGTTACAAGTACTTGCCGGAAGCCGTGCTCGAAAATGATCGCACCAGGCTCTACTGGGACCGGACCATCATCACAGACAGGACTATTCTTGCGAATAAGCCTGATATTGTGCTGATGGACTGGGCACAGTCAAGGATATTTTTGGTCGACATTACCATTCCGTGTGATGAGAACCTCGTGAAAGCCGAAACAGACAAGCGAACAGAATATCTGGACCTGGCTCACGAGGTGACCGAGATGTGGGGTAGTCTGCCGACCGAAATTATTCCTGTAGTCGTGTCTGCAAACGGGTTAATCCCAGCCAGCCTCTCGGGCCATCTGAGGTGACTGGGACTCCGTGACGGACCGCTCCGGGCTCAAATGCAGAAGGCGGTGCTCCTCGATACCGCCCGCATCGTCCGCCGGTTTCTTTCCCTTTCCCCTTAACCCTCGGCCGTTTGGTCTCCCCTGCCGAGGGCTTCCATCTGGTTGTGCTTTTATTTATTTATGTATTATTTATTTATTTATGTTAGTATATTAAATATATATTTAAGTATATTTATTTTTCTCTTTATATATTTATCCAGCCCAACCAGATGTGATTACTCTATTAATAACCCAAAAAAAATAATAATAATAATAAAATCTTTATTCTCAGAAAAACATGTAACAAAATTTTCCATATAAGTACAATTAGAGGCATCAATATACTAGTTACATACTAGTAGGATATGGTTGATCGTTAGCAGCCGTACTAGTTTTATATTAAAAACTGTATTACACACGCTAGCGCCTTCCACCGGACATAATAGGAAACGATTAGAGCAATGCCATGTTTAGTACTACATAATATTGAATCCGCTACATATGGAGCCAATACTTAAGGACGCGTTTACAAAATTGATAGGTATAGAATCGCACTACTACATTGATAAAAGTCACACACACACTAGTGTACGCACGGTTGGCTGTGGGAATCGTAGTCAAATGAAATTATTTTGATAATTTGAAAGATTGAATTTGTTTTTCATTTCTTATACCTACCTCAGAAATATAGTTCGATACGAAATACGAATACCTGCTCCAGAGACTGCTTGGCACTGGAAGCCCTCTACTGGTAGTGAGATGTTAGCTCTGGACTTTGAACTGGTTTTGTTAGTTATAATAAGACCTTACCTACCTGCGGACTTGATGGAGTGACCTGAAGGTGTAATTTGGTGATTACAACAGGAACTCCTACACTAGTGGAACTGGGTGTGTCGAGTTTGGGTTCGTTTTGTTGGTTATGATGAGACCTTACCACCGGACTTGATGGAGTGACCTGAAGGTGTAATTCGGTGATTTCAAGTGGAACTCCTAGACTAGTGGAACTAGGTGTGCCGAGTTTGGGTTCGTTTTGTTAGTTATGATGAGACCTTACCACCAAAACGAAACCAAACTCGTCACACCTAGTTCTACTAGTCTAGGAGTTCCAGTTGCCATCACCGATTTACACCTTCAGGTCACTCCATCAAGTCCGGAGGAATGGACTCGTCATAACTAACAAAACGGAGCCCAAATTCGGCACACCTAGTTCTACTCGTACAGAAATTCCAGCAGTAGTTACCGAATTACCCCTTCAGGTCACTCCATCAAGTCCGGTGGTAAGGTGTCATCATAACCTACAAAACGAACCCAAACTCGGCACACCTAGTTCTACCAGTCTAGGAGTTCCAGTTGCAATCACCGATTTACACCTTCAGGTCACTCCATCAAGTCCGGAGGTATGGACTCGTCATAACTAACAAAACGAGCCCAAATTCGGCACACCTAGTTCTACTCGTTCAGAAATTTCAGCAGTAGTTACTGAATTACCCCTTCTGGTCACTCCATCAAGTCTGGTGGTAAGGTCTCATCATAACTAACAAAACGAACCCAAACTCGGCACACCTAGTCCTACAACTCTAGGAATTCCACTTGTAATCACCGAACTATACCTTCAGGTCACTCCATCAAGTCCGGTGGTAAAGTCTCATCATAACATACAAAACGAACCCAAACTCGGCACCCCGAGTTATAACAGTCTAGGAGTTCCAGTTTCAATCACCGATTTACACCTTCAGGTCACTCCATCAAGTCCGGAGGTATGGACTCGTCATAACTAACAAAACGGAGCCCAAATTCGCCACCCCTAGTTTTACTCTGCAAGAAGTTCAAATAGCGGTCACGAAAGTACACCTTCAGGTCACGCCATCAAGTCCGGAGGTAAGGTCTCATCATAACCAACAAAACGAGCCCAAACTCGGCACACCTAGTTCCGCTCGTCCAGGAGTTGCAGTAGTAGGTAAGTTTATATATCCTACTTATTTTTAGCTAAATAAAAAACTGTGAGTATAAAAATAATAATTTTATCACTAGTCAAGTACTTATGTTTCCAATTTGTTTTTTTTTTTCTAATATTTTGTGTATGTACAGCGATCTTTTCAGAATGAGCCGCTGCAAACAGGCGATACAGTGTCCACTCACGACGGCGGCCAAGCGCGGACTGTGCTTTCATCGAAATCTTTGTACAATAAATCAAAGCAGGCACCAACAATAAAATAGCCCTTATTGCAATAGATTATGATTTATCCGTATTAGCAAAATATGTGAAAAAATGTGCATCAGTTTTTATTTTTTTCTACGACTATTTGTGACATTTTGATAAAAATAAACACAGGGTTTTTTAATTGAATATGTCTGTTATCTTATAGTATTTTTTAAATTTTTTAAATATGTTGATAATAGACCAAAACATGTACCGAAACACAAGCCGGTATCGTCAATTTTGTAGAAAATGGCAACGAAAGTTCGTTTTTACAATATAAAAAACTACTATTTCCAACAAAAGAGTTACAGGCGTTTGCAGATGAAGAACCAATCTATACATGGTAGTTTTTACTTATATTTGATTTGGTTTAGTTTTGTCACAAAATCTCCCGAAAAACACCCTAATTTTGGTTGATTTGTAAACGCGTCCTTAAGAACAAGTATAAAAGTATAATAAAAGTGTGTGTGTGTGTGTGTGTGTGTGTGTGTGTGTGTGTGTGCGCGTGCGTGCGTGCGTGTGCGTGCGTGCGTGCGTGCGTGCGTAAAGCGTGCGTAAAGCGTGCGCGTGCGCTTGCGCGTGAGTGTGTGTGTGTGTGTATGTGTGTGTGTGTGTGTGTGTGTGTGTGTTTTTGTGTGTTGTGTGTGTAAAAGTCATCTTTTTTTTAAAAGGTCGTTCTTAAAAGGTCATCCAGTATATTTTACACAGTACCTATATTAAAAAGAATTATGTATACAAGAACACAATATAATTTTATAAAATCTAGTGATATATTCTGAGAAAAAGTACAAGCTATATATTTATAATGATTACTCGATTCCCAAAGAATTTTTTCAATGTACTCGTATATGTCGCATTAAGATGGTTGAAGCCATGATAATATAAAAATAGTTATATGACAGCGGTTACTAAGTATCTTACTAGACAAATCTAGTGAAATAATCATAATTGTAAACTGAATGTACAGGAGCAGGAGGAGAAAATTAAAAAAGAGCCCTAATTTCACGATATTGACATTGGGTCTTCAGTTCGTGTTGTATTTTTGTTCATGGCAGTTTTTTTGACAGTAGGCTTAAGGTGCTGCTGGGGAGGCTCTTGGGCCACCCTAAAGCTGCGTTCATTATAATCATATAAAATATGATATTGGAAGAATTGTACTACTTTAATTAAAAAAATATAAGTCAAAAGTAGTTTTGACTAATATTCTTAGTCAACATATACTTATAATTATTTCCCTAAATTAGTCTACTAAGATAGTTATATTACTACATCGTACTCTTATCATGCTTATATTTCGTTAGCCTATATCACGGCTTCAACCATCTTACTGCGACATAAATATGCAAGTCACAGAAAATTTGCAATTAAGCAATTCTATTAAAGTGAAACATCAGTCGGATATGACGTGGTAGAGCCATGCTGCAGTTATATTAGTAGTATAGTTGTAGCACGAATGGGTCTGCTCGACCGGGGAAGGACCACGCTCTCACAGAATACCAGCGTCAAATAAAAGCTTAATGCTGTTGTGTTTGTTCTCATAGTGAGTATAGAGAACCGGAGATCCTTTATACTGGAAACGAGGCATTCCATCTTATCCATCACGGGTAAAAACGCATCTGCATTTTAATTCGTAATCGAGGATAGATGTAGATGTACATGGGCTACAGCAGCCACTTACCATCAGGAAGGCTGTGTGCTCGTTTGTCAACCTATCCTATAAAAAAAATTTGATCGATTTGAGAAGTCTTTGCCGTTACACCGTTACAGCCTATTAAAGTCACTGCTGAACATGTAGGCCTCCCCAGCAGATTGCTTCATAAGGGGGATATTTGCCATAGTTGCCACGCTTGGCAAAAAAAAACTGCAGTTTTTTATTTTTAAACGTTAATAGGAATACCCTGCTGCCCAAGTTCTGATTTGTTCCCTCTGTCGCCTTTCACGACACCATCGGAATGATATGAGGTTGTGGATATTCTTACCCCCCCCCCCCCCACCACAGGGTAAAGTTTTTAAATATATTTGTTAGTATAAGTGTAGCATTTTCAAAATTCCTTTTGACAAATTGTATTGATCTTAAACACAATTTACACAAAGGAACCAAAACGAAAGATTAGTAGTGATGGGCTGAATATGGATTTCACCGAATGCGAATATTCGGCCGAAAGTTCGGTAAAACTTTCATTGAATATTATTCGGCAGTAACACCTCGGTACCTAACCAATTTATGTCGAAACGTGTTGCCATAAAGCGCGCGGGATTAGCCCCAGACCCTGACCCTCGCTTCCGCGCTACACCTGACATGTTATTGCATCGTCTAGTACTGAGCAATTTTCCGCCGGCACATGCTTATGTTTTGACTATTTTTGTGAAAAAAAAAATGATTTCGTTGTGTTATCCTTAGTGAAAATTGACTAGTATATGATGAAAATGAGTGGCAGGAGATCTACTATTAGGACTTATTTTAGAAAAACCGACGACCAAAGTAAATTGAAATGTATTGATGTAATGTAATGTTTCTTTGTTTGATTCCAAAAATATTTTACCAATCTTTCTATTTGTTAAAATTGGACATAAATCTACAGTGCCCCAAAAACATAACGCTATTTTTAATGCCTAAATAAAATATACTTTCGACAGTAAAATTATGAAAGACATGGCATTACTCAATTCGTACGGTGGACAACTTGAGTACCACTTTAACGAATGTTCGGTGATTTATCCGACTTTTCGAGCGAATATGAATATTCGGTAAAGTTGCCGAATATACCGAATACCGAATATGAAACGAATATTCGGCCCATCTCTAAAGATTAGTATTTTAGTAAATACATATTTTCAGAATTCACTGTGCCTTGCTGCTAAAAAAACAATGATTTAATCGTCAGCCACAAGAATGGCATTGAAACAAATAACTTGATTTACACGCGATCACCTGCTGTGTTTTATAACACGCAGTATTAAGTTACGCCTAGATATGGCATTGTCAACTATGCCTTGTAAAAGTGATATAATAATTTTATTTGCAAATATTTAATTTACATATAATTTATTATTTGGCGCCCACTCAAAAGTTCATAAATAATTAGTTAAAATAGATAAAAATAATGGTCTTTAGAAATAAACGACATTTTTTTATCGTTTTCAATAATATAATGACACAAATAAAGACAAAGTTAGACAATGTTCCGTGATGATTAAATTCCATTTCTATTAAAGGGAAACAGAATTTAGGCTATGAAGTAAATTATGTTCACTAAGCGAAAAACATTAAATATTAATATTGTGCTCATTAAGCAAAACACAGTAACTAAGAATTCAAAATTTTTGAGAAAGCCGCCCACTTTGTCTTAACGACTTTCCTTTTAAAATATTGCTTTAAGTCTCAGGTCAGTTATATTAAACCAACTGTCTGCCGCGTATTGCTCTATCCAGTGTAAGCTGTTTTGGGTATAAGTCAAGGCAAACAGACCATCGTAATAGTCTTGGCACACAATCATGATTCTTAATCTGGGAAAGTTGAAGTTGTCAGTGTATAATGTCAACATTTTTAATGGGAAATACGTCGCACTTATTTACTTTACAGTGTTGCACCTTAGCCGCATCACGCACCAGTGTAGAATTAAGAAAACACTTTCGCACACATCAGCGGCCTCAACATCACCAGATGCCTCATGGTGGTACCATCTGTGGGGAGAACAACTCCTTTCCATATTCCTTCAAAGCTCGCCGGAACATGGCCTACTTTCTCTCTCTACGGCATCAAACCCCATCTGTGTAGCGGACCTCACCCGAGCTCATAACACGGCGTTTCGTTATGAGGTCTGAAAGAAGACGTCTTACGAGTTCAAAATAGATCCAAGACGTCTTAACAGTCCAGACAGAAGCACTAGTCTTCCTGGCTCCGGTGGCAAATATGGTTTATGGGTAGACTGCAGACCACATTTAGGCGCGTAGCATTGAACGAGCGAAGCAACGTAATTCCTACATTCCTCTCCTTTCAAGGCCTCCTTTCACATCGAGTCAACAGCACAGCCTCTCGCAAATTTCTGATCAACGTAGTTTAAATTTAAAATAGTATAATATAATCCAACGGTTGCGTAATCTGAAGTGAATAAAAACCAAACCAAACTTAAAACCAACATTCTCCGGGGAATAAGTTGATACATTTGAACTAGTGACACGCAAGGAGATGATGGATGAAGGTAGCTTATGAACGTACTTTGTGGAAACTTATGACTGAGGGTGCATAAACAGCAGCGGACTTGTGATTGACAGATGTGATGATGTTTGTAAAAGTTAGAGAGCCGTAGTTGTTTAGGGGATAATCGCTCGAACTTGTTCACTGACAGATCAAAGTGCTGACATACCACGTGATCGGTGGTGAAGCAAAACATCGCGAGGAAACCGGCATGTCTGAGTAATAAAATATTTCTAGGACGTGTGGAGTCCGCCAGCACGCACTGGAGTAACACGGCCAATTAATCGCTCTACTAACTCTCTCGGAATGTTGCTGATAATGAAATTAAAATCGTAATTATTTAATTAGTCACCTTTTTGCCATGTTTGACAGTAATGGATTTGGATTCCCACTCTCACCGCGGAGATGCATCGAGAAAGAAATTTATGCGTTTCTCGGAAATAAACAATTTCACTTCTTGTGTCATTCTTATCTAAGAATCTACCTTCTACGTATGACTTACGTGTTATTCTATTGTTCGCCTCGTGCATATTTTATTTTTGCTTTCCAACATCGCCGAATGTACAAAAAGTTTTTGTGACGTATTTTCAACGTTTTCGCCGCTTGGAGACTGTAATGTTAAAATCGCTTGAACCCTCACGCTTGTCTCGGATCTTTATTTATAATAGTAAATTTGGCTAACGAGTACACAATTCACGTGATGATAAATGAATACTGTAGACCATATATATACCATATAATAAGTACCATAGCGGTCGCCTTATTGGTCTAGTGTTGGTAAGCGCGACTATGATCCTGTGGTCCAGTTACATAGGTTGGGCCTCACTGTCGACTTGACAAGGTCACGCTACCCACTCTCATTAAATATGGCTTATTATTCTTATACTGCACTCATACTTTAATAAAAGCACATTTATATTCAGAGGAAATACTAATTAATAAACCGATTAACCGTAACCGAGACTGTATAAGAGAATCCACAACTCCGTAATGTTCCGGTAAGAAGCGTCACAGACAAACCAGGATTTTTTTTTATAGAATAAGGGTGATAAACGAGCAAACAGTCCACCTGATGGTAAATGGATGCTGTGGCCCATAGACATCTACATTTAACCACGATTGAGAATCAAAATGCAGATGCGTTGTCACTCGTGGGGACTAAGATGGAATACCTCAATTCCAGTAAAACGGGTCTCCAGTGCTCTACACTCACCGTTCGAAGCACATCAGCATTAAGCTGATATTTTACGCTCGTATTCTGTGAGAGCGTGGTCCTTCCCCGGTCGAGTCGACCCATTCATGCTAAAACGATAATAGCTGCTCTACCACGTATAAAAATGGTCAGCAACGTCTTCCTAGTAACAACTAAAACTAAAAAAAGTCTTTTTTAAAACGTTACCTTCACACTATGGTTTTCTCCGGTAGCGTTGGATACATATATAATTTCACAATGAAAAACATCCATATCTGAAACAATTATTTGTAGGTCATACAAATACTTGTCCCGTGCGGGATTTGAACCCACGTACCTTAGTACTGCTAAGCCACTGCGCCACAGAGCCGTTAAACTATACCAATATCCCCAGTATACGACTTTTAATAGGCTGTGACGATAATCGTAACAAATTAATAATATTGTTGCTTTTGTTGGAGTTTTCTGCCAAAAAATTCTCACTCAGGTTCCATGCCCCTAATAACTCGTAAAGCCTTTGGTCTATCGCCTGGTGTCTCTTCGGTCGTGCTGAGTCGCCGTCCTATCGGACTATGGGAATGAAAGACAGGAGTACATCTGTATTTGCGCACAATCTCATGCATCATAGTGCTGTAATACGCAGTTGGCTGGTCTTCATTGAGAGAAGCCGCCGTGACCACAATTCGGCTGAAATACATTATTATTGGTGTTTATTTATGTGATTTTTGAGATGAAAACATAACAAACGCTTTTAATTAAAGTTGGGTGAAGTTATTTATAGTTTTGGCCACACAAGTCACAAATCTGTACCTATAGAATCCATCTATCTTGGGTTAAGAATTAAACTGCAAATGTGTCTTTTAAACTTATCTTCTCATTACCAGAAAAAGGGTCTCCGGTTCACGTTCACCATACGAAACATCATGTGGCTTCCTTTCCTTTTAAAAATGGTTTCTATCAGGTATAATATTTACAGCCATTTACAATCAGCGGTACTGTTAGGGCGTAGTTATTGTTTGATAAAAAAAAAACACAATGAAAACGCGTTGATGTTGTTACATTTATATATTTTTAAAGTACTTTAAAACCTGTAGAGAAAAAACCTGTGCGTAAACATTTAATAAAGATTTGTTTTCATAGTTCGTACCGCTTCTAATCAACTAGTCGCATCACGCACTTCGTACAACACACTGATTGTAACAAATAATGTAACAAAGATTAATGGCTTGTTACAATGCGAGCAAGAATCGTCACTCTTGTAACCTTCGCTTGTGAATCAGCAAAAGATAATATCAGTTACCAATTTGAACAACAATTGTGTGAACTTTTGTTTCACTCTCGTGTTCCTATTATTTTTCATCTGTACGGTACGTTGCACTTGTATCCTGCATTCCAACGTACCAGTGAATCTAGGTTCCATCCATTACCAATAACCAACCGCAGCGTAGCGGTGTATCAACGCAGTCTTCTCTGTAAGGAGGCGGATTATGTTTAAGAATCTCTCACTGAAAACCAGCGTAAAATAATAGCGTAATGCTGCTGTGTTTTGTATGGTGAGTGTATAGAACAGGAGACCCTTTTAACTGGAAACGCATCTGTATTTTGATTCGTAATCGAGACTAGATGTAGATGTCTATGGGTCACAGCAACCACTTACTCCTACCATCAGGTGGACTGTGTCGGTCGTCTTCTATGATGTCGTCGTTGGTTTCTTGTGTTTTTAATAGTTTCTTATCTGTTTTTTTCTGGTTAGGTTTCGTCTAGTTGCATACGATCCTTTTTCTATACATGTCACACGAATTAGACAAATTATTAGTGTGACATGTATAGAATATTAGTCACTCCCTCGAAATGTATTATCATCTTCATTCTTCGTTCATCTGTTCATTAAAGCTTATCAATCTCCACTCCTATATTTTCCATAAAAACACTTGGTGAGCGATATAGCTGCCTCTGTTTTTTTTAATTATTTTGATGTAATATCAGGAAGCTGTAGCTGTATACCTCCTGTTTCAATTTCATTCTGTCGCTGCTTACGACACACACGGGACGAATCGTGGTTCATCTTGCAGCTGTTATATAGTATTCCAGTCACCGTGGCTCTATGGAGTTACATAATATTATAGTACCCGAATGTTAACATAAGCACAGCTAGACTCTCTATTCTCTCTCTTAAATAGTCCGATGGATTGGGAGAGTAGCACTGGAATACTGCGGCGGACTTATTGTTCCATATTTCACGCAATAACACATACACACCTACCTCCACTCTTAAACAAACAAACACACGCACACACACACGCACACACACACGCATGCACACACACACACACACACACATGCGCACGTGGACTCACGCACGCGCGCACACACACACACACACACACACACACACACACACACACACACACACACACACACACACACACACACACACACATACACACACACACATACACACACACACATGTATTAATAATGTTTATTAGTTACTTCATGATTTCTTAACTAGTTAACTAACACTTGTTATAATGTAAGATGAGCTCCACTTTAACACTAGATTATATGTATAATGAGACCAGCGCTGTTGGATTCATAATGATAATTACTTTAGTTTCTTTGTTTTGAATATTTTATATATATTTAATTGTGAATCTGTTTGTGGTCCTTTAAATAAATGAAAAAAAAAATAATATCTCAAACAAATGAGGAGGCTTGTGGCCAGCGTGAGACATTCTGTAACTCTAACTCTGGTAATTTTATTGTCTGGTATTTTTAAAGTCAAAAACTTAACTAAAGATAAAAAATTAATAAACAAACATTTTCAATGCTTTTTTTTAAATGTACACACATTAACAATAAAAATTTACAAACTTCGTTTAATGCTTTGGAAAAAAGTAATGAACGATTATATTCGAAGAAGTGCATTATATGTATATGAAATCTTGAGGTGAGATATTTTCCATATATTTTTTCATAAATCCGCCGTAAAGACGAAGATTTGAAAAAAATTTCATCGAAGTCAGATGATTTTTCGATTTTCTAGAGCCAAAAAATGAGGTGAACGCGATAGTATAAAATTACCCTAACTATCAGAGTTATACGCGAAAGATCTTAAGGGTATATCGTGTAATATAAGCCGTATATACACCACTAGTTGAACCCGGCCGGTGTTGTCCCGCCAGTTAATATCATAGATTGTATTAAGCATTCAATCATTTTATTTTTATTTTAGCGCATGCAATTTGATTTATTAATTGTCGTGCTTGATTGAAAAAAAGCAAATAAAATCAGAAATTTAAAATTTTGTTTGTTTCAAAACTTTTTTAAATTGTTTTTAAATTTTTTATAGTTTTAAATATAAACCTCTTCCATTGAAAAATACACACACACACACATTTTTTTTTATATATATATATATATATATATATATATATCAATTTTCATGGTGATTGCTCGAATATATTTTGAGTTAAAGGATTTCATATATACTAACATTCTATTTTATATGTATATGACATAGATATATAACTATGTGCCTTTAAATATTTATTGAGGTATTTTAAAAACTGATCTCTTAGCATTTCCAGGTGAAAACGCTAAATCTCCTAGCGTTTTCACCAGAATATGCTAGACAAGTATATTAGATCGAAATGTATGATAAAATAAATATTTAAAAATTATAGTCATTTATTTTATTCTTTATTTTGCGCGATACCTATTTCAGAACATTTTTCTTTCCGTCAAAATAATAACCCTAACTTGCAACATCAAAATTTACGCTTGTATAGTGTTAGGATGCCAGTGATTATAATTTTAAGCCAATTTAGAGTATTATCGACACGCATACATAGCAATTGCAGTTCTAAGTAAATACTCAAGCTGAAAGCGTGGGAAGGACGTCTGTATTGTTGTGTCAAGACGCGTGCGTCTGTATATGATTGAGTAGGGTTTTGTTTGTTTGAACATTGATATATTATCTGTGCTAACTTAAGACTTATTATCAACATAACAGGCTGTTGCTGGAAGTAAACTTCTCCTATTGATCGTAATACCTTAACTGGAGGTAGAACTCTTTTTTCTCTAATAGTCCGTCTTCGTAGGTACCCTCTTAATTCTGCCGCATAATAGCAGTGGTTCCACTGCTATGTTCCGGTCTGAAGGGTAAAGAGAACCAGTAACATTACAGGCTGTAAGACACTCCATCTTATTCCTCAACGGTGAAAGTGTTCATGGACCGCAGTAGTCACTTACCATTAGATGGACTGTGGAGTGCGTTTGTCTCTTCCGTTATATAAAGAAAGGCGTATCGCATCTATAACGCAGCTTCCACATACTGTTTTTTTACATCTGAAATATTTACATCTGTAATTTTATATTACATCTGGAATGCATGAGATGTCTCACCAGATCACCACTCCATCTTGTGGAGGGCCGCCCCACACTCTGCTTACTCGTACAAGACATGCAGGATGGATGCGGGTGTCACGGGACCGTTGTTTTGTTATATTGCTTGGTATATGTTCAGCAGTGGATTTATTAAAAGTTGCATTGATGATGACGATGATGATGATATACGAATATACATACTACGAGTTGAAGACTTTCTGGCCTATACGATAGGGTAATGTAAAAAGTAGTGATAATAATTCTCTTTGGGGTAATTAATTATTTTGTTTACACCGCCATCTATCGGACGACTTTCTTGCCTATACCATAGGGTAAGGTAAGTGGTAGTGATTATATACTTTACCTAATAAATTAATAATATGCTATGTTAGAGTATGCGTAAGCAAGCTAT
The DNA here is from genome assembly GCA_907164705.1 of Parnassius apollo. Taxonomy (NCBI): domain Eukaryota; kingdom Metazoa; phylum Arthropoda; class Insecta; order Lepidoptera; family Papilionidae; genus Parnassius; species Parnassius apollo. Next base: position 3,192,190 of record CAJQZP010000088.1, on the reverse strand, counting down.
AGTCACTATCTCAAATTTCTACAGGTTTTTTTTATTTTTTATTACGGTATCGTAACCGTGTAATATATACAACAATATTTATCTATTGTAAAATAACATTGAGTAATTTCAAATTTCGATTGTAATGCACACTAATTACCGTTATAAAGCTACATTAATATTTAGTTTGTGTAATACGCCTCTTAAATGTATTGTTCTTGATTAAATGTTGCTGCATATTCTTACGTATCAGTAAAGTAATGTTAGAGCCTGTACGGTTCACGGCTGTGTACAGGGCTCCTCTCATCACGCTGTCCCAAAGCGTGTTGGCGGACTTTACAAGCCTTCGAAATATTTTTTTTAAATTCCCAAACATGATTTTTTTCGCATCGTATTCCTTTACCGCCACGCACGTGGTGAATCAGCACTTAAAAGTGCAATTAGCAATTGTATTGGTGCCGGCTGGAATCGAACCCAATAGCTAGAGTTCTGAGAAATTTGTACCAGCGCTAACACCATGAGTCTATCAGCAAATCTATCGTCACTCAACATTATAAAAAAGGAGCGTAATTTTCAATGGAACTTTATTTAACTTAAAAAAAATTAGTGTACCGGCGGGATATAGCGGTGTTATTCTTCTGTCGTTTGTCTGAGGAGTCAAGATTTTGATTGTTAATCAAGAATAAATGAAAGTATAAGCTGCAGCATGTTACAGCACGAATGGGTCGGCTCGACCAGGGCAGGCCCACGCTATCACATAACACCAGTGTAAAATAGCAGCGTAATGCTGTTGTGTTTCGTATGGTGAGTGTAGAGAACCGGCGACCCTTTTTACTGGAGTCGAGATTCCATCTTAGTCCTCAGGGGTGACAACGCATTTGCACTTTGATTCTCAACCAAGGATAAATGTAATGTCTATGGGTCACAGCATCATCCACTTACCATCAGGTGACTGTGTGCTCGTTTGTCACCCAATGAATATATATATATATATATATATATATATATATATATATATATATATATATATATATCGCTCGTCACGTGCGTGTCACTCTTACCTCTATTACAATTAGAACAGGGGGGGGGGGGGGGGTTGTTTTTCGTTCCCTTTGGGGCGAAACACCCTTAATTTCTTATTTATATGCAAAATTAGAGTAAAATTAGATCCATATACGTCATACTGCAACAGGTCTCCTATTGTTTCTAAGCGGGTTGAGAGTAGTGAAGAGTCCGCCGCGTTGCTAATGCAATATTATAGTACCTGGATGACCGGTACTTTTTTTTTTTAAATTGTGTGTTTTGGAAATTATATTTAGATAAAAATTACATACTGATGAAATATGAATGATATTTTTGGATCTTACCGACATAGTAGAAAAAACTGAACTTGTTATTTGAATAAAAAATCATGAGTGCAATTAGCTCAATTTCAATTTTCGTGTTTTTAAAAAATGCTAAAAAAGGGCTCGAACTAATAGATTTTCTTAAAAAAGAAGGAAACTTGAAAAAAAGTTGAACCGAAGATAGGACTCGAACCAGGATAGTACGATTTCTTGACTGCCCGATCTCCCATTGGAACTATTATAATCATTAACATGCTGTCAAAAGTTACCTTCTTATTCTTACGATATTGTAGCAGTTTTTCATAGCCTGAAAACACGCATAAAACGACATTTTCTAAAAATGAATCCTAACTAGATCGATCTATTTCCCCCGAAACCCCTTGGACACTAAATTTTATGAAAATCGTTGGAGCCATTTCCGAGATTACAAGAATTGATCGTTTAAAGATATAGCATAATACAATGCTTAGGTAACTAAGAACTTAGTTACTAAGGTTAATTAAAACTCAAAATAATTACAAAAATATTTACTAAGGTACATTTACATTGGTTTAAGAACCAAGTTACTAAGGTAAAAGATAAAGGTTTACTATTTTTTGCTTTTTAGTTTTTTCGGCGGTTTAATTTTTTTTGTTAAAAAGTTTTTATTTCCCATCAATCGTCGGTTCTTCGAGCTATATGACCAGCCCATTGTCATTTCAGCTTACTAAGCCGTTGGACTATGTCGGTCACTCTTGATTTTAATGCGAATATCCTCATTTCTAAGTTTATCACGTAGAGAAACCCCGAGAATAGCCCTCTCCAACCCGCTGACTGACCTTGAGCTTCCTTATACGGCCAGCAGTGAAAGCAATGACACCGCATGTACATTTTGAGCCTTAAGCGAGGGTATATGGGCCACAACACTTAATTAGTCACACGGATTCCATAAAATAAACATTCATTGAAACAAACCACAAAGCACCTTTTAAAACATTAGTCAAGGCCTGTACGTAAAACTCTCAATAGCAAAAAGACTAGTATTTATATTTCCTATTTTATTATTACTGTGATTACTGATCACGAACTGGCTGGTTATAAATATAGAAATGTATAATTAATGATTTGTATTCATTACATTCTTAAAAAAAACTTTGTTAATAAAACAAAAAAAAACTCAAGTTAAGGTTATGTCGGGAAACAGAATAAAAAAATATTTAAAACTGTTTTTCGTTGTTTTGAATTGGAATTCGCAATTTGAATAATTATTGTTTATCGAAATCAAATTACATTTGAGTTGGTGTTTCCGTAAATTGCGACTGAAAGTAGCTTCAAGGGTACATAACATACCTACTGCGATTTCTACGCCAATCCACTAGCTAAGCATGGATGATGTTAACTAGCTGATGATTAACAGTGCCTATAGCTACAGCCTCACAACGCAGAGCTGTTCGAACCGTCGGCGGCCGAGTTTTTCCGATCGGCTTGACTCGCTGGCACTGCGAAGAGCTGTTTCATCTCTTTGCGTATTTTTTCGCATCTACCACGGGAAGTGCTCTGAGGAATTGATCTGACTGATTCCAGCCGCGCGATTTCACAATTGAAAATCGCAACAAAACTCGCGATACCATCCATACCATCTGGATAACTGGCGGTCCACTACTGTGCGATTTAAAAGAAGTTTTTCTTCCTCGCACAACTTTCTTGTGAAATAGACTACACCACCAGCGATTTTTTCGGACCGATACGACTTAGGGACCTTCAAGAAAAGAGTCTACTCCTTTTTAAAAGGCCGGCAACGCATCTGCAATTCCCCTGGTGGTGCAGTTGTTCATGGGCGGCGGTAGTCACTTACCATCAGGTGCCACAAACAAACCTAATGACAAACAGTTATATCTATGAAAGCTTTATCTTATATATTTTAACGATTTCTTATATTTACGCGAATTCGTGGAATAAAACTAATTTTACGGATTTTATCGCGTTTAATTTTTAATTCGCGACGTTTCGGGCACTTTCCAGCACCCATGTTCACGGGAGGACTGAGATGACTGACGTCCCGATGTCATTGTTAAACCCGGAGTACCTTCAGCTTTTTTAATTATTGTTTATGGTCCGATCTATGCAAAATGAACTGACTATGTCCTGAGGTCTGCAGTGGTATGCTTGGGTTTAATTTTAATTTTATTGATATTTAATTAAAAATATAATTAAAAGTAAAATAAACGCGATAAAATCCGTAAAAGTAGTTTTAATCAAAGACGTTAATAGTTACTTGAAACCATCCGTTCAATTAAATAAAATGATGTATGTGTCTTGCCTAGTTTGAAGAGCACCTCCCGCACTCCCTCAATTGCGTGCACTAATTCCGTCACCACTAATCCCAGCACCACTTTATTATAATGGATTTCCGCAAAGTAACGACTGATTCTATCAATGACTAAAACTTTATGGATCGTTAGTAAAGAATTTAGATAAATGAATAAAGAATAAATCTCTAAAAGAATGCCTCATTACAATCTTCCCATTACCTCTTTACTTACTAGACTCCAAAATAAATTGGCAATGTACACGCCTTTTCAAAAAAAGTCCCAGAAAATATATAATGTCTCTCTCTCTTATGTTAAGTTAATATTTTTTTATAAAATAAAGCCTATAAAAAGTGTTACTACAGAACTGCAGGCATTAGTCACGTGTATGAAAGAGGAATGTGAAATTAAAGGTCTCCGTTTGAATGCTAATAAAACTAAGGTTCTGGTATTTGAAAAGGACGAAGAGAGAACGTAATGTGAAATATGGGTAAATCAGGAATGTCTAGAACAGGTAAATGAAATTGTATACTTGGGGAGTGCTTTCAGCCGGGATGGAAGATGTGATTTAGATGTGGATAGGCGTGTCGCTGCCGGAAACAAAGTCAATGGTGCCCTGAATGCATTAGTAAAAAGGCAAGGCGTGGTGAAGAGTGCACGCCTTGCAATACATAACGCAGTGTTGGTACCGACTTTGTTATATGGCAGCGAAACCTGGGTATGCCAGAAGAAGCATAAAAGCAAGTTGAATGCAGTGGAGATGCGATCTCTTCGTAAAATGTGTGGCGTTACCATAGCCGACCGAAAGCGAAACGAAGAGATTCGCAATATGGCAGGATTGAAAGATGACCTTATCACAAAAATTGATAGGGGCGTACTCCAATGGTTTGGGCACGTTGAACGAATGAGTGAAGACCGAATGGTGAAGAAAATATATAGAGCGAAAGTAAATATTAAAAGGTGTCGAGGTAGACCGAGACTAACTTTCGAAGACCATGTGAGCAAATTGCTCGAAGAGGGGAGGGTCAAGAGTACTCGGATACCTAGACGTGCATGTATAAAGAAGTTAATGAACCTGAAAGAAGCGAAAGAGGTATGTAAGGATCGTGACACTTGGCGATCTGTTCTCTCTAGCTACCCCGTTAGGGATTGTGCATGAAGATAAGTAAGTAAGTAAGTAAGTAAGTAAATATAAAGTAATATGGGTCATTTTGGTCCATTCACATAGGATTTGTTAATGACTTGACTCAAGCGCTACCTGTCGGATCCTAGCAGAACTCTGAACCGTTCTCTCGAAAACAATTACCTATACAATGGGTGCGTTTGGCAGAAAGTGGGGACGTGTGTTTGCTTATTTATTTGTTTGTTTTGAAGTAGAGTTTGGTTTTTTTGTGCAATATTAGTTTTAAGTAATTAATGACATGAATAGACATATACATGATGTAATAGGTTTATGGTGGTCCCCGCTAAACTCTTCGTCCTGAGGAAAATCTCGAGGGTTACGCTTGTGTGCTTATTGCTAGCGCTTTTTTCTGCCAAACGCACCCATTTATTACCTATACAATTACCTAACATGTATTATTAGAATATTATTACCTCAATCAGTCAAGTCATTCAGACTTCAGAAGGCTATCACTGACACACCAACGATTATACAGTAAGTATGCCAAAAACACGGTGTCCTATCCGTGAGAGGTACATAAGTACCGCAAAAACAAAATAATTTTGAAATTTTATATTATTATTAAAGAATATAAAAATATTATTGTTATTTATAATATATGCTTATTACTTCACATTGCATAAGATTCGGCAAATTTTAAAAATCTGGCAACACCTTCGTCGACACGGTATCCGAAGCGACTGCAATTATGCAATTTTTAATCATTCTTTCTAACAAACAAACGATATATTGATATGTGAAGTCTGGGGTTGACAGAGGTCAAAGTCGTGACCTTTAGATATTGTTACCAGACAGACGCCCGCGACGCACGTATTTGCTTTGCGGGTAGTTATTTATTTTCTGATAGAATATTATTTATTTACTGGGAAGTGAGGTGTAGGGCCGCTCCCCGTGGGGTACAGTGGGATGGAGTGACGACCTCGATGGAAACGTCGATGGATGCAGGTGACTTAGGGCTGAGCTTTAACGCATTGTGATGGACTGTAATGATGATGATTATAAATGATGATTTTTAGAAAGAGATCATCACCATCATTACAGCCCTTCACAAGTCCACTGCTGACCATAGGCCTCCCCCAAGTAATGCCACAAAGCACGGTCCTGAGCCACCTGCATCCATCGACTTCTTGCATGTCTTACCAGATCGTCACTCCATCTAGTGGGGGTTCGCCCTTCACTTGGCCTACTGGTACGAGGCTGCCACTCGAGAACCTTTTTTCCCCAACGGTTGTCGGTTCTTCGAGCTATATGGTCGGCGCATTTCCACTTCAGCTTACTAATTCGTTGGGCTGTGTTGGTCACTCTGGTTCTACTGCGTATATCCTTTCTACTGCGGATATCCTTTTCCGTGTAGTGGCGGTTGAGAATATCCCCCATATCTTACCGTGGGTATCGTAAGAGGCGACAGAGGGAGACCGGCAGGAGATGGCAAAAAACTGCGGTTGCCAACCCGCTCGCCAAGCGTGGCAACTAATGCAAATATCCCCCCCACGAGAAAGAGATCACATGAACAAATTAATAATCACGGTACCTATCGGACAGGGTTTTTCTTTACATCTATTTATCAATATTATGATATGTACCGTTCCCTTTTATCTCTATAAACGGCTCCTTGTAACAGAGCCCTAAATTATTAGCTTACGTGGCTTATAACAGTCCGGTGGTCAGTCACGACAGCCGTGCGACCTTGTAAGGCGAACGAGTTAGAAGATCCGTAGCCCAACCTCCCCGCATACCGGTTAGGAAAAGTAGGAAACGGTGAAGTGCACAATTTAAATATACCTCTAACCTCTATCGATGAGTTTGTTAACCCAATTTGTCTGTTTGTTCTTTAAACGCCATCTTTAGTTTTCATGTTTTAAATCTGTCGTTGCGATAAACTAATGATCCATATTATATTAGTATATTGGTATAGTATGGTATAAGTTGTGCTGCAAGAAATTTGAGGAACAGCCGAGCTGGGCAATCGAGAAAGCTACCGCTCAGACTGGTTATACGAGTATTTCTAACAAAACTTAAGAATTTTACGGGATAGAGCCATTCTCCAGCTATATAATGGATGTAGCACGAATCTAGACTAGCTCGCTAGCTCGACCGGGGAAGGACCACACTCTCACAGAATACTAGCGTAAAATAGCAGCTCAATGCTGCAGTGTCTCGTATGGTGAGTGTAGAGAATAGGAAACTCTTTTTACTGGAAACTAGGCAATAAGTAAACAATAGTCCACATTAATCATCAGATGTGACAACGCATCTGCATTTTGATTCTTAATCAAGGATAAGGTAAGGATCTGATAGATATGTCTACGGGTTTCACATCCACTTACCATCAGGTGGACTGTGTGCTCGTTTGTCTCCCTTTTTCTATAAAAAAAATCATCACCCGTATCCTCCTGCTTCCTCCTCCAAAACTGAACATGATTTTTTTAAGAACAATCATCATAGCATATCAATGTTCATATTGTAAAAAATACACCTAAATTTAACCAAGACACACTAAAGATGCTATATTACAGTCTACATATTGTGTGTCTGACATATTTGAGCTGGATATTCTGTGTCAGAATAGGTCATCGACGATTCAAGTCCTTTCATTAGTCGGCTCGAAAACCGTCATCAATCATAAACTGTTAACAGACAACCATACACTTTGCAAAAAGAGTTTTTTTATTTCAGGAATATATACAATATAATATTACCGTCACCATTGCAACCTATTAATTTCCACGGCTGAACATAGCCTCTCTTGCCATAATTGCCTCATAAAGATTACAAGAATTCATTTTGATAGTCGCGCAAAACTTTTACCACTGGTTTGGAAAAAACCTTTGTCATCGAAAGAACCAGCAAGAAACCTAACGGGACGTTTTTATACATAATTTTTTTATACAATTTGTTGAACAATTAGATAATAATAATGTCCTCCAGACCGAAATTCTGTCACGGCGTCCAGCCTCAACTGAGGCTAGCCTTCGGCGCAGAACAGGATTATAGCGCCCAAGTATATGCGCAAGCACAGGTGCACTGTCTATTCCCTCACTCTCATAATCCGATGGGACGATAAACCGACAAGACCGGAGAGAGATCAGGCGAAGGACCAGTGGCTTTACGTGCTTTCCGAGGCATGGGGGTGAGACACCGCCAACTTCCTGACTCCGGGCAGCTGCTGAGAATTTATTGACAGAAAAACTAAATAACTGACTTTTTAACCCCCGGGATTTGAACCCGGGACCCAGTACACCGCGTTTACTGTCACTAGACCAACGTCAACAGTTAGGTATGAAAACATTTAGTAACAGCATTCTCATTTTCAGGGGTTTTATTTAACGGATAAATAATTACATGAATAAAAAAGTTGCTTATTATTTTTAAGGAGACGATGCAGCTTAGTAACAACTCCAGAAATCTAATATAAAAAAGATTAAATTGTAGTGTTTGTGAGTAATATCATAACAACTACCATTTATTGAGCTTATGGCATGCATAACCATTTTAAAATGTTTATCTGTCTTTCTGTCTATGCTAATCTTCGATATATGTGAAACAATTGTAATTAAACTTTACGTACAGAGAAGAGTGCCAGGAGTAATATATGCTAAATTTTATCCGAAAAACTTATGGTTTTTCTTAAGAAATCGCAAAATTTATAAAATTAATGATTTTTGATAATTATATTACATCAAAATAGCGCCACCGCCATATTAATAAATCTTAACCAGGCAAGGCAGGGGAGGGTTGCTAATTAAAAATAAAGCTCTTATACGCTATGTAAGAAGTAAAATTATTCTGTATACGTCCCTCTGATAGGCACCAGGCCTCTTATTTCAGGCTAAACGACTTCTTTAGTTAGTTTTTTAACTAAAGTTTTAGCCCGAAGCTGTCAATAAACGTTTAGTTATAAAATGGATACCGCCTTAATGCTATCTCGTGCCGTACACGTAACGTTATATGTAGACTTCGACTTGTAATGACAGACTCGATCGGCACGCCGCGTTAATTTGGAATAACTGTTCAAAACGCACCGCTCGGGTTTATAGTAAATGAGTGGCTTGGAGCCAACATACGGTTCGTTTAAGTGTCAGTAATCAGTGGAATGGCTTTGTTTCTAGAGCGATCGCACTAATGGTACCGTATCTTACTTGAAAAAGTTTTAACCTAGTCCAAGCTGTGTCCGTATCTTTACTGTCTACATCGGCACTATTTGCTGAATGTCCGGCTTTGGTTTTTTCATTGTAAGTTTTCAGTTGTATTTAAAAACAGTAGAAAGGATATGACATCAAAAGCAAAAAGCTTTGTGAACAAAGCTGGCTGGTATTTATTTATTTAACAATTTATTTACACACGAAGTAATTTGAAGCGACAGTAGCCTAATGGCAGGGCGCGGATCATGAACTCAAAAGGTCGTGGGTTCGAATCCGCCATTTGACTACTGTCGTGAATCACTCCTAACACAAGTATTTTCAAGCTTAGCAGGAGTGGTTAAAAGGAATATTAGTAATGTTAATTAATAAGATTACTAATATTTTATTTAAAAAAATGTTACAGTGAAAAATAAAGACATTTTGTACAAAGGCACTGCTTATTTCATATTAAAATTTCTTCCAGCAGGCCTGATACTGGACAGATTCAAAGAGAAGGAGATTTAGTGTGCACTTTAAAATAATATATATATATATATATATATATATATATATATATATACATATATATATATATATATATATATATATTATTTTACGACAAAGAAAGATAGTGCTCTTTAACTCGCCTTTTAAACACTGAAACTGCTTGAGCCATAATTTTTTCATTGAGAAAACATAAAATACTAAAAAAAGCACAAAAATCTAAGCTTGTGCTGTAATGGTAATGTAGGCTCAATCAATCCTGATTTTCGGTCATTCCCGTCGGCGTGAGAATTACGATGTACACAAGTCAATATATGAGATATATTGAATATATAAGAGAATTTATAAGGAAACGATATAATAATAACTCAAATATAAATATAAATTATCCGATTAATATCGAGCACGTGGTGACCCTACTTAAAGGTGCGGTCTTTATCTCTCAATACACATCACGGTGTCTGCCTAAGCTTTTTAACACGTCATTTGCGGTATTGCGTTTCGTAAGGAAAGCTTACAACTATACAATATGAGGATACTTCTTAAGGCCAAAGCATTTTAAAATAAAGATTAGGTAAGTTTAGTCTGCAGTAAAATTTTATATTTCTTTTAATTCAAAAGAGCGTATTTAAAGTCTACTGCTGTACATAGGTCTCTACTTCACGGTTTAAAAGGGCGTGTTTTCTATAGCTAGATACTACGCTTGGCGGGTGTGTTGGTGCTGTGGCGGCACTGACGTCGCGCCACAAGCGAAACACATCGAAGCCTAAATCGCGCTATCAAAGTTCCGAATCAAATAAAGTATAATATATAGGATAGTTGCGAACTGTCACACGGATCGTTACACGCCAGGTAATGTCCTAACAAAAAAATGGTTCGTATAGAATGACATTGCAAGAATTGAAACTGACGTTCCGCGCCTCTCTTTAGCCTTCTTCACCCAAACTCCAAGCGCGCCATTTTGTGATTTCAATGTCACTCACCCGTCATTGCTTATTTCGTATTGATAAAGTGCTTGCTTCGATCACCTTTAAATCCACAAATAAAGTAATATCAGGGTGAAATTTCGGAAAATGTTTCGAAAGTGTTGTGTTTCAGAGTGCAATAGTTAACAACAGGACGTTAGATTGCATCAGTTACCGGCAAATAAAGACATTACAAACAGGTGGTTACAGTGCATAGGTTATAGTAACCTCGTTGGCAAAAGTAGTGAAAATTAATATATCCATCCGAAAATCTTGTAAGTAGTTTTGGAAATGTAATATTCATTTGTTGTTAAAAACATTTACAAATATTTGGAACAACATGGATATCAAAATAACATTAGTGAAAGAATAAAAAAGGAAATAAGTTCCAAATTCATTTTCGTTTCTCGATTGCCAGTTACACAAAGATATAGTTCTTGAAAATTTTTTGAAAATGTCTATTAAACTCTGCATTTTTAATTGGTGCACTGTAATCAATAAATTATTAAAAGGGAGCGATGTAATGAAGGCCGAAAAATTTAATTTACTACCAATACAAAAAACGGCTCTAAATAAGTACAAGAAAAAAATTGAAAAATAAAAACTTAAGTAAATATTTATGTAGACAATCGCTGTTTTATTTATTACACCTGCAATACATTTTAAAATATTAAATTAATTGGAAATACTTCGCTAGGCTGCTGTAATAATATTTGGCTGTATGGTTTTCGTTCCATGACCTAATGCTACTAGCATTTATAAGTATAAAAAAAGTCATATTCAATTCTTGCATACTGCTGAAATGTTAGTTTCTTCGTTTGTCTTTGCGGTAACACCTTGCCCTGCGGGAGATCTGCCCTTTTCCTTCCACCGCCAAAATACTTTAACTATTTTCATCTTTTGTTAATTAACTGAGTGTATCTAAGTATTGATTCAACGTTTTGTTACATTCTGTTAATATACAAGTGGTAAAATTAAAAATTATGTACAGCCGAATTCAATACGACTGAATTAATCTATTAAAGGTCAATTAAATACGCATTATTAAAGACAACTCAAAAACTACTGGTCAGATCTTGATCAAATTTATATCGGACCACATGAGAAGCATCAGCTTTCACTGACTGATCCCTATTAGTCGCAATACTTTACCGCTAGAACGAGTGGGAGATTATATTTCTACCTTAATTTGTTCGTATTTCCTTTTCTACCCTCATTCTCAATAATAGGAATAACATTTGTAGAATTTACCTTCTATTCCAATATGCCTTACTTGGAGAAATAGATGAATTATCCTCGCCCAAGAAATGCCTAAGGCCCGTTGATGCTGAAGGTGTTGCAGATATCTCCGAAAGCGTTCTCCGGTCCTGTGGATATGCGGCGAATTTGAAACAAGTACTCTGATCTTCATCCGTGAATAGGACATTCACGAAGCTAGTTACCAAGGTAGCAAAGCAATTAGAGAGCGTACATTCCATACAGAAGACATTATGAAAATACGCACTAGACGTTAACGCCCTTTCTCTTTCGCGGTGCTTACAACTTGAATGCAACGAAAACGGCATAGATAAAAATTTACTGTTATTTATTTAAATAATTCGTAAATGTGTGTTAGTAAAACGCGCTGAGACTTACCTTATCAACTTATCAAAAACTAATTTAAACTTATTACAAAAATATCGCTGTCTTACACTATTAACAACTGCTTGACTTAAGGTCAAAATGCATGATTATTGAGTTACTTGGGGTTAGCATTGTCTTGTGGTGATCGAATATCCATCACCCCATTTTATTGTTAGTTATAAAAGTCTTAACAAAAATACGCTAAGCAATGCTATACTTAAGATATTTCCGCACAGGCATGCAAGTTGATTGACACGGTGTCGATACTCTTGCTCTGGTTACTACTTCATATAAACTGTGATGTCCGAGGAATTGAGATTCTGCAAGTACGAATGAATTTCCTCCTATAAATATCTAACGTTTTTTATGTATTATATTTTTCAAAAAGCGCGGGTGTGTGCATAACTACTCACCAAAATTTTCATTGTAAAGGGATTCATTGTATAGGATTTTTTTTAAATATAATAAGGGTGACAAACGAGCACATATTCCACCTGATAGTAAGTGGATTCTGTGTCTCATAGACATCTCCATTTATCCTTTGATTAAGAATAAAAATGGAGATGTGTAGTCACCCGTGAGGATGAAAATGAAATACTTCGTTTTCAGTAAAAAGAGTCTCCGGTTCTCTATACTCACTATACGAAACACATCTGCCTTAAGCTGATATTTTACGCTGGCACACTGTAAAAGCATAGTCCTACTCCGGTCGAGCCGACCTATTCGTGCTACAACTAATATAGCTGCCACGTGGCCCTACCACGTATACAGCTATACAGAGTGGCTCTACCACATATAATTGCATACTCATGGAAAACGCACAAGGAAACAAAAATATTTAATTTGCGAATTTTTTCACATACATCTTTGTGCTTTTAATATAAATTCATTTGATAAACATCACTAACTTTTGTCAACTTTTTATGTGTCTTAAATATTATGTGATAAATTATGCAAATTTCCAAACTAGGCGAATAAAATATGTAATTTAAAAGAACTTACAATAAGCATAAACGACGATGTTGTTAATCAATCAACAGAACACAATGGCTGATGATTACATCATTCTATGTTTATACAATCTGTTGACTGATGATGTAACTGAAGATGGCAATGGTGACTGGAACAGCAGTTAGCACCAAAGGGTAAAAAGCTTATTGCGAATGCTATTTATATAATAACCAAGAAATTACATCATTCTTTGTGCTAATATTGAAAATATGTGACGTTTGAACTTGTTTCCACGTAATAATTTGTCATTCCTGACAAATTATTATGTGAAAACAAACCTTGTGTTATTTAGTTTTGTTATTAATTTGTTATAAGTGCGGTTCTGAGGTAAATATAATAAATATAAAAATAAAATCTTATGGGCGAAATGTTTGTCTGATGATTAGTGATGGTTGATGTGCGAGGCGACTTACGTGAAAGTTAAATTACGATCAGAGTGTAGATCCGCATATTTGACTAATTAGTTGGTTGAGTAAGTAGATGAGAGTGTGTATTTAGGATATGTGCTTAGCAGGGATGGTAGATATGACAAGGGGTACAGAGTAAATAGCTTCTCACTCCCTAAATCCATTGTGGGAAATCAGAATGCGTTAAAAATTACGTACAGTAATTCACAATGCTGTGTTATTCCCTACATTACAATATAATGATAGTTTAGTATTGCAGAAGAAGCACAAGAGAAGATAAAATGCTGTAGAAATGCGGTCACCAAGGAGTATGTTAGGACTGAATCTGAATGACGGGGTGAGAAATTGTGTGATAAGAGAAAAGTGTAGTTTGCAAGATTTGATGTTGTGTTGTTTAGTCACGCAAAAATATCGAGTAGGTACGTATGAGAACGTAAAGCAAACGAAGAAAAGTTGTGCGCAGAAATTCAGCATTACAGCTTGTAAAAAGTCTAGGTACAGGTGAACATTGGCAACCCCATGAATTGCCTCATAGGAAGGTTTTCACGCTTTATAGGCGGATTGCCGATCGAAGTTTTTTGTTATTATTGAGTTGCTTTCAGGAAGATGCTGCTGCCCGTCTCTTGTTTCAAATTCTATGTCGCCCCTTACGACACCTATGGGATGATATGGGGTAATGGATTTTCTTACACTGCCACAATATGGCGCAGGAAAGTAAAAAAATAATTAGTTTGTACTTTGTCTTGCAGCAAAGAAAGATTCGTCCAAAAAATGTCATATCAGATATAACGTACATCGGATCTCGACGCTGGTCTGGATATTTTATGTCTTGGGTAAAACGAGAGATACGATATCAAAACGCGGCGCGAATGCGTATTTTCGAAATTGCTATCTGTTTCATACCTCTCGCTCCATATCCCTGTATTGGCCTTATTGTGCGATAGAGAGAGTTGCAAATATTGATAGCAGGGGTCTACATTTACTTTTTTAAATATTGTTTTGGGCGATAACGTTTTCACCCCCTAATCCTTTACGAAATGAGACAATTTTGGACTCATTAGATTCAGTACACCTTAATCTAGGTCTATACGTTTTTCTTTTTTAGTAATTCAGTTTAGTTATTTATGAAAAATAATCGTTAAATTGTAAGAAATGAAGTCGATTCATAATCTACCGTTCAATTATAATATCACTGTATAGTGAAATTGTGATATATCACGGCGTTGACAATATACCTGCGACATATCTACAACATTTCCAAAAATTATAAAAATTAGATTATGTTTACGAGGGGAAAAACGTTTTCGCTTTTTGTGCGAAAATTTACACCTTCACAATCCTCTTAAGAAAAATCAAAATGAGAAGGCAGTATGTTTTCTTTTAGTTACTTTGATGACACTTAGTACTAGCCTATGGAAAGCTGCAGCAGTAAATTCTTTACTTTGGTCGACGACGGCGACGATTCATATGATATATTATACATAACGTATAATCTAAGCGGACGTAACTTCATAAGACTGCGCATTGAGTGCCCAGAAGGAAGTTGCGCAACGCAAATGCGTACGCAACACATGAGAAGTTGCGGTTGACAGTTTAACGACCAAATGTTACGCTAAACTATAACCTAGTTTGAGACGGGGTTACCATTTTTAGTCTGCACTATACACGCATAAACGTAATTGTTCAGAGTAAAATTACAGCCTTCAAACGTGCCACTGTTGGGCACTCGGTCTCCTTTCAATTCTGAGAGGGTAGTAGAGCAATTTGACCACCGCGTTGTACCAATGTGTGTTAGCGAACTTCACACGGTTTCTTCATGGTGTGTCACAGCACTTAAATTATTGCAATAAACAAATTTATTGCTTCTCATGGGGATAGGACCTGGGTTGCACGCGCACTGTTAAAATTACACACCGACCGCTTAGCATCTGGACTAATAGGGCTTTCTGAGCTGAACTCTGAGCTATCATCACGGCTCGTGGTTGGATCTTAACAGCATTAAGCTGTTTTCTTATATAAAATTATAATAAAGAATAAAAAACTTGAAGTCAAAACTCTACATTAAACGGGAAAAATGTAAGACGAGACGCCATTTCGTAAAAAGGCCATCATGTTGTTTTGTTTATTTTTAAGTAAAACTATTGCATGCAATCGCTATTTCTCAAATTACTCGTTAATAATACGTTCTGCCTCTAAGGTTAGCAACGGCCTACAATTTCCCTGGTGTCGCAGATGTTCACGAGCGGTGACGATAGCTTACCATCAGGTGATCAGTGCCCTACACTCTTCGATCAATGATGAAGAAGCAATCAATGAGGTCAAGCAATAATGCAATCAGAATTTCACTCTCTGCTTGCTTTTTTGTTAGTTGTTAGTATCCTTAAAACAGCCAATATGTTCAAATAACACGAAACCGTTCCACAGTGTCCTCAAAATAAGCATAACTATTATAACACAAAAGTTTAGAATATCAATAATACGAGTATAATATTTACTAATAACTTATGGCCGTCGTTGGCCCGCTTCCTTCACAAATTTATACCACAATACCAAAACTGTGGCAATACACATAATACGAAGTTTTTACTAGGAAATGCAAAGTTAAAACTATTTTTATTTTTGAAATTTGAAAATTCCTGCATACGTATAAATTAATTTTTAGTACCATCTATTATCATTTTATTGTAACACTAAATAGGGCTAAATAAACTTTTCACATGGTAATGTAATCATTGTAGATGGCGCTATTTACAGTAACCATTTACTGTAATCGCCAGTCGCCACACTTGGCAGATGGTGTGGTTATCAATCAATGGTTTTTACATCGCGGATAATTATATAAAATGATATCATTTATTGGCATTTCTTATAGTTGCCAGGAGAAGTAATTTCTTTTTTAATTCTCTAACACAACCACCATTTAGGTACTGTTATTAAGTTTCATTATTGATTTTATGCCAATATCATACCGTGTAACAAAGTTAATTTATATTTTTACAGAGCTATAAAGAAAAAGACGCGGGAAAAGTCGTCGTGTATACAACTACGATGGGTATAGTCAGGAGCACGTACCAACGCTGCGTTCTGGTGAAGAAGATCCTCCGGAACCTGCTGGTAAAGTTCGAGGAGAGGGACGTGTTCATGAGCACCGAGTACCAGGACGAGATACGAGACAGGATGAAGAGCGACCAGATACTGGTTCCGCAGTTGTTTGTCGATGGGCATCATATTGGGGTGAGTGAAAATCTCTTATATTGTAATGATATATTTATTTAGTATCTTGTTTTTGATTCCGTAACCATCTACTGCTGGTCACGGGCCTCCCTGAGTGTAGAGTGGATTTGCTTCTTAGGAGACGGATTGGCTATTTCGCCGCCGGATTTTCGCCGGATTTCACATCTGGTAAAACTATTAGCGATTAGATACGATATGATTTTACTGCCATCTACCGAGCCATTACGTATTTCAAGCTTTTTCATACCAGATATACGACTATTAAATAATAATATAACCAATAAAGTTATACTATTATAAAGAAAAAGTTATTAGAAAAATATATTATACAATATAATATGCAGTGTAGAGATAAGGAGAACAAACTCTGTATTAAAAAGTATCCGTAGACAAGCAATGAATTATGGTGGCGCCACTGTAGCTGGAGTGTAAATTTTATAAAACTTTTATAATATTTTAATGCACAGACTTTCACCATAATTCTTTTTATAATAATTATTTATTTTCATATTCAAAATCACTCAACGTGTTTTACGGCGACTATTTCTAGGTTATATTTACTAAATTATTTAAGACAAAGTAAGTAGTTGAGGTTTTAAATACTGCAGTTTCATCAAGTACTCTATTCACCACAAATATTAAAATTCTCAACTCAGCACACTTCACTCCATTGAGAACTGCTAAGTTCATTTCAATTTTTATACCCTGTAGCTGCTCGTGCGCTGTTGTGAAAAGTTTTTGAACTGTTATTTACTGCTTACAGATTTTCAACTATTCTCCTATGGGAGATTGTCCTCCTTACTTCTATACGCCATGCAATAGAATACACGATTATGTTTAAATAATTCATAAGCTGTATAAATAGCTTTTTTTAACTTTAGGAAACTTTCTTTAATTGCCTATTGATCGAATTATCACAAACGATTGGCTCTATTAGTAGCTTATTTTGTATGTTAGGCTTTAGAGAGCCCCGTTAGTCTAGTGGTCGAAAACACTACCGCTGATAATGTGATTCCAGGTTCGAATCCCTGGTCGAGCCAAAAGTCAGTTCTTGAGTTTTTCTGGAAATAAATCTGCCCGAAGCAGCCTGCAGTTGGAAATTGACGTTATGATATGAGGCATGCGATTAGCTCGCGTTATCCAACTGACCGTTGAATGAATCCTGAACATTCTCGCATTACACACCGTGGACTAACAATCTAGCAACGATACCAGTGACATCAAAACCGAAAGGTGTTTTGGTGACATGCCTGCGACTTACCAGTAACACTTACATGTTACTAGAGTTTTAAATATTAAAGTATTATTGTCGTTAGGTACGAGTATTCTAAGGGAAAAGAAAAGTCGATTTAATTTTATGAGTTAATGATAAAAATGTTAATAAAAAAAGTATTTGTAAAATCCAAAAGTTCACACCTCGAACGCTCATGTAATGTTTTGAATAATCAATTTACTTTTATTAATTACCGAAACTAGTATTTTGTTTAAATCTACAAAAAATTGTTTCTGTTTAGCACGAAATTTTTTGGACTGCTTGATACCGTTAATTAGTATTTTTAAGTGATAAGTTCAGTTTTTCGAAAGATATCTTTTTCACATCCATACCGATTAACTGACGTCCAAGTGAAGTAACTTTTTTTTTACTAATAAGTAATCGAAATAAATATTCTTATAACTAAGTCAGAAGTATTAATTGAAATCTCCTCTTTTTTATAGGATAGGGTGACAAACGAGCACACAGTCCACCTGATGATAAGTGGTTGCTGTGGCTTATAGACATCAACATCTATCCTCGATTACAAATCAAAATGCAGATGCGTTGTCACCCGTGAGGACTTAGATGGGAGTGCCTCGTTTCCAGTAAAAGGGTCTCCGGTTCTCTACACTTACCATACGAAACACAGCAGTATTAAGCTACTATTTGACGCTGGTATTTTGTGAGAGCGTGGTCCTTCCCCGTTCGAGCCGACCAATTCACGATACAACTATACTACTTATTAATATAACTGCAGCATGGCACTACCACGTAAACCTTTACCAACTCTAACCACGTCCTCCTGCTATCGTTGTACTTTTTTATTATATAAGGCAGTATAAAACTGGTGGAAGTGATTTAAGTTTAGTGGATCGCGATTTTTTCATTTGGTGATAATGGACATAAAACTACATGTTTATGTATGTATGTTATGTATAATGGAGCACTACATCTCCCCTTCGCGTTCGATGTGTGCAATAAATATTTTTTTAAATAACTGATTATTACTTGGGTTATTTAATGCCTGCGGTTTAACATTTATTTTGCGTTTTTCTTCCCGTAATCATGACCAGAGGTTTGGTTCTCATCTCCCCGTCCACCTTAATCGGTATCCTGGATCCGATCTTAATGTATTTCATATGATGGTTATAAAGGCCCGGATACCCTTGTTACTGTAACGAGACGTTACGTCTTTGCCATTAGGGATGCCAACGTATAACATGTTCTTTGAATCTTAATAGAGGGTAGACAGGTGTAGGTATCTTTGAGATTCTCTTAGGCAGGATACGTTTTAAAATCTTAAATTATTCTTACAAAGAAATATAGAGCTACACAGAGTGCTCGTTTGAAACCCTAACTCAAATGAAAATAAACCATAAAAAATGTCTCTTAAACTTAAAATACTGTAACAGCCTTGTGGCTTACTTTACCATAATTATTGTAGCCGTGGGGAGGTTTAAAATGCAGTTACAACTATTCTCCTCACTCTTTTAAAGAGCAAGAGGGACAGCTTTCATCCGCGTACAGCTCGATATTGAACCGGAATATATTGGCAATGCCCGTGCTTATAACTGGGGGTGTTAGGATGTTTCGTTTTAACATTCCGGTAATATACTTTTTTCTCTTTTTTTTTTGAACCTTACCTTCACACTAGGATATTCTCCTGTATCGTGAGGGTAGTCTAAATGCATAAATTTCACAAGGACAAACGTCCCAACCCAGAACAATTATATACCATACAATTGTTCCGTGCGGGAGTCGAACCCGCGGCCCTTAGCGCTGCAACACATTGCTAAGCCATTGCGCCACAGAGCCGTCTCTCACACTGTGTATTGTACATAATAGATCTTTACCAATGAAATTGCCGTTCTGCAGTACTGGATAATTCAATTGAGCATCACTGTTTGGTGGTCTAGCGCGTCATAGTCTAGCGCCGGTAAGATTGATCACAGCTTCTTACCAAACGGGATAAGCTTTACTGCAGATGTGTACTTTGAAGAACTGAACACAATGATGGAGAATCTCGCACGTCAAACAGTTTGATGAAACGATAACGCGACCTCATACTGCATAACAGACGGTCTCCAAGTTACTTGAGCTGGGTTGGGAACTTACCAGACTTTGCTCCTACATACTTCTACTTTTCCCAGAATTTGGCTTACTTTATAGCGGGAAAAAATTCAATGCCCGAGAGGCATTACAAAATTCATTTTGAGAAAATAAAAAAATTTGAAAAAAAAAATTACGTTAACTTATTTCATAAAAAACGGCAAATTCATTGGTAAAATCTTAATACTACTAATACTACTCGAATAATTTTGCACATAAACAAGTCCTATTTTATTTTTTAACTGTATCAAATAAATATGTATATTTTTTGATACAGCTAAAATTGACTTATTGATCTAGTTGTGGTGGTGTGAGAATATTCGCTACCCCATATAGTTCCGTAGGTGTTATTTTTTTAGTTTTTAAGTCTGATTTTTTATTTGGAAGTAAATAAAAGTATTTTCTTAATTTTTTAAGTATTATATTATACTTATATACCTGTAAACATCTTTTTTTGATGTCGGGTAATAGCGAACCGAGGCGTTTGACACGGGGTGACAAATTAAATATTGTTTATCAATCTGTCTTGTTAATTTATTGAACTTTTAAGGTATTAAAATTTTAAGTTTCCCATTTCATAAATTCAGTAAATACCTTAAATTGAAAGTTGAAGACATTGACATTTAAATGATCTTTCGAACGAACAAGATTTGCAACACAAAAAACACAGTTACATTATTTAATAATATTTAGTTACAAAGGACTGTGTTTTTAAATTAAATTGAACAAGATAACTGAGACCACATCTTGAGACGTTCACAAGATTTTTTTTTATAAAGGTGACCTACGAGCACATAGTAGGTACACATGATCGTAAATAGATGTTGAATCTACATCTATCCTCCAATAAAAATTAAAATAATGAATTAAAAAAATGCTTCGTTTCCAGCAAAATGTTTTCGGCTATCTACACTCACCATACGATATTTTTTTATAGGATATGGTGACAAACGAGCACACAGTCCACCTGATGGTGAATGGTTGCTGCGGCCCATAGACTTCTACATCTATCCTGGATTACAAATCAAAATGCAGATGCGTTGTCACCTGTGAGGACTAAGATGGAATGCCTCGTTTCCAGTAAAAAGGGTCTCCGGTTCTCTACACTCACCATACGAAACACATCAGCATTAAGCTACTATTTGACGCTGGTTTTCTGTGAGAACGTGGTCCTTACCAGGTCGAGCCGACCCATTCGTGCTACAATCTATACTACTAATATAACTGCAGCATGGCTCTACCACGTATAACGAAACGTGTGTGTTGCTAACGTAGAAAGGACCAGACCAAGTCGGGCCGACGCATTCGTGTTACAACAATGATATAGCTGCCGCAGGGCTCTACCACGTACAAAATCGATGTGGTTATCAATTATTATCACTAATCGAAACTCACAACTAATAATATCGAGGTCCAGTTACTTTCGAAGACATTGTTATAATATCTATATCGGTTAATCACAATCATCGTCAGCAACAGCTTTATTAAGTCCACTCCTGTATTCTAGCTTTAGTGCTTCGTACATTTTAAAGTTGACGTTTTGTTTCATTGTATAAAGTTCATATTAAAACAACTGTACTGTAGGACTTAAACATACATACACATACAAAATCAATAGTTGAATTTTAATTTAAAAAACATCCCAATTTCAATAGAGAATTTCAATAGAGAATTTCAAATGCTTGGGACCCTGTAATTAATAAAATTCAAACTAAACCCAAGCATACCACTGCAAGACTTCAAGACAGTTAGTTCATTCTGTGTAGATCGGACCATAAATAATAATTAAAAAGCTGAAGGTACTCCGGGTCAACATTGACACGGAACGTCAGTCACCTCAGTCTCCCGTGACCATGGGTGCCGGATAGCGCCCGAAAGGTCGAGAATTAAAAATAAAAATAATTTAAATTAAAATTAAACGCGATGAATTCCGTAAAAGTAGTTTTAATCAACCACCCCTAAAGTAAACCTCTTTAATAAAAGTAGTCATTAAAATCAGTTCTGCCGTTTCAGAGGTCTCGATAAACATAAGTACTTATATAAAAAACATAGGCGTTGAATATAGAACCTTCTGGTTTTTCAGATAGTTGCTAGCTATGTCTGGCATGATACGGTTTAATTCGGTCATACGTAATCGAAATCATAAATTTAGCCGGAAGGCATCATTTGCCTCGTTTTAAAACGAAATATCAAACATAATATTAAGAAGCTGCTGCCCTCGAAAACATTTCGACAGAGTTAATTTTAATTTATTTTACTCGCCATTAAGAAACCTCTGGTCGTAACCGTTCGACCGTGACGGAATTACTGATATGGAATTGATATTTCATTAAATAATCGAAGTGCAACCTACCCTAGATACGTGCTTGTACAGCAGGCAATCCCATCATTGTACTATAAATTTTCATTAGCGCCTTGAAAATAAGGTTCAGTTTTCCTAGTTTAATGGTGCTTGTATTTCAAACTACATCCGAGTAGATACAGCGAGCACCCGGCAGACATTCTGCCGCACATTGCGCCTTAAATTATTGCAGGCGTCTCTATTAGAAGGGAGACGTATACCGAACTATATTTCATTAATAAAAAACAGAAATATAAAAAAATAGAATTAAAATAAACTAAAACAACGCGTTTCAATGATGAGTTGTGATAATCCTACGTGAACATGAACTAAAAAAAATCACTTATCTTTATTTATATCGTCGTTGTCAAACCAAAATCTGCTATGTACACTTTTTTGAGATTTTAACTTTTTGACTAGGAAGAATGTTCACCAATTAATAATCATCAAAATTCAAAATATGAAATATGTGCTATACGCTTTTGAGGACTGTACGACAAACCATGACCACTTTTTACAGTTAACTTTTTTACTTTACATTAATACCTGCTATGTGACAAATACGCACATAGCATAATATGTATTTTCATATTTATTTATTAACTTCCCAGTGGGAAGTTATTGTAATGGGTCCGATTTTGCAAATTGGAAATTTTAACATATCTCCACGTTTCAAGGTCTTTAAGAGTCGAATAGTATGGTTTTTAAGAGAATGTCCATGTGTGCTCATGTACGTATGTGTATGAATGTATGTATGTTCAAATTCAATTTTCGCCTCGTGTATTTCAAGAACAAAAAGTGATATTAACATGGGATTAGTTTCATTTAACGCATAATTTTGTAACTTAGACCTCATTAAATTTTGAGCATAATCGGTCAAGTCGTTTTTGGTGCCGAATTAAAAATTATATAAAATATTAAAATAAACGATTTCTTTTACTCTTTACACTGGGAAGTTAGTCGTGTGAACCTTTCGGGTCGCACCTAGACCGCTTTTTTATTTTATACGCCCCCTCTATTTTAACTATTGCGTGCATAACTTCTATATGCAAATATTGTCTGGAAGGGATCACTTTCAGAGTGATAAGACCGCCTTTTGTACATATTCTACTTTAGATTTAACTGTACTCGTTATCTGGTATTTTGGTGTACAATAAAGAGTAAAAATAAAATAAGTGATAAAATAAATTCGTAAAAGCATTTTGAAAAGCAATATTTGGGATAGGTTTTAAAGATTTTGTCAGTTAAATTCTAAACATAAGAAAGCATATAGGAGTTGTGGGTGTCATCCTATGGTTGTCGTAAACGGCGGTTGCATAACTAATAGATCTTGTTACTACCGGCTGATAGCGGTACAACCATCTTATATTTATATTTAATATGGAATGCCTGGTCCGACTACTAAGAATCAGCGTATAAATTGCGAAATACCTAGTAATTCTACCGTTAATCAACTTGACAAGCTTTGTATATTAAGAGTTAGATTTCCTTTGCTGCCTGCGTTGTTATCCATATTTTGTTTATTACTTTCCCCTCGCAGTGCATCCATTGCTGTGCACCCATTTGTCAAGAAAGAGCTCCGAACACATTTACAGATTTAAAAACAAACTTCGGAGATTAGAATGCATCTATGACTTCCTTTCCATGGTATTCAGTAGCCATTTTTCAAACTAATATTAAACATTCGAGGCGATAATGAAATACCTGTCTTACCACAAAAGAGGGCAACTATAGATTTTTACGGATATTAAGAGGCAATAACTAATATGAAAAAAAAAGATCTTGCTCTGATATATTTGCCTGATAGCGTTAAAATTATCTATATAGCTGATGTAAAACACCCGGACATGGAGCCGATAAAAAAGAAGAAAGAAAACAGTGTTTTAAAATTCACGATCTCCAAGGTTAGTCAGTTGATATAGCTGATTATTTACCTTTATGCTGTCTTTTCACTTTGACTGCCTGTAATTGTCGTAAGCTGTTTTATACTTTATGCAAGGAATGTTATACTCTTTGTATGCGTAGGTATATGGATGTGGAAGAGTCGAGAGAGGTATGTCAGGGTTGTGCTAAATGGAAGTTTGTAGTCTCTGCCTACCCCTCTGGGTGACAGGCGTGAGTGTTTATGTATGTTACTCTTTCTATAATTTGGGATAAAACCTAACATTCTACCAACTCATAAAGTCTCTGGAACCGTTTGTTGCGTACACCTCAGACTTAACTTACACATCTAAAGGTTTAATATTATATGTAATATAATTTAATATACATATTCCTTGTTAATAAAATAAAACAAATAAAATAAAATGATATGTCTTACCTAGTTTCAAGAGAGACTCCTGCCCTCACTCAATTGCGTAGACTATCCCCGTCAATACTAATCCCAGCATTACTATTCCCAACACCACTATACTAGTAAACACAATAGTTGGCGGTGTTTTACCCCCATGACCGTTGCACTCGTGCCCGTACGTCAAGCCTAGTCCTGTGCTTGCTCTCTCTCCGAACGTCTCAGATTGCGATCACATCGAACCTTACGCATGAGGGAATAGTGTCTTATGTTTGCGCATTAATTAGTTCCGTCCAGACAGGCTGCACAAAATTCAGACGGTCTGAAAAACAATATTATGTTTTCACGGTGATCTCATATACATTCCCACAATAACAGACGCGTTTCATATATTTTAAATAAGTCGATTATTGCAAACTTAACGTTTGTAAACTTAAGTGTACGCCGTTCCTTACCTAACTACAGCGTCAAATCGATAACCGCACGAGACCTCCACCTGTTGCGTTTACACACGAGCCTACACAACATGCACGTTAGCAACGCACACTAGTAAGTTACAAACAGTAGGGATGGGAGTCTGGTTATATATTTTAGTTATACAAACATATGAAAGTAATACGCAAGATTATTTTTATGTGTCAGGAGCTTTTTTTGTTGTACAACGAACATATTTTCATAAGGCTTGGTCCACTTGTTGCTTGTTCACATAAAATATTGGATAAGTTTATAGGAGGAAGTTTTTGTGAATAGTTTGTTTTCTATTTATATATCCTGTTTTACCAACCTGGTGTTCCAGGTTATGGTCAGCTCGACAGGTTTTATGGGATGGTTCAGTTCATATTTGTCAGTATGTCCGCTCTTCTTGCCATAATTGCAAAGAACCTATGTTCTTCACTCCACAATGAAATGTTCGTTTTCGTGCTATGCAAGTTGTGTAGGAATTAAAAGAGAAGTTGACTTTAAAAATGTATTAATTTAAAATGACCACATAGCAAAAATTCGAAAATTTACGAACATTATCAACTGAAAAGGTTTCTTTAAGCTAAAATACCATAAAATTGATCCGAATCTTTTAAACTGATGCTGAAACCATTCAAAGCGGTGCTCAAATTGCTTCCTTAGCGGATATCCCCTGTAAGGGGCTAATCGTAATCTGGAACACGTCATAATATATCATAATGATTGACATTCGTCAATAATTCTCATTTTATTAGGGTGAAATTTCAATTCTGAAAAGGCCAGTTTTTTTATCCACAATATAAAAAAAAACATATAATTTTTATTTTTAGGCCTCTTTCGTCTCAGGGAAGATATTTTTTTACTTGTTTTCTTTACTACTGGTACTCAACGATCGTATTAATGTACCTTTACTTGAATGCGTATATATTATCCATACGTTTAAATCACTCGATAAAAATATCCCTCCAAATACATACAACACACGACACAATAGACGAGACACGCAAACATTGCTTCTTATTTGTTTTAAAACCTTTCAAATCATTGAAATTTCTCGTTGCTTTTTAAAAATGTCTTTCGTAAACGAATAGTTTTAGTACTCAAAATTGAAGCTCAGCTCAAAACATTATTTTGCTTTAAAACATTTCAACACGCTTTCATTAGCTTGAACCGTGTGTATGAAGGAAGTAATGGATTTTTTAATAAGGTTTTTACGCTTTTTCGGACATCGAAATAATCTGAAATTTTCTAGACTGATTAGATTGACGTAGCGCAACGTTGTGGCTTATGAGATGTATTTGTTCACAAATTTTTCGGTTGATGGCGAGTTATCCCAAAATGGAGAATCCTCCAAAGTGGGTAAGAAGCGAGACTCAAAAAAGGTGGGTATTTTGATTCACTGCATCATTATGAGAATCGAGAATAATACAGTAATTTTATTACTAAAATCTAGTATTCTTATTAGATCTAGTAACAGCTCATGATTAATTCAAGTTCTACTGATCTACATTATTATAGATGAATCCCCGCAAGATTCTCAATAAAATGCATTTTTGAATAAAACTAAATTTACGGATTTTATCGCGTTTATTTAACTACTTTTACTTATTTTTAATTCCCGACGTTTTGGGTGCTTTACAGCAACCACGGTCACGGGGGGGACTGAGATGTTTGACGTCCCAATGTCATAGTTACTCCGGCTACCTTCAGTTTTTGAATATTAATTTTTGGTCCGATTTACGCAAAACGAGCTTATAGTATCATGAAGTCTTGCAGTGGTATGCTTAGGTTTGGGTTTAATTTTGTTAATTATAGGGTCCCAAGCAGGTGGCAGCACCCATCCATCTTCTCTATTGAAATTTGGATGTTTTTTAATTTCAATAGCCTCGCGTATCATCCTTGGTAGGAATCGGTGTTCTTTTGCGAGAATTTGTGGTTTATCAAAACGAATGTAATGGTGGGGACGATCTTGAACATGTTCGCAGACTGCAGACTTCCCGGAGCGTCGGTGCTTCACGTCAGCTATATGTTCTTTCACCCGCGTGACCATGGTTGCTGTAAAGCACCCGAAACGTCGGGAATTAAAAATAAGTAAAAGTAGTTAAATAAACGCGATAAAATCCGTAAATTTAGTTTTATTCAATGTGTAGTGTTCGCGTAAATTTAAGAAATTATTATGCATTTTTGAAATTAATATATTCGGAAAAATAAGTGTCTTAATTTAAAAAAGTCAAAAAAGTGAGTAAATATCCAGCCTTCACGATGATGTGTATCTACCTTTTTTGCCATAAATAAATACATACATAACAGTTAGAACTACCCTCATTTTGAGTTCCACCGTAATGAGGTAGAAAAGTCAAAACATGAGTATATCTTACTCGTAAATACCTATGTACATCCACTTGGTAACTTGTTCGTACGTTCACTCTAATTAGCGGCAGCCGCCACCGTGAGTAATTATGAACAAATATACACTGATAAGTTAATTGCTACCCTCTATTATGAGCTCAAGTACGTAATTTTGTTCGAAACATTAAAGTATCGATATCTAACGTAATATAAACGTTTAGGTTAATGTGGCTGATTATATCATTAATATTAATTAGTGTTGAAAATGTTGTGTCCTAATTTAATGAAAATCAAAGATCATTTGCAATTAGATTCCGTTACTTGTTTTTACTAGCTTTTTCAAGTTTTATTCACTCTAGAAATTTCTCCTGTATCATAGAGGTGTTTAACACACATTGAGCTCTTATGGACAAACTAGATGATGATATTCGCAGCAAAACAAGAGTTAATTGATATATTTGAATAGATTTGTAGGCTGAAGTGGCACTGGACTGGCTCCTATTACAAGGTGATCGGGAGTGGCCAAAGCTCCGTGTAGTAGTTCGGAGCTATTCCATATATTATATCGTAGTAATTCGGAAACTTGATAGCGTGATTTAAGTTTCGATGCGTTTTACTTTTATTAATTAATGGATCCCAAGCATTAAAAATATATAAAACTTATTAATAATATTAAAACAAAATCCCGGCACACCGCTGAAATGCTTCAAAATACAGTAAGTTGATTCTGCGTATATCGGACCAAGAGTAATAATTAAAATGTTGAAGGTATTCCGAGTTAACTCTGACATCGGCAAGTCAATTACCTCAGTCCCTCTTGACCATAGCTGCTGAAAACGACTCCGAACGTCGGGAATTAAAAATAAGTATAATTAAACGCGATAAAGTCCGTAAAAGTAGTTTTCTTCAATGCGTATGTAGAGTTCGCGTAAATATAAGAAATAATTAGAAAACGATGATGACGAATTCTCGTCATATTTTTGTTTGAACTAAGTGGATATAGTATTCGCACTAGTTTTTTATATTTCAAAAAAGCATCGTGAGGAAACTTGCATGTCTGAGAAATAAGGAAAAAATATTTCGAAGATATGTGAAGTACACCTGTGCTGGGTAAACTCTCGTGACCTGTGCATAGATGGCTAGCCGCCATTAAGTCTGGCCTCTATGACTGAAATTCGCCCTGCTTCACTTATTAATGGGGATATTTTTCTAGTATTCTTGTTTAGTTGCGACATAAAGATAGATAAGACAAGATAAAATATATGTTGAATATAATACGAATATAAAACTAAGTGGAATAAACAAATAAATGAAAACCCAACCAGACGGGAGCTCTTTGCAGGGGAGTCCAAGCGACTGAGGGTTAGAGGTAAGAAATCGGCAGACAATGCGGGATGTATTGAAAAATAACGCCGTCAGCATTGAAGTCTGGAGCGGTCCGTTACGGAGTCCCTGTCACCACAGATGACCCGAGAACCCGTCTGGAATCAATCCGTTCGTAGGGACGACTACAGGAATAATTTCGGTCGACAGATTACCCCACATATGTTTGCCTAGCTGCTCAGGCTTTCACGAAGTTCTCGTCATACGGAATAGTAATGTCTTCCAAAAACATTCTTGACTATACCCTGTCAATCCAAACAATATCAGGCTTATTCGCTAGAGTAGTCCTGTCTGTGATGATGGCCCGGTCTCAGTAGTCTGACGCGTTTATTTTCGAGCCCGGCTCGGACACTATCAAAGCTCGAAAAGCAGTTTCCGATCCATGAGACCGTACTTAAGAACGAAATCCTGGTCTTGAATAGAAAAACAGCGTGTCTGTGTAAATACACTTTTTATTATTATTAAGGTCTACTGCACTTTCCTTACTGTGTGGTGAACCTTTATTATTTAAAAAAATTGGAAGCGACAGTAGCCTAGTGGCAGGGCGCGGACCGCGAACTCAAAAAGGTCGTGGATTCGAATCCGCCATTCGACTACTGGCGTGAACCACTCGTAACACAAGCAATTTAAGCTTACCACGAGTGTTTGCCATTAGTTTTCTGTTTAGTATGTTAACTTATTTTTAGCTCTAAGTAGACTAAAATGTAACTACTTTTAAATTTGCATGACAATATTAAGTCAAAAGAGATACATTAGTTAACATCTTTGCACTAGTTTAAGTAAGTTGTGGGAAGGGGAATATGAGTAATGTTTATAGCATTGTTAATATTCTTTTTTTTTAAATACCGCCCGCCTGACGCTCGCCACTGAAGACTTAGGCTCAAAATGTAATTTCTCTTCAAGCAAGCCTAATTGCAAATAAGACGCTTCGTTTTCTATTACCCAGGAAAGTAATCGAAGTTACAGCGTATTTACATTAGCTTCAATTGGATGTAATACGGATTTCTTACTTTGCATATGTACGGAATGAATTACGTTGACAAGAAGGAAGCAATATGCGATTTTTATATTAAAATTTACTCGAGTACTGTACGTTAAAATTGATTCTTAAATTACTATGTAGTGCTGACGTACGGAATTCCTATCGTACCATAAAGTAAAAAAAAGTTACAGCCTATATATCCCGCTGCTGTTTTGGGCTGGGCTGATTTTAGGTCAAGGAAATGTCCGCCGCGCTGCCTGTCAAATGCGTGTTGGCGAACTTCACAGCTTTGAAATATTTTTTTTCTTATTTCTCAGTCATGCCTGTTTACTTACGATGTTTTCCTTCAAATTTAATTGGTGCCCGCAGGGTTCGAACCCGGGTACCTATCACTCCAGTAATAATGTTAAAAGTAGTGTTTCATCACTAACATTATTTTACTAACTTCAAACTAGTAATATATATTACTATCTTCTCTTCTTCTTCATTATCAGTCCATTAAAATCCACTGCTGGTTACGAGTTTCTTCCGTTGCAAATTGAAGGATGCAGTAAGGCATCTCGTAACTTTGACGCAGCTTCTCGTCACCGGTCTAGATTTTTACGTAAGATTTTTGGGCGTTTGTTATAGTCGCCTCATACAACACCCTGAGGGGGTAACCCTAAGGGGGTAATCTGTGTATAACACCTACGTAATGAAACAAGAAGCTCGATCCTCTTACGCAGCCACCATACCATAGGTCAATGAGTAGTTGACAATTTTAAAACCAAGTATTTTTGATGTGATATTAAAAATAACAAACTCGACGTTCTAAATCTTTCTTGAGTATCTCAAAGAAAGATTTAGAATATTTATTTATAAAAAAACGTAGGTATTAAAATGCAATTTTTTCTAACGGCATAAAAACTAATATAACTTCTCAGACTTCAATTAAGAAGTTATAATAAGAAGATTAAATAGCGCTTCTAAAACTATTATATGGCGGGCGAAATGTACAGATTTACGGCTGAAGAAAGATAACTTTCAAATGCAGTTTCGATCATTCAGTATCGTCATTTTCAAAGAACGTTTTTTATTTTATAGTACAAGGTTGACAAAGAGCATATAGTCCACCTGATGGTAAGTGGGTGTGGCTTATAATAGACATCTACATTTATCCTTGATTATGAATCTAAATGCAAATGCGTTGTCACTTTATGCTGTAGTTCGGTATAATACATAAGAACTAAGATGGAATGCCTCGTTTCCAGTAAAAAGGGTCTCCGGTTTCTGCACTCACCATACGAAACACAGCAGCATTAAACTACTATTTTAAGCTGGTATTCTGTGAAGGCGTGGGCTTTTCCTGGTTGAGCCGACCCATTCGTACTACAACTACAGTATAAATAATAGTTGCTACAACTATAATATAAATTATATTACATTAAATAAAAATGTAAACGATTGACAGAGCCATACTGAATTGTGGTTGTTGCACGAATGGGTCAGCTCGACCGGGGTAGGACCACGATCTCACAGAATACCAGCATAATATAACAGCTTGATGCTGCTGTATTTCGTATGGTAAGTGTAGAGAACCGGAGACCCTATTTACTGGAAACTAGGCATTCCATCTTAGTCCTCATGGGTGACAACGCATCTGCATTTTGGTTCGTAATCGATGATACATGTAGGTGTCTATGGGCCACAGCAACCACTTACCGTAAAGTGGACAGTGTGCTCGTTTGTCAACGTCAACGAATTTTGTTGCTTCTCGATTCAATACATTTCAATTAATAAGACAGGTATAGGAGATATAGTTTTTATGGGGCATTAATAGTTTGATAGTGTTGGAAGCCGTCCGATAGCATGCGTTCGCAGACCCGGTGCACGTGCTGGAGCTATTGACCTTGACCGAGTCCCGAGCGTTACCCGCTCGGACCCGCTGATCGATACAGCACATCCCGTATATTAGTACTAAATTTGTGTTTACATAATTCACTTTGAACTTTATTATGCATGCACTTAGTCCTCAAATCTTTGTAGATCTATCTACCGACAGTTATGAATTATTAAAAATTTGAGTTATTTAGTGGGTGCAGCTTCTTTTATGTATTAGATAAGTTTTCTTGTTTTTTTAGTAGATGATAGGACTCACTCTCTGTCTGTCACTCTCTTACCCATTTCTGTCACCATAGCAGTGCTTGCACAACTTCTTTATGGTCTGAAGGGAATTGAGTGTCAGTATAAAAACAGGTTATGAGGCATTCCATTCTTCAGAGGTATCTATAGCAGCATCTGTATCTGTAACCTTTCTTGTTTGAACTTACTCGATTCATTGGCACTGCGAAGAGATGTTGCATCTCTTTGCATTTTCTTTCGCATATACCATGGAGAGTGCTCTGAGGAATTGTTCGGATTAATCCCAGCCGCCAAATTTGCATAAACGCACTACGCGGCAAACGTCCCGATACCATCCACACCATCTGGATGCTTGGTGGTCCACCACTGTACGTTTCAAAAGGAGTTTTCTTCCACGTACAACCTCTCTGTGGAATAGTTTACCACCGGCGATTTTTCCGGACCGATACGACCTGGGGACCTTCAAGAAAAGAGCTTACTCCTTTCTAAAGGGCCGGCAACGTACCTGCAATTCCCCTGGTGTTGCGGTTGTTTATTTATTTTATTTTTTTATTTATTCTTTATTGTACACACAATAAGTTGGTAACAATTATTAAATATTTAAATAAATGTACAAAGGCGAGCTTAACCCTAATAAGAGTTCTCTTCCAGCAAACCTATTGGGACAGAGAAATAGTTTTATATATAAAGCAAGTAGGTAGTAGCGTGCGTACTTAATAATTAACATAACGCTACTTAATAGAAATTGGCTATAAGTTACAGTTAACAATTAACATATAAGTGTATAACATATAAGTATAATTTATTTTCTTATTTCTTTTATTCTTTTGTTGATCATGGGCGGCGGTAGTCAATTAACATCAGGTGAGCCGCATGCTCGTTGGCCCCCTCTTCTATAAAAAAAAACTTGTCTGCAGGAGTCCATGGCAGTAGCCACAAGGCTGTAATTTCATTAGTCACTTCAGTTTTGTAAAAAAAAATTTGCATGAAATGCAACAAGTTACAGGTAACAGTAATGGTAGCTACATAAATAATGTTATATATTTTAATTAATGATTAAAACTCATGCTTATATTCATTCATTCATTACAGTTTGTCAAGACTTTCATCATCATCATCATCGTTACAGCCCTTCACTAGTCCACTGCTGAACATAGGCCTCCCCCAAGGAAGGCCACAAACACCGGTTCTGAGCCACCTCCATCCATAGACTTGCTGCATGTCTTACCAAGTCGTCTTCCTTCACTGCTGGCCGTATGAGGACGCTTAAGGTCTCTCAGCGAGCTATGGAGGGAGCTATGCTCGGGATTTCCCTGCGTGATAAACTTAGAAATGAGGATATCTGCAATGGAACCAGAGTCAGGAGTTTATTTTAATTAAAATAAATTAATAATATATATCTCTGATAGATAATTAGACGAGTAAAATAACACAACGTAGCATAAAATAAATTTATATAAAAAGCTTTATTTATTCTATGTTTAAAAATGCAATCGGATTTAGGTAGAAAAGCTTTATTATCATTCATTAAAACTTTAATAGATTCGTTTATACGTTTATAGTTACGATCCATTTACGGTTTCAGCAGACGGGTGCTTAAATACAAAAGAAAAACACAATGAGAATGTAATTGTTTGAAGTGTAGAGTTTCTAACGAGGTGGCACCGACGTGTTGGTACTTCGCAATAACTATGTTTGTAACTTTGTAGCCTTTGTATTTTTTATCACCGAGTTGCTTTTTCAGTTACGGACAACGTAGGTGTTTGAAATTGTCTCTCGTGTGCAAATGTACACAGTAATGTGATTTGTTCGTTGGGATGAAGTTACTAAGACGGAATCTGGGGTTTCGAGTTACTTAAATAGATATAGTCTGTTGTGAAAATGGGGAATGAGTACTTGTAAAAATAGATTAATTAGACTTAATTTTCTTGTTATATATATTTAATTTGACCGTGAAGTGGCAGTGTACGAATATCCACTACCACATATCTTCCCGTGGATGTCCAGAGGGAAACAAATCAGGAAATGAATGAAAGAAAGAAAAACTTTATTTGAAATTATAAAGAAAAAATAACTCGAAATATTACAATAAAAAATAAAATATATTTTTGTGAAGTCGAATTAGGTCCCTATTTCAGCTAACTGCGGCTGTACTAAATGAAGGCAGCGCTGATTTTCAAATAGAGCCCAATATTCACTTCACGGACGGTCATACATTACTTAAAGCTAAAAATTAAAAATAACCATTCTGAGAAGTGAGTGGGGAAGGAATCAGCGTAAAAGAGGTATTATTTTGAACTAATAACACAATGGATAAGTGAACTATGCACTTGCATATCACATATATGTAATGCCCTCCAGAAAAAACTCAATAATTAATTTTTTGGCCTGACCCAAGATTCGAACCCAGGATCTCGTGATCAGTAGTCGCACTACTACAACCACTAGACCAACGAGGCAGTCATCATCATATATATCATCATATATATCTATACATCAATACATCATACGTATATAAATCATACACATTTAAATGTGCATACATGTAGGTACATTATAATGATGAGCAACAGGGTCTCCCTAACAACGACAAAAATAAAAAATAAACTGCCATTGCAAAGCGTGGCAACTTTGGGAAATATCCCTACGAGGCAATCTGTGGAGTGAAGTCTATGTTTGACAGTGGGCTTAAATAGGGTATACTTCAAGGTATAGGTACCATATTTTAATGTAAAGTACCTAAATTAAAATAGAAATCCCCCATTCGAGGCATTCATTCTATGAAAGAGGTCTATGTTCATCATTGAACTTTACGCAAATGCGTTGTTGAGCGATGTAAGGCACACATCACACATCCCACTGCTTAGCATCTTTAGTTTTCATGAGACTTTTTTCTCTTCTAAGCACTAGCTCTAAATCATGCCAGTTATCGATTACAATATCGATTACTATGTGGCAAGGAGACAATTGACATTCGCCCTAATCAAAAAATAATTATTATTTATAACATACGTCTTTGAAATAACTAACCAATCGGTTATAAATAAGAACTATAATGTTATAATAGCCGTGCGTGCTTTATTGTTTTATTTAGCAGTTATGTACGTTATTGAGTTATGACAAAACGTCGAAATTCTCACATAACATGTCTCAATACTTGCGTAAGTATATGACACTTAACAAATAAGCAACTATTCGAGATGAGCCTTCGCGCTTATTAAAGTTACTGGTCATTAAAGGTCAGTTGTAATTGGTTAAAATATGTTTACGTTAAATCAGCTTTGCAAAACATGTACACTTGTTAAGAAGGCCATTATTCAATTTCATGCCTTATTTTATGTTTGTAAAGACTATCTTACGCAAGACCTTCGATTATGACGTCATAAATTAGTATGGGAATAGAAGTTTGGATGTAAATTTGCATAGCTGTCTTTTATACCATTAGACCTGGACGAGAAAGGTTCAATCTGAAAGTTTGAGAAAAGCGACATTTTACAAAAGTTGTCAACTGCAATTTATTATGTAAAGGAAGGGATGAAAAGGAATGTCGGTTAGGTCGGAACAATACGATCAGCGGGTAAGGAGAAGCAAATTGGATGTAGGTGAGTGAGACGGGTCATTTGTAGTTTGTTCATCCCACAAAATATATCTGAGCATAGCTGTAGTAGAACGATAGTAATAAACTCAATGTAGCTCAAACCCAACAAATCACTACGCTAAAGTGGCATTAAGCCAGCCATATATTTCGAAGCACCGAACACCCATGGGGAATAAAGTTTCTCGAGTTGCAGCCACGTACCGCTAAGCAAAGTATTGACCGGCTTCCACTAGATTGAGTGAGGACCTGGTAAGAGATGCAGGAAGTTGATGGATGCAGGTGTTAAAGGACCGTGCTTTATGGCATTGCTTGAGAAAGGCCTATGTTCAGGAGTGGACTTATAATGATGTTGATGGCGAATACCATCTACTAATAGTTTTTCTTTGTTTTTGAATACAGGGCAGACTCAAAGCCTATAGCAGTTCACTACTGGATGAGACTGGATAATAGACATGCATGGCGTCTTGCACCTTTGACACTGGTTAGGGTATCTTTGGCGTATAAGAATAAGATGGTACAACGCCGTCTTTTGACGAAAATACATATACTAACCTGATAACTATTAAACTGATAAGTGATAACCATAGTTGTTTCTTATTGTAAGAGTATCGACAGTACTGACTAAAGATGAAACGGATATCCGGTAACTATCCGGTAATCGGCCTATCCGGTTTCGTGATTTTTGTAATCCAGGATACTAAATATCAAATTTAGTTAAGTACCTAATTTATGTCACCTAATAAATATAATCAATAATCACAACATTTTCTAAGGGCTTAGAGCTTAGGGTTAACGCTCGTTGTAAATATAACATGTACAATTATATAACGAATGAAATTTTTAATTGCAATTTTAAGTGCTGATTTACCACGTACTCGGCGGTGAAGGAAAACATCGTGAGGAAACCTGTATGTCTGAGGAATAAGAAAAAAATATTTCGAAGACATGTGAAGTTCGCCAACACGCATTGGGGCAGCGCGGCAGCCACTTCCTTGCCCTAAAACCCTCTCAGAAATGAGGGGAGGCCTGTGCCCAGCAGTGGAACGTATATAGGATGTAACTTTACTTTTTCTAAGGGCAAATTATGGTGAATAAATACTAATTTCTCTGCATTGAAAGGTAATAAGCTATTTCGTCTATCTTCATAAAAAAGGTTGGCTTCAGAAAAAGCACTTTCTAAGTACACACCGCTGCATGTTTCTGAAATATAGATTTTGGTAAACTTTGATAAATTAGGGTATTGTGTAACTGCCCACCAAATATAAGGGTCACGATCGCGAACAATTCCCACTGACTTTGCTTTTCGCTTCTTGCGCTGCACCAATAGGCAATGTTCGGCAGAATATCGGGCGGCCGGATGTTCGGCTATCCGGCGAAAAGTCTAGCCGAATATCCGGTATCCGGTATCCGGTCAAACAGCTATCCGTATCATCTTTAGTACTGACAGTATGAAATGGGAGTTAGTTATTCTTAGACTGAAAAAATATTGTGTTCACCTCGCAGACCAACAAAAGCGATAAAAGAAACCCTGGGTTTGTACATCTTAAGTAATGTCGAAACTAAGCTCTACTTCTTGACACGCACTCACGCACTCACGCACACTTATTTCTTATTTCTCTCTTTAAAAACCCATGAAAACATCTACTGTTGGTCGCACACATATGCATCTAAAACTATGTTCTTGGTTCCAAAGGATTTTAGGTGCATATGCGTGTGTGAGTGCGTGTTCTCAAAATAAGTTGAGCATGATTTTGGCTTAGTTTCGGCGTACTTAAAATGTATGCATCGCTTCGTCTATCTTTCTTTGTTAGTCTGAGGTAAACTAACTTTTTCATTCTATCTAAGAGTCGCTGCTTCTTTTTAAGTTCAAAGCACGTAAACACATTTAATATTACTTATAAACTGCAAAATTAACACTGGACATAATATCAAACTTGGCAGGTTGTTTGGCAACCGCAGTATTCATTAAATTTACAGCCAATATACGTCCCACTGCTACGCACAGGCCTTCTCTCATTTTTGAAAAGGTTTAAGGGCAAGGAAGTGTCCGCCACGCTGCCCCAATGCGCGTTGCCGAACTTCACACGTCTTTGAAATATTTTTTTTTTATTTCTCAGACATGGAGGTTTCCTCACGATATTTGAGCACGCGGTAGTTCAGCAATTAAATTTGCAATTAACAATTTCATTTGTGCCAATGGGTATCAAACTAGGGTTGCTCGCGTACTGTGAAATATTATACAGCGAGCGCTAAGCCCCTGGGGTACCACGGCTCTATATGTGTATGTAGGTAGGTATCGTTACGGTATTATTATTAATGAATTATTATCAGGAAGATGTTCATATCCATCTCCTGTTTGAGTTTCACTCTGTCGCCTATTACGACACTTATACTTGTAATTATATGGAGGGGTAGATTCTCTTACACCGCCACACCACGGCCTTTAAATACACATATTATGTCTTAATTTAATTACTATAATAACTTGTAGTGATATCAAACTTGAACAAAGCCTTATAGGTGTACTTAAATAAATTTATAAACGTAAGTGATAGGCGACCACCTAGCTTCGTAACTTAAAAGACTTTTCACGTTATAATACTAAAAGCTTGATCTACCTCAGCATTGTATTTTGCAACATTATTTTACATTGCGTGCTATCTTCACT
Source organism: Parnassius apollo (assembly GCA_907164705.1). Lineage (NCBI taxonomy): Eukaryota > Metazoa > Arthropoda > Insecta > Lepidoptera > Papilionidae > Parnassius > Parnassius apollo. The sequence goes on along the minus strand of CAJQZP010000088.1, from coordinate 3,153,974 downwards.
TGATCTCCACTTTAAAAACCGCTTTGAAAAGGGAACGGATAAATCTCCTTGTAATGTATGTATACCCTTTTTCAACGATTTATATCGGCAAATTCGTGTTTTGATGCTTTTTTTAAAACGGGCTTTATGGAATTGATATTGGGTTGTGTATATGTTCGTTGATGTATTTTACTTTCTTATTTTCTTTTTTTTGGATATTTGCATTTATATAATGATTTTTTATATTTACGCAAACACTATACATTTTTAGAACTACTCTTACGGATTTTATCGCGTTTAATTTCCTTGATTTTTAATTCCCGACGTTTCCGGTGCTTTCCAGTACCGTCTTCCGTGACCATGGGTGCTCAAAAGTCGGGAATTAAATATCAAAGAAATTAAACGCGATAAAATCCGTAAAATTTGTTTCATTTATTGATTATTATTTGCGAATTTAAATATTGGATTCATTTTGATGTAATGAGAAGGACAATCTTATTTATTCGCGTTATATTTTATACTTTTTAAAATTTTGTGTGCAGAATGTCGATAGATGAAGGCGATTCAGGGCCATGTTTTTTGGCATTACTTAAGCGAGGCCTATGTTCAGACTTGTGAAGGGTAGTGATGTTATGATGATGATGATGAGACAAACTAATGGATCGATTCGCTATTACCAATAAAATTAATAACCGTGTTGTGGCGGTGTAAGTATATCCACTACATGTGGTAGTTGTTCCATGGGTGTCCTCCCCTCTCCTCTAGATATTTGGCCTTTGACTGCTTGGAGTATCTTGGTGAGAATTCTTTCGTTGTGATGGGCGACGAAGAGTGCCGTGTCATCGGCGAAAAGAGCAGTGTAAACTACTGGGTCTTTAGGGATGTCACTCGTGAAAAGTGTGAAAAGGAGTGGGGAGAGGACAGAGCCTTGAGGGACTCCAGCCTTGAGGGGATGCTTTGAGGAGCGGGTGCCCTTTATACGATAGTGAAAATGGCACTTGGCAAGAATGTCTCTGATGATGTGAGTGAGCCTATCAGGCGCGTTGAGTTTATCGTGCCAGACTTTGCGAAATGCTTTTGCGACATTAGTTCCATGGGTGTCGTAAGAGGCGGCAGAAGGAAACTGAGACAGGACTTGATGTATCATTACAAAGTAATAAAAAAACTGCGGGAATTAAAAAATTTAACGCGATAAATCGTTAAATTTTTTAATTCCCTAAAACTTTTTAATTCCCGACGTTTCGGGTGTTTTACTGATGTGTTTGTCATCCCGATGTCATAGTTAGCCTTCAGTTTTTGTAAATTTATTTTTAGTCCGATCTACGCAGAACGAGCTTACAGTATCTTAAATCCTAAGCAAATGGTAGTACCCATTCATCTCCTTTATTGAAAGGTTTGTTTTTAATTTCAATAGCCTCGCGGATCGTTCATCGTAGGGTTCGGTGTTCTTGTGCAAGTATTTGTGGTCTATTAAATCTGACATCATGGAGATAACAGTCTGCAGACTCCATAGAGCGTCGGTGCTGACATATTTTACGCGGTTTTTTATAGATCTTTTTGCTTATCCCATAGACTGGTTTGTACTATGTGAAAGAGACCACATTCACAATCAAGCTTATATACTCCTGTATCTTGTAGAGGAATATTACACATAACTGATGGTAAAAATAGATTAACCTTCTTAGGCGGCTTGTATTAGGTTTTTATAACACTCGCTTAACTTTTTAGCAAATCAAGTTAAATAATTAATTTACAAAAACCAAAGTAACATCATCGGGACTTCAAGCACCTCAATCCTCCTGTGACCATGGGGGCCGTAAAGCAGTTGATACTTTATGTAAGAATTAAAAAGTTTTTTTAATAGGATAAGGGTGACAAACGAGCACATAATTCAACTGATGATAAGTGGATGCTGTGGCCCATAGACATCTCATTCGATTAAGAATCAATGCGGATGCATTGCCACCCCTGAGGACTAAGATGGAATGCCACGATCCCATTAAAACGGGTTTCCGGTTCCCTACACTCACCATACGAAACAGCAGCATTAAGCTGCTATTTTACGCTGGTTTCCTGTGAGAGCGTGGTCTTTCCCCGGTCGAGTCGACCCATTCATGCTACAACCATAATATAGCTGTAGCATGGCTCTATGTATATGTCTCTATATATGTTTATATAAAATTTTGAGTATTAATCGTATATAAGAATATCCACTACCCCTTACCTTCCCGTAGGTGCCGAAAAAGGCAGTAGAGGGAAAAAAGCAGCGTCTTGCTAATAACAATTAAAGAGTAAAAAATTGAGGTAGTCAAAACGCCTGCCATGCGTGGCAAATATGGCAAATATCGCCCATAAACCAATGTTTGGGAGACCTATGTACCGCAGTGTACTTTGATAGGCTGTAATTATGATAATCATGAAGAGTAAGAGCAAGACAGCGCACAGTACACCTTATGGCAGTAGTTACTGCAGCCCTATCACACCTTCATATATCCACGATAAACAATGAAAATGCAAACGATTGACACAGACCCTTTAGGGTCCATATGGGGTTCCAGATTTACCAGTCAAATACAGGCTTGCGGATTTGCTATACAAAACACAACAATATACTGATATTTACGCTGGTATTCTGTGTGAGCCTGGTCCCAACCCAAGGTAGAGTATAGAACATACACAGAGTGGTTATAAATAAATGCGTGGTTATATAACAATACAAATGAAGTGATAATCAAATCTATACATGATTATCGCTTCATTTTTATTGAAGGTGCATGATGCCTACGCTTGAGTTATTATTATATTTTATTGAAAATACAAATGAAATAAAACTTAATATAACACATTATATGAAAAAATGAAATATGTTTCTTATAAATTATAGAACAGTAATGAATACGTAAGCTACCTCAGGGGCTAAGTGCTCGCTGTAAAACATTATGCGAACGAATCTAGTTCGATTCCCGCCGGCACCAATATAATTGTTAAATAAAATTCTAAGTGCTAATATGCTAACTCTGGCAATAGTACTAGCTTGGAAGGAAAATATCGTGAATTAATTTTATACATTTAAACTTAATACTCAGAGGTGACAACGCACCTATCATCAATGAATGCGTTATCCACTTACCCTCAGGTGGACTGTAAGTTCTGTCAGTTTTATAAAAAAACAATAATTTCACAAAATATATGCAAGTATTGTGATAAGCAATAAGCTCATCAATAGTTACACTCAAACATTTATTTTACTACATAATAATAATGTTTGCATCGATAAATAGTGAGTATTGAATTTCGAAACCAATTACTTACAAAACTGAGTTCACAATGTAATAACCATTCATTAGATAAAACAAAGTTCTCTTTATTTAACAGGGAACATGCATATCGACCTAGTTTATTTGAAACTTGGCTCTTGTGCAGTATATTAAATGTAGCACTAAATTATACTCTACGTCAAGAGCTTAAAGTTTGAATTATTTGTACGTTGTTTTTCATTTTCCAAGAAAAATTTCTCAGGCGTTTCTCATAACTTAGTTTAAAGAAAGCAGGTAAAAGTTTGTAGTTAACGTCGAACGGATTGAGAAGTTGATACCTCTTTAGAAAAGATCTTCCATCTTGGCGACTCGTTTGACTTTACTTGAGTCGGGACTTCTTAAATTTTACCGTAATGAGTTTGACTAGAAAAAGTAATTAGCTGAAATGGTGTGGCGCTAAAATATAACAATTTTAATTTCTTAAAATAACAACAGCTGTATTCGTGGTAGAGCCATATTGCATATATGTATATCGTGACTGTAGCACGAGTTTTGAAAATTTCGAAAAAAAAAAGTTTTTAAAAGTTCTCACAAAATACTTAGCTTAATTCTGCTATGTTTCGTATGGTGAGTGTAGAGAACCGGATTTCCTTTTTACTAGAAACGCGGCATGCATGTTAGCAACTCAGTTCTATTAGGTGATAATGCATTCTGCATTTTGATTTTCTATTGAGAATATCATATAAGTCATAGCATCTACTTACCATCAGTTCACTTTAACTGTGTCCTTGTTTGTGACCCCTATTCTATAAAACTTACGTATACTGGATATATAACTAAGGTATATTTTACTAAGGTGTAATTTACTTTTATACTTTATTGTGTGCGGTACGTGTATATACAGTATGCATTTGTTCAGGATGTGTTATAAAATTTAGTTCCTTAATTCATTAATGAAACAGCGGGCCAGTGAGTCTAGACCATAATATTATATTACACAAATTTTGACACCGTGGAGTTTGAGTTTAAATTTCAGATTGTATCTGAATACCAGCATATGTGTGTGAAAACTATGTAATTCTCGTGTATTTAGTTTGAAACCACATTCGTGAAATCTTATGGAAAGTATGAGTGTTTAGTAAATACGAGTAACTTGTAGTCTAAATAAATCCTTGATGTAGTAGAATCTTTTATGTAGAATCATCGTTTGGCTTCAATTTAATTCGTATGTAAGCTTTGTACAGAATAAACCAAGTGTGTAAAAGATGCAAAATAAGATTATATTATACAAAGTGTAATACAAAATATTTAAGAATTTCACTTATTTATATATATATATATATATATATATATATATATATATATATATATATATTATTTTTTAGAAGACAACAGCAATGACTTTTATGTAGTATACAGGACAGCGAAAGGGTTACGATAAAGAGATAAAAAAATTTCATGTTACTAGTTGGTAGGGCTTCTTTTACCTCTGATGGATTCGAGTATGATTGGTAAGAAAGCCTTTACTGGCTTTCTTTTATTTACGTAGAACAACGTTGTAACATAAAATAGTAGCCAAGAAAAAGCAGCATAACGCAGTTGCGTTTCGTAATGCGATTGATGAGACCCGGAGTACCTTTTTACGGGTAACTAGGAATTCTGAGTTCTCAGGGATGACAACTGCATTTTGATTCTAATCACATCGTGAATAGATATATAGATTTCTATGGACTACGGTATCTTTTTATCTGACCTGGGTTGTGTGTTCGTTAATCACCCATAAATCTATATAAAATATTAATTGGGTAGCTGACACAACTGGTAATAACATTTCTTAAAACTTAGTTGTCTTGGAATTGGGGTATTTCAAGTTGATTTAGAATTTTATTATTTAAAAATTTCAAATATGTTAATTATTTGACTATATAAACTAAGACATTATACAAACGATATTCTTAACATGTGCTATAAAAATTTTTTTGTTTTGACTACGTTTAGTAACGTATTAAAATTGACTTGCGTTATATTGTAGGAGCAATTACAGACTGTTGCATTTCATCTCAGTTCTCAATGTTGATAATCTGTGACCATCTTTATTCAAAGTGAATTATAGGTGTATATAGATTCTACCAGATGGAGAAGCCTTATGTCTGCAACACATCTACATTTCTAATTGGAATATCTTTTACTTACTGCCTGATCTTATACTGACTGCCGCGTTGGTCTAGTGGTTGTAGTAGTGCGACTGCTGATCATGAGGTCCTGGGTTCGACTCCCGGGTCGGGCCAAAAATTAATTATTGAGTTTTTCCGTCAAGAAATTCTCAGTAGTTGCCCGGAGTCAGGAAGTTGGGGGTGTCTCACCCCCATGCCTCGGAAAGCACGTAAAGCCGTTGATCCTGCGCCAGAGCTCTCTCCGGTCGTGTCGGTTTACCGTCCCATCGGATTATGAGAGTGAGGGAATAGAGAGTGCACCCGTGCTTGCGCATACACTTGGGCACTATAATCCTGTCCTGCGCCGATGGCTAGTCTCCGTTGAGGCAGGCCGCCGTGGCCGAAATTCGGTCTGGAGGACATTATTATTATTATTATTATTATCTGGGTATCTGTATAGTTTTCTCATCTGGTTGGTTTCTATAAATATATAATTATAAATTAAAATGAAAAGATAAATATACATAAATATCAATAAAATAAAATAAATACAAAAAATACACAAATAAATAAAGATCCAACCAGATGGAAGCCCTCGGCAGGGGAGACCAAACGGCCGAGGGTTAGGGGGAAAGGGAAAGAAACCGACGGACGATGCGGGCGGTATCGAGGACCACTGCCTTCTGCATTTGAGCCCGGAGCGGTCCGTCCGACCTAGACGGTGAAAATTAAATTTTCACCGTCTAGGTCTCTTTACTCGTTTACGTAGTTTAGTAGCGGTGTAAGAGAATACAATCTCACTTTGAGACAGAGTAAAAGGAGATGAGAGGCAGCATTATCTTAAAAATAACTCTAAATAATAAAAATTGCTGTTACTAACCCGCTTGTCTAGCGTAGTACCTATTCTATGGCAAGTATCTCGCCTAAGGGCAATCTATGGAGAAGTGTTTGTTCAGCTGTGGACCTTTGATATGCTATAATTAATGAAAAATGAAAAATAAATTCTTATGTACGATTAGTCATAACTACTATACCTATATCAAATTACTCTGATCTTTTTCAGGACGCAGATACAGTTGAGAAGCTAAACGAATGCGGCGAGCTGCGAAAAATGCTGAAGCCTTATAAGGTATATATTAGTTTTTGTAATTTATTTTCCTAATTGACTATATAAGATGAGTGATACTGGTTGTACCCCCAGCTTTGCGCGTAGAATTCTGTTTCTGACAAATAGACGCTATTAACAATTGAAGGTGGAGGAGGAGTGCGCATACTAGTCCAGGATCCATCGCCCATTTTTGCACGTGATTACTATCAAACTAATTTTCTGTGAGTAGCTTTATTTTGATGAGTCGCCCAACAATTTTCTATGCGAAAATTCTCAATTGTCGTAGCTAACAGAAGTAGCAAGGATAAAATATGTTGATTTGATGATTCTCAAATATTTATTACTAACTGATTTTTTTTTGTTAAATCTCAAGATAATTATCTAAATTGTTCGAAAAAATATTTGTCCTACAAAATCTATGGCTTGATCAAAGAGGGGACTCTTTGATCAAGCCATAGATTTTGTAATGTTAAATTGACGATTATTAATTTTTATAACTTCTTTTAAATTTTTGAAAATAATCAAATCGAGATATTTTATCATTGCTACCTCTGTTAGCTACCACAATTGAGAATTTTCACATAGGAAATTGTTGGGCGACTCATCGAAACGAAGCTATTCACGACGATTCAGCTTGATAGTAATTATTTTTACATCAAGGATCTGTACTACTACTTTTGAGCGTAGGACCGAGATAACGTACCACGCAATTTGTAGGACAATATGCCTGTTAAATTATATAAATATTAACTAAGTAAAAACAAAAAAGAAATCAGCTGGTTAGTAATCACTTATGATGACCTCGTTATCGATACATATTGGATAGAGGGGACTCTTTGATCAAACCATAGATTTTGTAGGTCAAATATTTTTTCGAATAATTTAGATAAATATCTTGAGATTTAACAAAAAAGAATTCAGTTATTAATAAATATTTGAGAATCATCAAATCAACATATTTTATCCTTGCTACTTCTGTTAGCTACCACAATCGAGAGTTTCGTACAGGAAATTATTGGGAGTCTCATCAAAATAAAGCTATTGACGGAAAATTAGCTTGATAGTAATCACGTGCAAAAATGGGCGATGGATCCTGGACTATACAGGCCTTTTCATCGTGCTACTGTAGTTATGTTTTACCTTTAGGTATCAATTTTACCTCTAAAAATCTGTTTTCAAATTTGTATTTTTAAAAATACACCGAAATTGCTAAAACATCCTATAGAGCCATCCTAACTAACTCCTCTGCTGTACATAGGCCTTCTTCAAGGCCCGCTTCAGCCGCCTGCATTCATCAGCTTCCTGTCTTCGCATGTCTTCACTCCACCAATGGAGTATAGTTATCAATCTAATGGATTGTAGTTTTGGGTGTAGTGTTTATAGCACTGTAATAGTCTTGTGCACTGTCAGGAGCTTCTGTTTATTCAGAAGTTGCCAGAGTAATCGATTATATTACAAAAATATTAATATATTTTTATAATACTATAATGACAAACGAGCTAACGCTCCATCTGATCCCATGGAAACCTGCGACAAACCTATACAGGACTCGGTCTGCTATAACGGCTCATACTATGTTATACGTGTACTGCCACGTCCACTAGAACATATAAAAACGTATCATACCATACCTTATAATATAACGTGTTTAGTCCGGATCATCATCTATATGTGGCCCAGTTTAAGTTACTAAATATTATGAGATATAGATTCATTGAGATTTAGTGCCGGGAATAATTATATTTATGGTGAACTTAAATGAAATTGCGAATTGAAAACGTGGTAGAGCCATGCTGCAACTATATTATGGTTGTAGCACGAATGGGTCGGCTTGACCGAGAAGGACCACGCTCTCACAGAATACCACCATAAAGTAACAGCTCAATACTGCTGTGTTTCGTATGGTGAGTGTAGAGATCCGGAGACCTTTTTACTGCAAACAAGGCATTTAATCTTAGTCCTCAGGAGTGACAACGCATCTGCGTTTTGACTTTTAATCGAGGATAAATCTAGATGTCTATGGGCCACAGCTTCCACTTACAATCAGGTGGACTGTGTGCGCGTTTGTCATCCTTATTCTATAAAAAAATATTTTCAAATTCTGAGAAACTTATTTTATTTTAAATTATTTTTATTTAATTTTATTCATAAAAAATTATTGAACAAATATTTTTATTTCAATAAATATACAGTTAGCTATTAGAAAATTATTTGTAAAATAATTAGAAATGGTAGCTATAATTTTGGACAACGATGAGCAAAAGCAACTACAACGCATTTGGTTGCCCGCGTAAAGTTTTGGTAACGACGCTAACCTAAGACCTGTCATTATTATACTGGTTCTCAAAAACAAAACAGCACAAATGCACCTAGAACTGTTTGGCGGCGTAAATATTTTAGGAAGTTAAACCAAGAGTGTAGCTGTATAAGGTACAATTCAAGGTAGAAGAAGAAACTCATCAACACCTCGTAAAAAATAATTTTTAGGATAATAGTTCAAACTTTTTTTTTTCGTTTTTCTTATATTTAATTAGGGCGTCCTTCACTGCCGCATTAAGTATCGGTCAGGCTGACGCTAAAAGTTGATGGATGCAAGTTGTTGATGATCGTGTTTTAGTACTTTCCTTGAGGAATACCTGTTTAAATATGAAGCTATGCGTAATTATAAAAAAGATTATTTCAAGTCATTTTACGTTTGTGATTTTTAGCTTGGAGTATAGTTATCAATCTGATTAAGTCTTGCGAAGGTTATAAGTCAAACGAATAACAGAGATAAAGTTAGCAAACAAAATTACCAAAACCCTTTATCTTGCGTTTTGTTAAAAAAGCGAAATAGGCCAAACTTAATCTGACAAGAAACAATGATGGAAATCGTGCGAAAGGACTAATAAGTAGACTAGCGCGGTTTTAAGATGGCTAGGGTTTTTAAGACCGTCTTAAGGGGAAATATTAAAAATACTACCACAAATGGCTTAGCAAGATCCTCCGTTATACCGAAAATATTGCAGCATTAATTTTGAAATAAATATATGATGAAGTTGAGGATAATGTACTAGGTTAGACGAAAACACGATTCTGTAAAATTTTCTCGATAGAAAAAAAATCCAAAGTTACATCCAAACTTAACAATAAACCGCTGCTATTCATAAAATACTTTAAATTAGATCATTAAACTTTGCATACTAACTGAACTAACTATAAAGCAGGGCTAATGTTTTTTATTTTTTTTAATTACCATTATTTTCACTGAAAAAGAATTTACCTAAACTATCGGCATCTTGAAACTTGTTTCCTGCTGCCTGGTCAGTCTTGCATAGATTACTGTGTATATACCAGTCTCGCTTCTGCCTTTGAAGGGGGAAGCTGTGTCATTTACGATCAGAATACACATTACGCAACAGGACGACGTAGAATTAAAATGGGAAATAACCTTAATAAAAATAAGAAGCGACTGGGTTGGCGTAAAAAAGCAGGCATAAATATGATAAACCTAACGAAATAAGTATCTAACGACCTATCTACTTACAAACATGTCGGTACATAGCATACGACGCGCGAGGAAGTGAGGGCGAAATTAGAATTTGAGCTGAGTTACTATATCCTCTTAAAAAGGAAAACTCGTGCTAAAGATGTGATAGGTCTAGTAGTGCTGGAAATAACAAATGACGATGAATATTGCGAATAACATCGCAATTTTTGATAGATCTATACCATCTAATTTCCATCTAGCTTTTTAACCATTCCAAGCTAGTGCTTGATTATTCTTCTACCTGATAGTAGTAGTGGTGATGCAGCCGAATCAAAAGCCGATTCACTCTTGCCTTGAATACATTCACATCATAGTCGAATGAAAAGACACATCCTGGCAAATTATTCCACTCATTTGCTGAACGCATGACGACCTATAAAGCAAACCGTTAACTGAATAAGCAAGCTATTAGAGAATTATTATTGTTATTGCAGATAAACGATAAATTCATTAAAATTATACTTTTTCTTAATACTCGTATTTGGTATTTGAAATTGTATATATTTTCAAATTCAAAAACAAATTTCCTTCTCAAACTTTGTACGGTAAAGTTCACAGCTTTTTGTTTCCTTACGGTGAATGACCCTTTTTTGTGAACTTTTATTGAGTTTCCTTATATTGTAGAATTAAATTTTGCGTCCGCTGTCGCTACTAACTTAAAAGTTTTGATAAAGTTTGTTTCCTACCTTCATTTTCGCTTTTTACCGATTTGTATTTTGTGACGGCTATTGTTATTTGTTAGTTCACATTTCAAATAATTAATTATTGCTTAATATTTCTTTATTATACATATAATTGAATTGAAGTGGATCTAATTCCTATGAGCGGCAGTACCCTCTACTCGATAAGTATCATTTCAGGAATGAGGGCAGGTCCATGTCCCGCAGTCAACTTTTGATAAACTATATTTATGATGATGATTATATTTTAAAATTACTAACATGTCTAAAATTATCAAATTTCATTACCAAACAAAGGTTTGTTGAATTCAGTAATGTTACGTGTATTGAAGGAACTATCAACATTTTTTTCTATATTGTAAATATTAGCTAGATCTTTACCAATTAATAGTCGTTATATAAGGAAAAATAAAAAAATGTGTAATCAAGTTTTAAAAAATCTAAATATTTATCTAAAAAAAAAATGCTTATTGCCATTTAGGGCAGGTTGTTGATACATGTGCCATAAAATCCTGTTGCACGATAATCGATCTTTTGAAAGCGTTCTGCTTCTCTGGAGTTAAAATTTAGTTAAAGTTTAGTTGAAGTTGAAAAGAACATGGCAGATCTCTAGTTTTGGCTCTGCTAAGTTTGCCATCGTCTGTTATGCAGCATGCGGCAGGACGTTGTCATGAAGAAGCAATGGCGAGATCAGTTAACCAATCTGGGTTGCTTGAGCTTTAACACCATCATTCGCATTTCTTGACATTAGAAGTCAACAGCAAATGTGGACACTGTGGTACCAGATAGAAAGGAGTTTTTGTGAATAACACCAAGAGTAGACCGCCAAACTCTTAATTCGGATTGGCTTAGACCCATGGATCTAACTACTGTTATGGCTGCTTGTGATTTTCATATATGATTCACTTCTTATCGTAGTTAACGATTACACTCAAAACTTCCTGCTTTCTATATCGACTCAGTAATATTACGCAAGCTTATATGTGGACATTTCGCTGTGCGCACTCAGTTTTTGTATACTAATTTGTCAAATTTCTTTTTTTTAACCGATTTGCTGAAAATGATATTGTTATTTTTGAACATTGTTTTGAAACTTACATGGCCAACGCTAGCTCAGCTGTATTTTAAGACGAATCCACTTCTACTATCGCCTTCTGTTCATCATTATCAAACTTCTTCTCTGGACGACCACGAGGTTCATTTGTGAGTTGAATTTTTTTTTTTATAGAAGAGGGGGCAAACGAGCATGCGGCTTACCTGTTGTTAAGTGACTACCGCCGACCATGATCAACCGCAACACCAGGTGAATTGCAGGTGCGTTGCGGCCCTTTAGAAAGGAGTAAGCTCTTTTCTTGAAGGTCCCCAGGTCGTATCGGTCCGGAAAAATCGCCGGTGGTAAACTATTCCACAGAGAGGTTGTACGCGGAAGAAAACTCCTTTTGAAACGTACAGTGGTGGACCGCCAAGCATCCAGATGGTGCGGATGGTATCGGGACGTTTGCCGCGTAGTGCGTTCACGAAATTTGGCAGCTGGGATTAATCCGAACAATTCCTCAGAACACTCTCCATGGTATATGCGAAAGAAAATGCAAAGAGATGCAACATCTCTTCGCAGTACCAGTGAATCACTCGGTCGTGGACGATTCGAGCCGCTTTGCGCTGGATGCGGTCAAGTGGAAGGAGCTGGTAATGGGGAGCCCCAGCCCAGAGATGGGAACAGTATTCCACGTGCGGCCGAACCTGCGCCTTGTAAAGTTGCAGGCGGTGTGCCGGCATGAAATACTGTCCCGCTCTGCTGAGCACGCCAAGATTTTTAGAGGCCAATTTGGCCTTCTGTTCCAAGTGACCACGAAACTGCATGTCACTCGATATTTCGACGCCGAGGATTCCGATACTGGCTGAGGCAACAAGGGGGAGTGCCTTGAAACTGAGGAGATACGACAAAGGGGTTCTTTGCGGAGCTTTTTTGGTTAAACTGGACGATATTTAGTCGCCCGAGACTCTGTTCAGTAAAGACTAGACTTCAGACACAAGTTTGTCCCGGCACTCGGAGACGTTTTCCCGAGAAATATTGGCTCGGCCGGTGTACAGAGCATCACCAGTACTGTCATCTGCATAGCAATGAATGTTACGCGTTTGCAACATATCACTGATATGCAGAAGAAATGCGTTGGCGATAGCACGCAGCCTTGTGGAACACCAGCATTAATAGGCATGCAATCGGAGCTTGCACCGTCTACAACGACCTTGATGCTCCGATATGCAAGAAAGCTGGTGATTCAATCGCACAATTTCTCGTGAAGCCCATAGGAAGGGAGCTTCGAAAGAAGCGCTTTGTGCCAAACCCGATCGAAGGCCTTCGCAATGTCCAAACTAACGGCCAATGCCTCCCCCTTGGAATCTACTGCCTCCACCCATCTGTGAGTTAGGTAGACCAGAAGATCATCAGCTGACCGACCACGGCGAAAACCATATTGGCGGTCACTAATCAGCTAGTGATCCTCAAGGTACCTCATGAGCTGGCAGTTTACAATGGACTCCATTGTTTTGGAGAACAAGGAGGTGATGGCGATAGGCCGGTAGTTGGATGAGTCTGAGAGGTCGCCTTTTTTAGGGATCGGGTGGACGAAAGATTCCGATCTCCGAGATCCGATTTTGGGACTATGCCTAGGGAGTAGGAGTACCGAAAAAGACGTATTAAAACCGGTGCCAACTCTGGAGCTCACGTCCTCAGCACAATTGGGGGGATTCCGTCAGGCCCACTCGACTTGTGGATGTCCAGGGAGAGGAGTGCTTTGCGAACCGAGCGCTGTGTGAACTGCACTTCCGGCATGGAGCACTCACACCGCGGGATGGTCGGCGGCGTACTCCTCCCGTCATCGAGAGTCGAGTTGGACGCAAAGAAAGAACCTAGAAGATCGGCTTTCTCCTTTGCAGTATGGGCCAGTGAGTCGTCCTCCCTGTGCAGAGATGGAAGAGATGGCCGACAGAAATTCCCCTGGACAGCCTTGGCGAGACACCAGAATGCACGGGTTCCAGAAGGAAGGCGAACTAGTTTCTCGCCAATTCTGCCTATGTACTCTGACTTTGCCTTGGCAAGGACTCTTATGAAGGACCTAGAGGCGGAATTATACTTCTTTTTTAGAGCGCTGGTGTTTACATCCCGGGACGCTGATGCATCAGCCCAAGCTTGGTAGCACTCCTGCTTATAGCATGATGCTATTATACAGGAGCGACCAAACGATGGCTGAGATTTGCCTCCAATGGGCACCACAGAGGAAGGAATAAAAAGTTCCATACCCTGAAGTACCACATCAGCGACAGAATCCGCAACAACGTTGGGATCGTCGGGTGAGAAGCAAACCCGCCCCCAAGGGTAGGATGCAAAGGAAGACCGCATCCCATCCCAATCGGCTGACCTATAGTGCCAAACACGGCGGCAGGCTGCAGAATGCAACTGCGATTTCAGCGTGAGTGGCACCACACTCCGGACAAGACAATGGTCCGAGGAGCCTAAAGGGGCGTCGACGGAAATCTGTCTTGGTGAGTGGTCAGCAGAAAGTCCAACAGGGAAGGTGCATGATTCTCCACATCTGGAATCCGCGTAGGCTATGTAACCAGTTGTGTCAGACCATATGCCAAGGCAAAATCATGAACAGATCTCCCCGCATGATCGGTTAAACGTGAACCAAGCCATTCGGCATGATGGGCGTTAAAGTCGCCGGGGATCATGATCTCTGCGGAGGGGATCTGCTGTAGCAACGAACCTGTAGCCATTTAGACGTGTCCGAAGAGTCGGTCTGTTACGGCATTACCGCTATGGGACCTATAGAGGCACCCGTAGACGCGCGGATGGTCGTCGCTGTCTACGCGTAGCCAAAGGATGGACAGGTCCGAACCTTTAAGTCTGCCGAGGCGTCGAGAACAGATGTCCTCTCTGACGTAAACGCAAACTCCAGCCCGAGGCACAAAGGAGTTTTCCAGTTTGTACCCCGGGTAGGAGAGATACGAGACATCAGCCGGAGAGGACACCTGCTTCTCGGTCAGAAAGAGCAGAGCCGGCCTCGCCGTCTCGAGATGGTAGTAGACGGCGTTTAGGTTAGAGTGAAGTCCCCTGATATTGCAGAAATTCACGGATAGCGTGGCAGGGATCGCCTTGGTCTTGTTGTTCCGTTTGCCCCGAGCAGTTGTAGTCTTGAGCGGAATTTTGCCCCCCCCCCCCGCCCCAGGATACGCGGGGCAGCCTGAGCACCCACGCACAGAAGTGGAGAAACATGGTCGTGGATGCTCAGCGAGGGATTCTTCAGGGGTGCTGGTACCCTCCTGGGGTAGTCTATCATCATTTAATTCCGCTACCATGTTGATGGGGGCCTCCGGCCACCTGCACTCACCAGACGAAACGCGGAAGCAGAGCTTCCACTTCACGCCGGTATTCTGTGAGGTCGTGGTACCACCCCGGTTTGAGCCGGCCCATACGTGCAACAGCAAAGCTTTCGTGGCTCTACCACTGTTAAATTGTTTAAATTAAGTCTGTGAATCAAAAATCCACGGTTCGTCTCTTAGAGTAGCTAGGTCCACTAGGTCCAACTATGTATGACTGATTTTACGTGCGGACTCACATTCAAATATAACGAATAATATACAAAATATACGATACGAAGGGGTCACAGCATGAAGATGCGTATTGTATAGCCCTTAAACTATGCTCAATACTTACATTTAGTAGTGTTTCCTTCACAAGCTTTAATACGATTTTTTTTAATCAAATGACTTGTTTATATTCATTTATTCCTTATTACTTTACTTATCAATAAAACATACGAAGAACGGACTCAAATCTATTATCAGCGAACTCATGAAGTGATAAAATTTTGACTTGGTGTGGCAATGTAGAAAAATATTTTAAAATTCGTCAAACGAATCAATATTCGTGCAAACCCGTTAATTATTATTTATTCAAATTGTATTTGCACTTTCAGAGTCCGGATGCCTGCAACACGTGTCAAGTCTGCGGTGGCTTCCGTCTTCTTCCGTGTCGCATTTGTAACGGTTCGAAGAAGAGCCTGCATCGGAACCACTTCACCGCCGAATTCGTCGCTCTTAAATGCATGAACTGTGATGAAGTGGGCCTTGTCAGATGTGAAGCGTGCTCCTGAATCTTTTAATAGTATAGTATGAATAGTAATTCGACTACACTTAAGCTCTTGTATCTTATCTGAAACACTGGATTAATGGTAAAAGTCAGCCATAAGAGGGAAGCCACATTGAATTCCGCTGGATGCACCACGTCGCAATGATTTCACCTGTGGTGCGGCAGCAAAACTTATCGGTTGTTATTTAGTTTAGTTCTCGACGGTAAGGTGTGTTGTAAGCAGAAATGGGTCAAATCAAGCAATAAAAGCGCAAATATGTTTATTTGTAAAACTCATACAGAAAACGCACCTCGTGGCCTTGCTCTTTATGTATATTATGGGTATGTTCCGAAACGTTTTCAGTATACTGCCGAATACAAATGACGTCATCAATTGACACTATATTGTACTGTCGTGCCGCAGCTATATTGTGTCGGATATCCAGCCATAATAAAACAATTTTTAATTGTGTGTGTGCTGAATGAAGCATGCCAGAATTTGTTTTTATTTATTCACATACAAAAAGTATAGAATAATTTCTGGTATCTCCATTAGGAGGATATAATGATTTTTGGAGATAAATTGACAAAATAATCGCCAACACTTTTCCAATATGGCACAAATGTATGACTTCATATACTGTCCAATGTTTTGGAACGAATCAGCAGTATAGCGCCAATTCATGACGTCATTTGCATTGGACAGTACACTGGGTTCTATTTTGGAACATATCCTATATATTCGTTTCATTTTCTTTTGTTTTTTCTTTATCCCAGCAACAATACTTTTGAAATTCGAATGCATTGATTATATGTGATAGAACTTCGATTTTACTCCGTGAAATGTTATTTTACCTTAATGAACTTTAATTTTTTAGGTTAATAACGTAATTTTTAGCTTTACTTTTGTATTTTAAGTCGGTCCTCCTCCTCCTCCCGTTGTGTGGGAGAAGTCCATGGTTAGGAATGGACTTCCGACTCAAATGAGAAGAAGATGCACAACCCTAGTGGAGATTTCGCATAAAACCTTTTTGTTGAAATCAATAGTCTTTTGTTCTCGCTCATTTACATACCCAATAATATACTAATAAATATTAATTTTAATGTATTTAGATAGCTAACTTGCATGTGTATAAGCTGGTACTAATTAAATGTAGTATGCCATAATTTAGATGCAATATATTTTATAGAAAATGTTTTCCATAATTAAGTTATGTAATATAAACATGCATAGGTCATTAAAGTTACAGTAATTGAACTTAGACTTAAATAATTAGTTACATGTCGTTATTTTGATAACGCAATAAGAGTGTTATGGCGGCATTGCTAAAGTGTTTAAATAAATAAAGGTATAACAATACACCTATATTATATCTTCATTTGCTTAAAGATATTCAACACTAAATTTAAACAAAAAATATTAAATTCTTCCACTCCTCGCGGTAGTTCCGAAAATGCTGTCTGGGCTGTCTATATTTCGCATACATGGCGTTTAGGTTCAGCATCAACAGCATATTCTATTATATGGCATTAATCATAATAACTGCACATACCTTGGTGAAATTTTCCATTTTATGTAATTTTACATTTTCTATACATAAAATAGTTGTTATATACATAAAAAGGACATACTGTCCTCGGTTGTAACAGGATAAGCTGAGTTTGTCCCAAAATATTGTGTGTAAGTGGCATTATATTTAGTTTTTCTTTTGTTTTTATCGTCATGTGATAGTAAAATGAAATAACTCTTAAATATGTTTGATACAAAAATGTAATTTAAAAATATTATGAAGATTAATGATAATTTTAAAAATGGAATTATCTAATTATGACATAAGATTGAATATTTTTTATATTCCATTTTCGTCACGCAACTCTCCATAATTATATAATACAGGCTAGTTCTTGTAAATTTTACATTTTACCTATTGAATAAACATTTTACAAATACATTTGAACTTTATTTTCGTCTCCTATTACCACATTAGTCCGCGATTTTACTGTTTAAAAAAATTGGAAAATATAGGAAGGTGTGACAAACTAAAAAAAATTGGAAAATATAGGAAGGTGTGACAAACTAAAAGAAACCATTGCATAGTTGTGGAAGACAAAAATAGTATACATACAAAATTTACATAAATGAAACATTAAAGTTAAGGCAGGCAGTCCAAAATCAATCAAAAAAAGTATTTCCAAACGCTTACGTGTGGGGGTATAAAAACATATTTATGAACTATAAAAATATTGTTGGTAGAGAGCAACCTGTTGCACTGGAGTAACGGAACATAATTTGAAAAAACAGTCTGGTTTAATTATATTTTTTTACAAAATGACGAATTAAAAAACTGCGTAAATTCAATTACTCTGAAAATCAGCGACGACACCAAGTTTTTTCTTACAAAATAAATAGCCAAGCTATGGTTTACAGAAGTATCGGATTAGATTTTTTAATTCATGTTTATGTTATAAGTAATTAGATGAAAACCCGCATAAAATATAATCTTGGAGCACCAACGCGAGCACCAATGCATACCGTGCGTCCGTGCGGTGTTTCCACTTTTAGATATTTTGTACTATTTTAGGGTTAATCTACTAATATAAGTAGGGCTTTCGACGTTTCTTTAAGTTAACAGGGTTTTGGATAATTTGGGGTAAAATTGAACTTCAGGCAGCCCTGGTTTTTATATCAACCCAATGTAACTTTTTTTAAAGATTTATCGAAGGGGATGGGGTCAAAAGAGCTAGGAAAGTGTAGAATGAAAAAGTTTTTAATTCTGTATATCGGAATAATGGTATTATATTTTCTTTAGTTACAAATTCGTTATTCATATGGGACTAAGTGTTATTAAAATTTGAAAATGACAACGTCTTCTTCATCACAAAACTCAAGACTTTTAATCGTGAAATGATATTCAAATCTTGCAATGATCTTTAAAATATTGAAAATTAGGTGCAATAAATAAGGCTATTTTGATTTTTTACTGTAATTTAGGAAGTATATCTTTCTACATGTAGAATCTAAGGGTTAGACCAAAATCATAAGTGGAAACACTGGTTCCGTAGTAGTTCATAAGTATTAAAGAGATGGCGCTGATTTATTCCATGCTTCAACTGTGAAAAATTTTTGTTTGCACGACCATATCTTGGCGTTTATATCGACGCCATCAACATTTTGTATCAATACCGAACAATATAATTCATCCGAACACTGACGTGTGTCAAAAACCGATAGGTAAAAGCGTTTCAAAATAAAAACAACACTTTAGCAAAAAATTATAATATTCAGGTACTACCTATATCATGTATTATAACAACAACTACGTGATCGTAGTGTTACCAGTACCGTCATCATCATTATTAAAGCCCATATAAGGAGTCCAATTCTGACCACGGTTCTTCTTTAAGGACTGTTACAGGGCTGCCCCTCTAGACCCTTTTTTTAAAGGAATGTGTTGCATAAGGTGCGTTAGGGTAGCAAATGCCGGATTTAGATGCTTCTCGTTTACAGGGAAGAACCATGTACCTCATAAACCAGCGGAAATTCTTGCAGTTTTTCTATATGCTCTTTGCAGGCGGATTTTCTTCTTGTATTACACAATAACACAACACGGCACATAGAAATAGCGTATTGTCTTGAGCTTAACGCGATATTATTATTTTAATTATTGATTTAGCGAGAGCGGGAGTTCATTCGTTTCTGATGTTTTCGCGTGGCACTGGCCTCGATTATCTTAGTATAATAAAAATTAAGAAGGTCGTTGCTTTCCGTTCTTCTTGAAGTGTAGATGGGAAATGAAGGAAATTATGTCATATAATAAGAACAATATATGTAACTTAGGGTTAGGACATTAAAATTAAAGACATATGCATCATTTGAATATAATGGTATACATCGTAGGGTTTTGCGTCAACAGAATGATTGTCGATCTTCCAAGTATTAAAGCCGGCCCATTCCTTTTTGAAGTTCTTTACTTACTTTGACTTTACGAGAGCAACACCGAAAGTTTTTAGAACTGGCAACTTGTAAACTATATAATAAAAACAAAGTTCAAATTTTGAAAATGGAACCCTTTAATGATTTCTTAAATTTACGCGAACACTACACATTGAATAAAATCGATAAAATCCGTAAATTTAGTTTTATTCAATGGAACCCTTTGCCATTATTATTATGTATGTATTTTATTAATTTGTTATTTGTTTACGATTTGGCGGTTTAGTTTAAAATTGAAAATTATCTGTGCCACATCAGCATGAACTTAACGCGTGAAAATTTTCGTACAATAATTTTTTATGACATTCGATGTCATTTAAGTCAAGAAGAAAGTTATGATAGACTTTGATTGCCCTTTCACGATAAAGTCCCGTATCGTGTCACTGTTTACAACTGCTTTGATGAGTTTAAACATGATCACACTAATCTCACCAAAAATCTGCGTGAGGGACGGCCTTCTATGGCGACGACTGAAGATAACATCCGTGTTGTGCGGCGTATGATAGAGACTGACAAAAAAGAGACTTATAAGCAGATTCGGACAAGCTTTGGCATCGGTATGAGTCAAGTGAACAAAATTCTCAATGAAAATTTAGCGTCAGGAAGCTTTGTGCCCGGTGGATACCTCATAATTTGACAGAGGCCCAGAAACTTCGTCGTGTTGATTGGTGTCGTGAAATGGTTGAAAGATTTGACGGAGGTGATTCAAAAATGCTGTGTTTGACATATTTACGGGTGAGCAAAGCTGAATTTATTGTTATAATCCTTAAACTAAGAGACAGTCTGCTGTCCGGCTGTTTCTTTCCGAGGTGTTGCTAATTAAAGTGAAGAGAGGTCGTGGTAAAAAAAAAGATGGTGATCTCGTTCTTCGGAAAGACAGGTCATTACGCAACAATTATTTTAGAGGATCAAAAGACAGTTAGTGCAGAGTGGTACACTAACAATAGTTTGCCACTTGTCTTGGAAAAAGTTCGGGAGAAACGACCTCGCAATAGGATTCACCACGACAACGCCTCGTCGCACACCGCAAACAATCGACTACTTGGCGACGTCAGACGTGGAGTTTCTGGATCAATCGCCCTATTGCCCCGACCGACACCGACCTTTCGATTTTTATATATTTCCGAAAATAATAGAAAAACTTCGAGAAAAACGTTTTATCGCCGCCGAGGAAGCAGTGGCTGCGTTTCAAAATGCCGTCGAAGAGACCCCTAAGGACGAGTGGGCAAAGTGTTTTTCTCAGTGGTTCCATCGGATGCAACGATGTATTCATGTAAATGGACACTATTTTGAAAACATATAATAAAACTAATAGCTTGATAGTTTGTTCAGTTTTTGATTTTCTAAGAACTTTCAGTGTCACCCTCGTACTGTGGATATCTCCGTTAAATCAAGAGTAACTCTGAGCATAATCCTCTACATAGCTTGCATAGTGAGTTAATTTTTGTCATGAGGGATTTAACTTATTGCGTTTAACCGTAATATAACTATTTATTATTATGAGAGAGAGAGAGAGAGAGAGTATGAGAATTCATTATTCTTGTGTCGTCTGTGCCCTAAAAGTCGAGGAGAAATTCCTACATCTCCGATATACAGCGGTTCAACCATATTGCATACGATAGATGTGAAATAGAAAATAGAAATTCTTATACAAGGATGAATTCCAGGTTAATTTAATTTTAAATTAAATATGAATCTCAATCGAAGCCAAAATTAGACATATTGTTGCGCGAATAAGTCGACGTCATGTATCCGGCACTAGCGTCATCTAGTGTCAGGGACGAGAGCGAGGGGAGCTTTCCAGAAAATGACATCACTAATCTTTCAACCGACAGCGCCATCTAGTCTCGGAACGAAGAACTAAGCTTCTAGAAGTCGACACTCGAACTCTCGGCCCCTTGCGCGTGTTTACTTGAATATTCTGGATGTTTCGGTGCTAATTTGTATTTATAGGCGCTGCAAGAGGCGATCGGGGAAGTATTGAGTTCGGCGAGACAAGCGAAGCTTCGGAGCGAAATAAAGTGAATCAGAATGGTTAATTATTAGTGTTCTAAGTTTTAATTAGTGTATAGTGAATTAAAGAGTTAATTTTGGTAATTCAATCGGCAGTTTTTATTGTCACGAACCTCAAGCTCGTAACAATATCACATTACTGCACAGTTTGTTAAAAATATAAATTTAACAAATTTGTCTTTGAACTTTGTAAAAAGGCAAGAAGCAACTTAATTTTTTTTCTGTACATTGATATAGACTGTCTGAAAAGTTATCTTGGTTGATAAAAGTTGTAATTATGAATAGAAATTATTAAAGTAGTAAAGTGAACTTCTTTGATTTTAATTGAGAAATATGTTTTCGTAAAGTTTTAAACATTTTAACATTAAATTACTAAAATCAGATTAGGTTAGAGAACGAACAAAGTCATACATGCGTTGTGTTTGCTGAATGTAATACGGATTCAGACAATTCATATTTTATTGCAAACATAAAACTAATAAAATTTTATCAGCCATATTCAATTGCAAAACATTTATGTTTAGCTTCAGCTAATAAAATTTCTGAAGAATAAAATCAGGAAACGACCAAATTTTTTTAAGAGATATTTTTTTCACTACTTCGTAAAGATCCCTGCTATATTATTTTATTTTGTGTGGCTGATATTTTGCCAATACTTATCGAAAGCGTCGATATCTGCTTTCTATCCATCTTGACCGCAATAGTTATTTTCCCTAACATATCTTAACTTAAAGTCAGTTGCCTAGCGTAATCATTTTTTATTTAGTAATGGTAGCAACACTAATACAAAGTTTGGCAATTATATAGTACGTGAAGGTAATATGGTTATCCGGTTAATATGATCACTTTCTTATTACGCAAAAACTAAAGCCTTGTTTGCATATATAGCTCAGTGATACGATAACTCTTCATCAGTCCATCAAATAATAAAGGGTGACATAAGCTCGTGTGTTAACGTTATTTTACTTATGGTGACATAATAGTAAATATTTTAGTCGATTTTAGTATTATGTAGTGTAGTTAGTTATTTTAAGTTGATTTTACGAAGTGTTCCTTTTTCATTGCCACTTATTTATTGCCTTACTTTATTATACCTGCTTATTTATTGTCCTACTTATTTATTGCCTATACTTATTGCCAAATTTGATTGCTATTATTTTCTTTATATATTAGTTACAGTATACGACTTTGTGTTTTTGCCTCTGTCCTCTTCCTAGTTTATATTACCGTCACAAAGGTACCTTAATATCTTAATCCCAAGCTATTTTATTAACAAAACGCCGTGATGAATACAAACAAATATCTAGTGTTCACTTCTGTTTAAAGATAAGAAAAACAACGATATCAGGTTTTCGTTGCTTTTATTTTTTTTATTGGATAGGATGACAAACGAGCACACAGGCCACCTGATGGTAAGTGGTTGCTGTGGCCCATAGACATCTACATCTATCCTCGATTACAAATCAAAATGCAGATGCATTGTCCACCCGTGAGGACTAAGATGGAATGCCTCATTTCCAGTAAAAAGGGTCTTCTTTTCTCTACACTCACCATACGAAACACAGCAGCATTAAGCTACTATTTTACGCTGGTATTCTCGATTCGAACCGACCCATTCGTGCTACAACTACTCTACTAATATAACTGCAGCATGACTCTACCACGTATATTCTTATTTTTGCAAAAATATTCAAGAATATTTATATTTTAAGGTGTTTAATCTCAACAAAAATATAAAAACTCTCAGGAATATGATATAAAGTGATAAGTGATAGAAGTAAAAACAAAACAGTTTTAAAATAACTGACTGTCGATTTTAAGTAGAAAATTTGTTAGATAATAGAACAATATTATAGTTTGACGTAATACTAATAATGAGCAGAAAATTTCTTAGATTTGTCAAAACTATGATGTACGGTTGACCGAGATGTGGCGGTGTAAGAATATTTACCAACCCACATCGTTTCGTAGGTGTCGTGAGAGGCGACGGAGGTAAATGCTAACCCCCTTATCAAGCGTTGCAACTATCGCAAATATTCATTTTTTTAACATCTATTTAACTATTTTTTAAACTTTGATTATTTTTTTAGATCTGATATGCAGCAAAAATAATAATTATTAAACATAAATATAAATACTCACGCCTGCCACCCGGAGGTGTATACAAAAACTAGCGACTTTCATTTGGCACGATCATGACACACCTCTCTCACCTACTTTATATCCATATATCTACGCATATACGCTCGTCGATTAGGGGTAATCCTAATGTGGACCGTTTTCAAAATATCACCAATTTGGTTGATAAACCTTCGTCTAGGGTGTCCCTTCCCGACTCTGCCGTTTTTTTTTTTTTGTTGTCTTTTCTTTTGTTTTGATACACATAACACGAACTCATCCACTTGCATAATAGACTCCCCTTCTATTCTTATTTCACAAAACGTTTTACTTTCTTCTCTTTCAAAAACCATCACTTTGTCTTATTACATATATACATACCCCTTTTCTTTTAATGCCCAGTTCATTAATGTAATCATAATTTGTAACTCGGCCACCGACGACGGAAATATGACTTGATCAGTGGCGTACAAAATTTTTAATTACAAGTAGGTTTTCCAAAAAGAAATAGTTCTTAAGTACTTCTACGTAGTAGTGGAGTGCCTACAGTGCTGTCGCTCATCATGGATAGAACAGAAGGCTTGAGTTTGCTTTGTAAAATTTCCAAGAGTAATGAAAATTTCATTGCTAATTATTACAATGTTTTTGAAGAACTTTAAATTTGTTATTAAGCAGATTTTCGAGTTAAACTTTTTAAAACTTATCAAAGATTGGATTTTTGAAGTAAATACATGACCAGAATATGTCTCTCAAGATCGGAGTGCAGATACAAGATAATTATTACACCTCCTGTCTTTTTGGGTCAGAAAGTTGGCTAACCAACGAGCACTACCTAAACAAACTATACAAAGCAGATAAACATGCTACGCTAGTAAGCGAGTATCAGACTAATAGACGAAATCTGGAACATGCGGAATTTTCCCCGATAGTTGAATTGAAATTCAAAGAGATGGAACGGTCAGATACAAAGGCAACGGTCATATGGTGAAGCTTGTCCAAGTCTTGCCAACGACGAAATTTTTGCGTGCAAGACCATATAACTGGTGAATGATATCTGAGTAGTGCGATGGAGGCATTTTTGTCTTGGAAAAGTTGAAAAGACAGCCGCTCAAGTTACCTATAGTTTCATTTTCAACTACTCAGAAGCATTACACACTTGTGCTTTTAAAAAATTAGCACGAAAAATTGAAATTAATTAATTATAATTATAATAATTATTATAATAACAATGTTAAGCATAAAATTTCAATTATAATTATTTAAAAGTTCAAGAGCTAATTTAAAGGTTTCATTGGTCCCGGCGGATATTGTACTCGATTAACGTTTTTTCTTACGTAATATGAAATTTTAAGGAGTGTGCTAACAGCTCGATATGATACACTATCATAAAATATAATGCAAATAAATATAGACTCCAACGGCCTTTTTACAAAACGTGGTTTATTGATATTCTCAGGATAAAGAAGAAAGAGTCTTTGTCACTAAGAAAGTTCCTTAGCGGCTGTACAATCTTCGCAAAATTTGACATTTGCTGTCAAATCCCATTAATTACAACTTAGTTCACATATTTTCCACGTTTGGTTTCCAAAGATGGTTAGCGCTCGCTGCAAATTTTACAGTATCATGACTATGCATGAGTAGGCCGGGTTCGATCCCCGCCGGCACCAATGAAATTGTTAATTGCAACTTTAAGTGCTGATTTACCACGTGCTCGGCGGTGAAATGAAGCATGTTTACTAAATCAGAGTCTAGTTCAAGCCTCAGAATAAACCACCCCCCGGTTCGGAAGAATAAACCACCCCCGGTTCGGTCTGAGGAGGAGTCCCTAAAAGATCAGCCCAGGATGTCCGTGAAGCTAGTAACGGGGGATTACTAAATAACAAATCTTAGTAATGAGGAGTAGAACTACACACGCTATGTATCAAATAGCAGAAATATGTATTCTACTCCTCCTATGTATTAGAAATAAGTACTGTTTTGAAAGTGAAAATTACCAGATGTCCAGAGGGCACTAATACAGGCTATTCATATGACGGTTTGTGGGGCGTGGCCGAGAATTTTCGGGTTTCTCTCACAAGCCAGACTGTATTCTGGTAACGTGTCTAAATAAGCCAAGCCAGGACGAGATTGTGGCTGAAATCGGAAAACTGAAACCCTAGCCGGAGGCAAAGCTCTTGATAATACCGCTGGGCATTACCTTTCTGCCTCGACTCTCCAGAGGAGGCGGCTGTGCTGTTGAGGGCACAAAATGTGGGGCTCCATACAGAGCTCTGGAAAATCCTCCTCCGTAGGGACGAGGAGAATGGGTTCCTAGTAACATTTTCTCTGGACGATCCATCGGCGGAGGCTCTCCGGGTGACAGGCGGCAGAGTCGTCCTTGGCTTTAAAACGATTACTTTTAAAGTCAGTGGAGGCTCGTACGCGGCAATGGAGCCTGAACCGCCCGAACTCCAATCCCCTCAGCCCTCCACGTCTCGGGGTGAAACCGCAACGTCATCAGCGAAAGTAACTGAGACCCAAGGCGCTGATCTAGCCTTGCCTCCCCTGGTGTCGGCCAGGGGTAAGGAGAAGGGAGGTGGGTGTGGTAAAGCGAAAAGCAAGGCGGGGGTCGAGCGCGTCAGTAAAGGATATCTTCATCCTCAGCAGACAAAAACAACCCCCCCCCCCGACGCCTATAAATCGCTAAATACGAGGGTCCTCCAGGCAAATTTTCATTATGCAGAAGTTGCTTCTACCATGGTGGAGGTTAGCTTTGCAGAGGACAACATCGACTCGCCCTCATACAAGAGCCTTGGGTGCCCAACGGTGAAGTTCTGGGATTGTCGGCTGCCGGTAAGATACCAGTCAATACTGAAGGCAGTAGACCTAGAGCTTGTATAATTTACAATAAAATATAGAACTTTTACCTGTTTCAGGGTACTTCAGTGATGACCTGGTTACAGGGGCCATAGTAATCATTTGTTCAGCCTATCTTCGCGGAGAGAACTCAGGTCCTACCATCGAGTTAGATCGAGTGGTGGAATTCGCCCGAAAACGCAACGCCGAACTTGTGGTGGGTTGTGATGCTAATGTACTACACGGCCTGGGGAAGCACTACCATCATCACATTTTTCTATGAGACTTCTTTAATGAAACATGTTCTAGTTTCGTTCAAAATTTTCGCTGGGAAATATAACCCATATATAAGTAATAAATAAAGACAATAAATTAAAGAATTTATTTATTGGTATAGCGTATATATATATATATATATATATATATATATATATATATATATATATATATATATATATATATATATAGTTGATGATAATACGGTAAAACTTTAAAAATTGCTGTATTGCAGGGAAATAAAATACAAATGTAGAAAAACAGACGTTACGTGTCACGTTGTTTGTCCACGATGGACTCCTAAACTGCTAAACCGATTTTAATCAAATTTGCACACATTTGTTCAACTTGAGAGATAGGATAGTTTTTTTGCCCATTAGTGACACACAATTTTTTTTTCGAATTTAAGGATTTTTAATAGGACATGAAAAAGGGTCGTCAAAAAAGGCAAAACAACGTCTGCCTGGCAAGCTAGTTTTAGTATATAATTCGTATATAATATTAGGTACATACATAAAAAAATATAATATGTAAGTTTATGTATATATATATATATATATATATATATATATATATATATATATATATATATATATATATATTGTTTCATATTAATTTACTTTTATTCTACATTTATTATAAATCTAAATCTGCTATTAATTTTTCCATCAAGAAATTCTCAATAGCTGCCCGGAGTCCGGAAGTTGGCGGTGTCTCACCCCCGTGTCTCGGAAAGCACGTAAAGCCGCTGGTCCTTCGCCTGATCTCTCTCCGGTCGTGTCGGTTTACCGTCCCATCGGATTATGAGAGTGAGGGAATAGAGAGTGCACCTGTGCTTGAAGCTGGCCGCTGTGACTGAAATTATATCTGGGGGACATTATTATTATTATTATTGGGTATTGAAACAGTTTTCTCATCTAGTTGGGATGTATAAATATATAAATGGAAGTGATAAATATTATAATTATATTGTTATGATTACTACATTTCTATCTTTTTACAACTACTACACTGGTAGAAATTGCTACAGGAATTAATACCACCTGTACATTTTATGTTGTTTGAAGTTATAGATATAAAAAATTAAAATAAATGCAAAATTTTCAAGATGGAAAATTTATAATAGCGTGACCCATAATTGTTATGAATAATGTAACAATGTAGATGCATTGTTGCACTGCAGAGGGAATTGATTGCACTGAACTGAACATAACGGTTACTTTATCTTGTACTGGTGAAATTGCGATTCATGAGAAATTATCATAGAAATATACTTTATTATGTCTATGGAAATTATAGGAAAATGTTTGCTGTATAACTGGTAATCAGTTATAATTTATTTTGAAAACACTTTTTATTGACAATTAAAAATACTCCAATTTCAATTTTTCCTCCACCTTTATTTGCGAGCTGAATTGAAATGTCGTGTTTCATTAAAATATAAACTGCGTCGTTATTTTCACGCGATGGACTTTTTGACAATATCAAACGTCTCGTAAACCGAGCAAATCGTTTAAAAAAATCAAATAACATTTGTGAATAAAAGCCCATCTGAGGCACCGTTTATCGACGACAAAACAACTTTCTACACAGTTGACTAACTTTTAGAGATGAAAATAGAAGCGGTAACCCTTTGACTACCGCTTCTATCGGGAGTCGTTCATGACATTTCACACGAACACTTTCGTACGAGGCAGATAGTTTCGCGTTTGGTTCCGCACATCCCCACTGGTGCTGATAACACAGTAATTTTGAGGTTTCGTGGGGTATTGGTATTAATTATAATATAATAAATAATATCTTATAAGATCTAGGATGTAACCGTAGAAAAACCATGCTGCAAATGTACTGGGCAATTGCGTCGACTTGACCGGGGAAGGACCACGCTGTTTAAAATAGCAGCCTAATGCTGCTATTTCGTGTTGTAAGTGTATAGAGCTAGAGATCTTTTACTGGAATCGAGGCATTTCATCGTGGTTTTCAGGAGTGACAACTTATCTGCAATTTTATTCTTAATAGAGGAAAGATGTGTATATGGGCCACAGCATCAATTTACCATCAATGGACCGTGTGGTGTGCCCTTTTGGCACCCTTATTCTACAAAAAAAGATAAAATAAAATGCAAAATGTTGACTAACTCATCCCCAGTAGCATCTGTTTGCGGAAATGGCCGGAAGATGCGCTTCCTTTCGGAGCTTTTGATGCCTGACGTACAATCTGTTCTTGTTGAAATTAACTTGGGTTTTTAAAACTACGATGACAGATACAAGAGAACGTAAAAATTAGGTCTTTAGCTACTCACGAAACCTGATTTCGCTCTTTTTAATTACAAGAAAATAATAAATCAGTAAATTATCGTATTTTTTACTCAATATAAACCAGTGCTTCACTACAAGCCTATCTCAAGTTAAACAAGTTGGGCAGTGGTTTTGAAACCCTAGGTACTTAGAGCAACAATAGCCCATATACTCTTGCCTTAACGATCGAAAGGAAATTCAGGCGCCGATAGATTATTTCAATCTATACTGTTTAACCCGGTTCACCCTGGACCCGATAACGAGTAACGAGCTAATATAGAAATACCATATCATGTTGTTTACGTATACCCGACAGTAAGTTTAGCTTAATAAACCGGATAATGTAATGTTATATTTTGTTCAGCAGTAGAATGAAATTGCGTGAATCGTCTCTGTGTTGTACCTCTATACGACCCTAATGCCTGGTAACAAGGAATCTCAAATGAACTTGCTTTTCTGCAGTTTGCTCCTAACTAAGAAAGCGTGAGTTATTTATTTTATTTTTAGTTTTTTTAGTAGATGGACACTTTGAAATACGAAACATTTTTGTCATTTACATTCATTTTAAATCTCCACCATAGATCGCCTCATAGGAGAGATTTTGCTATAGTTGCCAGGCTTATAATGTATGTGAATTTGGTCTCTCTTACATACGACAAACAAATAGATCTATAAAAACCTTCGTGAAGGAACATATAGCTGACGTAAAGCACCGACGCTCCGGGAAAGTCTGCAGTCTGGGAACACGTTCAAGATCGTCCCCACCATTACATCAGATTTAATAAACCACAAATCCTCGCAAAAGAACACCAATCGAAAAGGCTAACGCGATCTGGTATTAAGAAATTAAAAAACATCCTAATTTCAATACAGAAGGTGGATGGATGCTGCCACCTGCTTGGGATCCTACAATTAATAAAATTAAATCCAAACCCAAGCATACCACTGCAAGACTTCAAGATACTGTAAGCTCGTTCTGCGTAGACGGACCAAAAATTAATATTCAAATACTGAAGGTAGCCGGGCTAACTATGACATTGGGACGTCAAACATTTTAGTCTCCCCCGTGACCATGGGTGCTGTAAAGCACCTGAAACGTCGAAAATTAAAAATAAGTTAACTAAACGCGATAAAACCCGTATAAATAATTTCATTTAACGCAGTCTTTATTAGTTTCCGTTTGCCTCTGCTGCATCTTAAATCCCCGACGGCATAATATAGGTGAGATATAGTGGATATTCTTACGAGACTGCTACACAGAAGATCCATAAATACTCATAGTGGCAATATGTTTTCGATATGAAGATTTAATTATCTTTAACTTTTATTCCCAAACAAAGGATAGAATTTCTAGTTTCTAAAACGGACTTTCTTTAATCGTGTTTTTATTTTCGAATGCTGAGCACTTACGTCAAACACTACAAAAAATAACTCACGGCTTGTTTCTATTAGGACGAACCGTCCATTTAAACGGAAGTCGGTGCCCGGGCGTGCGTGTTTACACCTACACCGATCCCTTTGAGATTATACTTCATACACGACGGACCACAAAATTGTCTCAGTGTTGTGGCGGTATTTAAGAAGAAGAAGAAGACGTAGAAGAAAACATTGGGTGCATCCTCTTCTTCGAGAAAGATTTTCAGCAAGCACACTTGAAACATTAATGGGTGAACTAAGAAATTAAGAAATTATGAAGTTTTTTTAACTACTTCTGAATGTCTATCCTCTGTAGATGATCTCTTTGGACGAATTTCAGTGGACTTAAAGTACAAAACACAACATTCAGAGAGTGTATTTGTCCACAACAAGGACTGTCCACATGTATATTCATTCGCACTATATCTGGTCCCAGTGAAAAAGTGAAAAAACATCTGTTTAAAACCCTGAACCCCGTTCTTCTTTTCGGGCCCGTCTAAATGTGAACAGTTTCATATAAATTGTACTGCCACTGACTTATCCGTCTGTTCAAATGGACCGAAAAAACAGACGTTCCATATTAGTGGGAACGAGGCCTTATTATTTTTAGCAATGACTGCGACATAACAATTTAGATTTACTCGTATATTTTATGCAACCTATTTATTTTTGGTTTTTGGTTAAATAAACGGTAATTGTATCAATGTAAATTATAGGCTGACCATATATCTCTGATAAACAGATTAGCGGTAAGAAAGGACAAAAATTCAATAAATATTTACTTATCAATTACGGTAGAATGTTTTGCAAAATAATCAATCTTTTTCCTTATAGAAGAGGAGGCAAGCAAGCATGCGGCTCACCTGATGCTAAGTGATCACTGTCACCCATGATCTCATGAACATCTGCATTTTAGGGAGGAGTAGATTCTTTTCTTGAAGGTCCCCGGTAATCGGGACCAAATAATATATCGGTCCGGGAAAACCACCGGCGACAGTAAATTTGTTAAAATTCTTAAAAATAAACTGCCATTATTAAAAAGTAAGTTCTAATAATTTTTATCATAATAAAACCGACATCTACTCCATCTCATACACAAGAGGAATCTACACGTATTAAAATAGTAACAAAAGTTAAAGTTAGTACACAAAGTAATAGTTCTTTAAAAACTGCTATTATATATTATCAGGCGCTTGGACAAATAAATATAATTACTGAGTTATTTATAATTAGTTGAAAGGCATACATATTCTAATGAGAATGTGAGTGGAGATAACTTTATGTAAATGTACATGAAGTAATATTATCTTTTCACTACGATTATTCTCTCTTATCGTGGAAGCCTTTTACAAACATAAATTGAATACGCACAAATGTAGAAGCGAAACAAGCTAATGTAGACCACTAAAATATTTATTCCGCGTGGGAATCGAACCCGTATTTATTATGGCCTAGAGTACAGCAATTAAAATGCTTATCAAACCGACAGTAAGAAGATATAATTAAAAGTGTTTCAATGCAGTAGGTATGAATTTTAAATTGAAAAATTAATTTAGTTTGTGTTATGATTTATGACACTTTTCTAATAGTAGGTAAGATTATTCAGATATTAAAATTGCATGTCTTGTGGGTTATGAAAAGTTCATATTATTTTTGTGCACTTGTTTATGGGTAACTTGTTTATAAAAAATAAATTTACTTCCTAGCATTTAAAGAAATATAGGTATTTAAAAAAAGTAAAGGCCTACTTCAATGGAGTTCAAATTATAAAAAAAATATTTCTACTTAGTAGCACACAAAATCACTGCTAAGACATAGAAAAATTTAATTCCCGACTTCAAAAGCTATTACGTGGAAATCATTTTATTCTTATATTCATTTTAGTTTTTTTTGCCGACTTCAA
The DNA here is from genome assembly GCA_907164705.1 of Parnassius apollo. Lineage (NCBI taxonomy): Eukaryota > Metazoa > Arthropoda > Insecta > Lepidoptera > Papilionidae > Parnassius > Parnassius apollo. Next base: position 3,121,285 of record CAJQZP010000088.1, on the reverse strand, counting down.
AAAGGAGAAGGTATTCAATTTGACTGCATGTTTTTTTTATGTGTGTTACCTCAGAACTTTTCTCTGGGTGAACCGATTTTGATGATTCTTTTTTTATCTGAAAGCTGGTGCTTCTCGTGTGGTTCCATATAAATTTAATCAAGATCTCACTAGTAGTTTTTGAGTTATCCTTAATAATGCATATTTAATTGACTTTGAATACATTGATTCGGTCGTATTGAAATCGGTTGTACAATTTTTTTAATTTTACCACTTGTTGACGAAGGATTTACTTTTTATTAAAGACTGATTTTTCCCCCTTATACACACTAACAAATATTACAAGCTCAAATAAAAAATAAGAATTAATTGCCTCAACAGCTTCGTTAAAACTTCATCCTCAAATTTCCCACCCTTATGGGAGATTATTTTTCTCCAAATTTGGGAGCTAAAGTATATAACCTATTTTATTTAAAAAAATCATTAAAGTACAATCGAAGTGAGAATCTCGCCCTTTTCAGAAGTCGACTAAAAATAAAAGGCATTACATTTTTTTTTTGTTTACTGTAATATTATTTTATTTTATTGTCTGAAACCTACTTTTAACATACGTAATACTATAATTAAAAAAATGTTAAAGCAATGTTTCAATCTCCTCTTGGTCAGGATTGATTAATACGTTGGAAAACTCGTGCAGCAATGTATCTAACATTGTATCCATGTTGTATACAAGATGTTCAAAGTTACAAGCCTGTTGCTTTCATAGGCAACGAGAAATCAATGTAAGCACACAAAGGTAACCGCCTGTTGCACGCCATCGCATACCATACATACACATGCAAAATACGTGATACCAACGCACACATTAAAATATCTGAATGTGTGCGTTTGTGTTCAAAAGTAAAAGAAACTCACATAGACAATTTTCAGGGTCTGGTTCACGCACACACCGTTAATCCGGTCGTCACTAGGAACGGGCGGACTGAAAGCTGCAGCTAGGTCGCGAATGACGTCAGAACGCGCAAGGTCAATATCAGTCGTTTGTACTCTTCTCACAAATAGATCAATATTACCTGTCTCTTTTTTTCGTAGAGCTCACCATACTGTCTGGCTGGGGTGCAAGCTTTAACATGCGTATCTGTGGGTGTGTGCATATTCTTCAGTGTGCCTTTATGCTTCTAATATCATCGTGCCGCGAAATAGGACGATTTCCTTAAACTTTTACGTTCAATACGAACTTTGAGATTTCTCAGATTGCAACAAGCTCAATTTATTATTCTTGTTTACACTGTTTTAGGGTCGCTATGATCTTAAAATTTATATATACAATATTCTGTTTTATTTGTAACGTAATGGAAAGTGATCAAAGACTGCTTTATAATGTGATACACGTAAGAACATTTGTAGGTCCCTCACTTATAAATGATGTTTATCTATAATGGCTTTTTATTTAAAATACACTACCTTACCTTTCTACTGTTTCGTGAAGGTATACCAACATAAATTGCATATGGAAAGACATTTAGATAAGGAATAATTGCTTTTAGGCCATAAAAATGTTTGTTCCGTGTAGGACACTACTTGTTTTCTTTTTAGAGTTCCGTAGTCAACTAGGAACCCTTATAGTTTCGCCATGTCTGTCTGTCCGTCTGTCCGTCCTCGCTTAATCTCTGTGACCGTTAGCACTAGAAAGCTGAAATTTGGTACCAATATGTGTATCAATCACTCCGACAAAGTGGTAAAATAAAAATTGGATTTTTTTTTATTAGGGTAGCCCCCCTATATGTAAAGACCCTCTTTTGAAAGTGACTTTTTTTTTAATTTCAACCCTAACGTGTAATATATTGTTGGAAAGGTATTTAAAAATGAATAGGGGTTTACTAAAATAATTTTTTGATAATGTCAATAATTTCGGAAATAATCGCTCAAAAAGTAAAAAACAATGTGTCCCCCCCCCTCTAACTTTTGAACTATAAGTTTAGAAAATATGAAAAAAATCTGAAAAGTAGAACTTTATAAGGAACTTTCTAGGAAAATCATTTTGAACTTGGATGGAAACAACAGTACCCACTACCGGGAGCAGTTGCAGGAGCGCGGAGCGCTGCTGGAGCGCGAACATAATGGATAACCACCTTTAAACTCATAAGTGGGAACACTTATTGTAACGGACGGGAAACTACGGAACCCCACACTGAGCGTGGCCCGACACGCTCTTGGCCGGTTTTTTTGTCGAGACGGTGAGGTGTTGGGCCTCGAAGGCTAATCACTTTATGCAGGAGACTGATTGTCGTTTATGAAATAAGGGTTGTAAAATTTGTTTCGGTTGGTGCAAATGCTATCCATTATTTAACATCCTTACTAGCCCCCTTTGTTACTGAGAACGTCATGTGATGGGGCATTTGTTATAAAAAAAAAGTGTATATTACAGTTTTCAATTCCGCGCAATATTTACATGTGATACAATTTTCTGTTGCATAGAAATTCTTTACCTTATTGCTTTCTATAATTAAATAAAATGCTTTATCTTTAATGTGTATGATAAAACAATTACACTCGTTTGTATCGATTTCAGATCAAAAAAATAACAGCATAGTTATATTATAATGTCAGACCTGAGGGACTTACTGCAGCAACAACTTTTGCATACCGGATGCTGTTAACCGGAAGATGTTACGGGCTTCAGGGATGAGTTAAAGCGTGTTTTTATTATTATTCCCATTAAGAAATTTAAGTGAATGTAGGTGCTAACATTTGCAACAACATAAAGGATTGTTCAAAGAATATACGTATTACAAGGAATGCTTAAGAATCTGTTGTAAAGCCGAAATGTGGCCTATATTTTACCTACTTATATGTTAGCTGTGTTCTCGGAAAACTCTGAGCTTCTTTTCGTCGGAACATAGATTTTCCCAATTCCGCAATAAAGTCCTAGTTTATTGAGGTCTATGAAGAAAAGAAGTTATTGTTAAAATTATATCCTTAATGTTTCTGCAAGGCATATGACAACCTAACTTACTCGGGGTTGTATTCGTACTTTTTAGGTGTGTAAATACGTAACATAACATAAACACTCACACACGTCGCCTAGAGGGGAAGCAGGGAATATATATTATTTGGCACGATTCTTACCGATCGTCGGTTATGGGTATTTCTAATTTGGCCCATTTTTAATATATCGCCAATTTGTTCTTTTTGAATTGAATTGAAAAGAAATTTGTTCAAATTGAACTAGGGCGTCCTTACCCGATTTTGCCACTTACTACTGAAACATAAACTTGCTTCTGCTACATGACTACGTCTCCGAAACATTTTTTTCTAAATACTATTCAAACAATTTCTTGAAAACCACACTTTTCCCTTTTCACAAAATTTCTCACTCTATCATCAAAGTCACACTTAATACCAATTAATGACTTTCTTTCAAGCTTCGTCTGCTTTTCATGCCACACCCATCTTTCACTATAACACATTAAGGTAGGTACTAACACAGCATTGTGAATTGGCATACGTGCCTTTTTTGACACATTCCTCCCACCCATTTATCTGCCTCCTGCTTTCTCTAATCGTCCTATGTTCTTGTCATGTCTACCATCCCTGCTAAACACAAAAACTCATCCAGTTGCTCAACCAACTCCCCTTATTATTTTTATTGTACATATCGTTTTAATTTATTCTCCTTCGTCTTCGAAAGTGATGATTTTTGAAAGTAAGAACTTGCGCTCGCTTTTATTCTCGTTTCCTTTAATGAACTCCTTTCTTTCTTTCTATTAGATCGTCAGCGAACTAAAGGCGTTTTACGGTTAACTCAATACTTATTCTTAACACGCATACTTCAGCCATCAAAGTTTTCAAGCAACTATTCATATTATATAGGTTGAACAATCACGGGATAGCTACACAACCCTTCAATGGGGCCCCATATATCTTAATTAGCATGCAGACTTAGTTCTGTAGCATATGCTGTAAGAAAGTTTAAAAGTCTCAGCAATGTTCAGACAGCTAGATTAGTTTATTTTAGTTACTTTCATATCGTGACGTATTATGGTATCTTGCAATGCGGTAATGCGACTGATATTGAAGTCTTATTGGTTTTGCAAAAGCGATCCGTACAGGCGATTTATAACTTAAACTGTAAAGATTTCCTTAGAGAACATTTAAAGAAATAAACATACTAACTTTGGCATCGCAATATATTTATGAAAATGTAATGTGTGTACATAAAAAGCTTTCATAAGAATAAAGATGTTCATACTTTAAACACTAGGAACAAACATAAGCTTGTAATATCAGTCACTATAATCCAAAGAATTAGTAATTTATTTATGTGGCAATGTGTACGCTTTTACAACAAAATCCCAGAAAATGTACAGAACATTACATTATACAAATTTAAATGGTTTATTAAAGAAAAATAACACAAAAAGAGTTATTATATTATCAAAGAATATATAAACGAAAATAAACCCTGGGAATTAGGTGATCGCCATCACGCTGGTTCTATAAAAATTCATTAAAAATTGTAAATAATAAATAATTGTACAGTGAAATATGTTTAAAAATAAAGTCCAGCTGGGTTTTTTTGCTGGTTATGCCCAGAACGTAGGTTTTTTCCATACCAGTGGTAAATAAAAAAATGACTTTCAATAAGTATTATTAAAAAAACGTATGCAATAATCTGTATTGAATACAAATCATTTATTTCGTGTCTGACATCCTTGTGAATGCCAAGTGACAAGTCCGTGTAAGCTCGTTGATCCATATACATGCAGTAGAGACTCACAGAGACATTTTAATGCATGTATCGTAACAGCTTTTAATTCAAACGACGGCATTGTTTGCCATCAATTAACCCTGTCCGATTTATCATAAACTTTTTCCAAATAAATACACTAAGAAAACTTTCTGGTTTTCGGCAAAAACTTTTCTCAGGGTCTGGCCTTTTATACGCGCACAACCTACATTTTTCCGTCAGTTTCTTTCAACCTACACCTTAGCGTACAATTTTCTCACAACGTTAACCATGTTGATTTCACGGTAATTTTTATAGTCATGTTGTGACCCCTTTCCTTATACATGAGATAGTCCCACTATCTCCTGGTACTTGCTTAAGTACTTATCATGAATTAAAGTAAGCAATATAAGACAAAACAAGGATGCTTTATTGTAAACACTGAAAACTTTGTAATTATTTTCATAGGAGAAAGCAAAGCTGACGTCAAAGGAAGCCTCTATGAAAGTAAGAGAACGATAAATTTCATCAAAGACCCATAAATAGAAACCACAAATAAAGTTGTTTACCTCGCCACAATAATTGTTTACACAACAATTTCTTAAAATAAATTGCTTTAATATATAGAACAAGGTCGTGCTACATGAAAATTAAATTAACTTAAAATGGGTTCCTTAGCTTCCCGCCTGAACACAAAGAGAAAAGGTTGTCATTTGCTTAACATTGTAGTTGTGAAACAAACGGGTAAGTTTGCACATTTAAATATGTTGCTCATATAGGGTTATCAAAAGATTCATGTACGGTTTTATGGGAGTGTGTTTTGTTATTATTAAAGATATGAAAATAAATCAGTTAAAATCCACGTAGTGCGGTTTTATAAAGAAGAGCATTTCACGTCAGTTCACAGTTTTTTTATTGATGTGTGAGCATGCAGCTCAGTTGATGGTAAGTGTCGACCGCCCCTTAATAAAAACAGCGACACCAAGAGAATTGCAGATGTGTTACCGGCCTTTAAATAAGTAGTAAAACCGTTTATAAGAAGGTCCCTAATTGGGTGCATAATCACTGCCACCATTATACACGACACCACTACGCTCAACCCCAAAAAGGAAAGGTGAACCACCGTCGATAATACCGTAAAAAATAAAATGATGTATATTATTTTACCTAGTGTAACGCTTCCCCCCCCCTCTCATAATAATAAATATATTAGATATAATTAATTTACCCCTTTTCGATAAAAATTATATATATGTGACCAGGATAAATAAAATATGTTTTGATCTTTCTAAATGAACTTTCTAAAAAGGTTTATATTTTGTCGTGATCGTCTTAGTTAGGACCCTTATTTACGTTGTGTTTGTTTAGTAACTTAGTTCTTTTAGGTGTCTTTTGGAAGAATGAATATTCACTAGAGCAATTGAAAAGCTGTTGGTAGTGCCTTATAAGCTAAGTGAACCCCGTTCACGAAGACAGGGCTCGAAAAAAGGTTAAGAACATAAAACGTCCCTATTCCACTTGCATCAGGTTTACATTATTAATTATCCCTTCCCGCTCGGAAAAGGCTCAAAATATATCTATACAAAATACCCGATACAAGGGCTTCGCTCTCCTACATTTATTTTAAAAAAATGTAGGGGAGGTACACGGCCCCACACACGCCGTGCACGGTGAGTGCCAACCATATTGATGCACTCCCCCCGAAGGGAATGCTAATTCGGGAACTGGACCGTAGTCCACAGCAAAATAACTGGCGAACCAGTAAAAGAGGCTTGGCCCCTTGTTAGTGCGTAAGCACAAACATCGACCGAAGTCGCGCATGTCAATGCGTGTAAACGCCAAACAGAATACGAACGAATCCAGCCACAGTGAATGTACGTCACACGGTTTAGGCAAATAGGCACACTGGCCGTAAACCCTCCGTGAGCGCCACCACCTGCCAGACCGCCGCTCCTGCAGACGTGATGTAAGTGTATGGCATCACCACCAGTTGCATGATCAGCACGGCTACTAGCCGCAGAGCGTGTCATGAGTCTACCGCTCACCTCAAGGGAATGGGGTCCCACGTTGTGCGGCTTTCGGCCGCAGCCTTGAGAGTCTCCTCAGATCCTCCCGCCAGCTACCACCCGCATGAGGTCGACACATATGCTCCATCAACCAATACAACGGCAGATAAAGCCAAAAGGCAGTTATAAGATAAGAGTAATAATTCGCCATCAGAAAGGGTTTGTGTCACTGAGGTTGAGTAAATGCATTTTCGATCATGTTTGTCTCACCCACCAACAAGTTGCCTTCAATCATTCAAAGGTGGGAAAATTACAGAGATATAATATTATGTTGTTATATAAAACATCGTGGAGGGCAGACAGTCTGCAGCCCCGCAATGAAGGGACCCGACTTGGGCAAAGCTACTTAGGTGTGAGTCAAACCAAGACGCAGAGAGCGCCATTGAGAATAGTGTCCCACCAAACAACCATCGCAGAGACGCAATGCTGCAGAACGCAACAAGCATCAATACGACTATCGTCGGGCTTACACCATTCCAAGGTCCCCCATACATCCCAGCAGACATCACCACCCGTATACCTCCATCGACCACAACCACAAGAGAGCGTCGAATCAGGCGCAGCACACCCGCAGATCCATCACAAGACGCAATACCGCAAGTAGCAGTAAACATCAATGCAACTATCATACGGATGGCGCCCCCTCACAACACACCCAACATGATCCCTATCGACTTTGGTAACAAAGTTTTTATTGTTGTTATATAAAAAATATCACTAACGTATCATAGTAGCACGCTACTAAAACGCCAATGAACAAAACTCCACGTATCATAGCGCTAATGCACTAAGACATGAAGTTGAGTATGCCTGTTACACTTAAAAGTGCTACCAAACACACTCATCATCCCAATCCGAAAGATAGACGACACATCGCTATGCGCAACGACATCGCCCACAAACGGTATGGGTGTGCGATGTCCACAGGAAAGCCGTATTGCTACAACAAACCCGCTTAACACCGGCACTAAGATGTTAATTGTATACCTCCATCGACCAGAACCACAAGAATGCGTCGAATCAGGCGCAGCACACCCGCAGATCCATCACAAGACGCAATACCGCAAGTAGCAGTAAGCATCAATGCAACTATCATACGGGTGGCGCCCCCTCACAACACACCCACATGACTCCTATCGACTTTGGCAACAAAGTTTTTATTGTTGTTATATAAAAAATATCACCAACGTATCATAGTAGCACGCTACTAAGACGCCAATGAACAAAACTCCACGTATCATAGCGCTAATGCACTAAGACATGAAGTTGAGTATGCCTGTTACACTTAAAAGTGCTACCAAACACACTCATCATCCCAATCCGAAAGATAGACGACACATCGCTATGCGCAACGACGTCGCCCACAAACGGTATGGGTGTGCGATGTCCACGGGAAAGCCGTATTGCTACAACAAACCCGCTTACCACCAGCACTAAGATGTTAATTGTATACCTCCATCGACCAGAACCACAAGAATGCGTCGAATCAGGCGCAGCACACCCGCAGATCCATCACAAGACGCAATACCGCAAGTAGCAGTAAGCATCAATGCAACTATCATACGGGTGGCGCCCCCTCACAACACACCCACATGACTCCTATCGATTTTGGTAACAAAGTTCGTATTGTTGTTATATAAAAAAATATCACCAACGTATCATAGTAGCACGCTACTAAGACGCCAGTGGACAAAACTCCACGTATCATAGCGCTAATGCACTAAGACATGAAGTTGAGTATGACTGTTACACTTAAAAGTGCTACCAAACACACTCATCATCCCAATCCGAAAGATAGACGACACATCGCTATGCGCAACGACGTCGCCCACAAACGGTATGGGTGTGCGATGTCCACGGGAAAACCGTATTGCTACAACAAACCCGCTTACCACCAGCACTAAGATGATATGTCTAGGACACATCAGTTAGCGAGTCCAAGTTTACCTCGGACCAATTGCTCGTGAAGCAGCACACACGCCACCATAATATTCCTTTTCAAGTCCCTAATAAGGACTAGTCATTTTGCTACAGTACTAGGAGCAGTCAGTCACCCGACCACCCCATACAATGCTTATGCATCAAGGAGACCTCCTATAATATTGCTTTTGTATCATAGACCTTACTTTCATAAGTCATGTATATATAGGATTCGAACCCACGACCCTACTATTGTAATGCATATTAATCATAGAGACCTTCTATAGTATTGTTTTTGTATCATAGACCTTACTTTCATAAGTCATTCATATATAGGATTCGAACCCACGACCCTACTATTGTAATGCATATTATTCATAGAGACCTTCTATAGTATTGCTTTTGGATCATAGACCTTAATTTCATAAGTCATTAATATACAGGGTTCGAACCCACGACCCTACTATTGTAATGCAAATTCATCATGGATACCTTCTTTAGTATTGCTTTTGTATCATTGAGTTTAATATCATAAGTCCCTAATATAGGACTAGTCATTGTGCTACAGTACTTCAGGCAGTCGGGCTCCCGACCACCCCATATATATGTACAACTGCAGGTATGTACCTCCGACAGCTTCCTCCATACAAGACATCTATACGTGAACACCTTCCATAACTTAGGAAAATGTTCTTTAATACATGAACTCCTTCAACAACTTAGAAAATTTCATCTATACGTGAACTCCTTCCACAACTTAGAAAAATTTTCTTTTATACACGAACACCTCCCATGACTTAAACAATTTTTAACAAATTTTCTAATTATCTTATAAACGTTATTTAACTTAATTTTATAATATTTTTTTGACTTGTATTTCTATTATTTATCTTATTTTAAATATTTTTTTTTCAAGTTTTTAAATAAATTTATTTATTACGAAAAACAATAATTTTGCCTTTAATTTACTATGTTATTGGGATAATGTCTGAAATATATTAACTTTATGTTTATTAATTTAACTTAATTGCTTAATATATATCTTTTAAAACTATTTTTGACGCCCCTTTATATTGAATTTAATTATTAATAATAATATTGGGCCGTCACACTAGTTTGAAGCTCCTCCCTCCAACCCACAATTGCGTGGAATTTTACTGCTACCGCTAAATCCAACACCAGGAAAGATTTACCCACCGTCGAGCCTAATGCTATTAACAGGTTTATTAATAACATGATATTTTTATGAACCTCTTCTTCGATAATGTTCTTTTGAATAACTAATTAATATATTTTTTTCTTTTATTTTTCGTTTATCCGAATCTCAGAGAATACCAGTGTAAAATAGCAGCTTAACACTGCTATGTTTCGTATGGTGAGTATAGAGAACCGGAAACCTTTCTTACTTGAAAGAAAGCATTCCATTTTAGTCCTCACGGGTGACAACGCATCCGCATTTGGATTCGTAATTGAGGATAGATGTAGATGTCTATAGGCTACATCAACCACTTACTATCAGGTGGACTGTGTGCTAGTTTGTCACCCTTATCCTATAAGAATCTATTTGCGCATTCATGAAAAAATTGGCGTTAGGTGATCGAGTCGTAAAAAAAGTTAGTAGGAACTATACAAGGCGATGATAACATCCTTATTAAAAGTACATATATATGCAACGTACGTAATCTACGTAGTCATACATATATTAATCATCATTTTACGACATGTCATCTGGTGGGCTATGAAGAGCGCTATGATTTTAGCTTCTACTATGTTTTACTTCACCACCGAGTACGTAGTTAAAATGTTTTAATAACTGCTGCAATAATTGTCGGACTCTTAACACCCAAGCCGGTGGCGGCGTGCAGGATCTCCGATGCGAAATATTTATAGCTGCGGTCATATATTTTTTTAAATGACACAAAAATTTATAACAAGTGTTATAAGGAAGCTTTACACCAAATTTTTATTCAAGTGGCAACCCCCTGTACGTGAGGTGCTTTACAGATTGACGGCTAACCTCTAGCTACATAACAAATTTGAAGGCTTTATGATCCGCTTGGTCAATTTAGGAAATTCTTAAGATATACTCGTATATCATTATTGCATATTGTAAAAAAGGTAAAGCTAATGCCAGCGTAAAATATCTGCTTAATGTATCTAGTATGTTGAGTGTAGAGAACCGTTGTACTGTAATCGAAGTATTCCATCTTAGGAGTTTGGAGTGCAGAGTCCGCCCGAAAACATAATGCCGAAAACAAGTTCGGTTCCACTACAAAGTGGGTTGTGTTGCAAATGCTCACCACACAGCCTGGGGAGGCACTAACATCAACGTAAGAGGTATGTTAATATATGACTTTCTGATCTCCAGTCATCTTGTGAGCCTAAACTTAGGGTATATACCAATCTTTGTAACGCGTCATTGTTGTGTCATGTCATGTCCACATAACTGACTGGCATGTTAGTAGTGAAAACTCGATGTGTGATCACAAACACATTAAGTTTGTAATTGGAGCATTACCAACTTACGAAACTGTTGTTTTTAGGGATCCAAAAGCGACCTCATGGGATGTCTACAGAGATAGCCCAAGTGGGAACTAGGAAACGTATCCTAAACCTAGCAAAACGATTGAAGTTCTGGAGTTAGCGACGGAGACAGTAACCGTAGGTCCCCGTGAAGCCTTCGAGGACTGCTGTTACGTCAAAACAAAGACCTCAACACGAAAAGTTACTTGTTGGAATACTAACCTAAAAGAGCTTAGGGAAAAGACCAGGAAACTATTCAATGGGGCTAAAAATCCAAAGGGTGGGAAATATATAGTGCAGCTCGAACCGAATATAATAAAGAAATTAGGAAAGCCCAGAGAGCGTTGCGGAGGAAGCTATGCGAGGAAGTTGAGTCTTTGCCTCGCGGTGCAAGACTACACAAAATGCTATCGAAAGCTAAATCTAATCGGACCGGGCTTCTTAAAAAGCCTGATGGTAACTTAACTACTAGTGAAACAGAAACATTGGAGTTGCTAGCATCAACCCACTTTCCACAGCACATAAGATTTTTGCCGTGAACTCTTTCGGAGGCCTACCTAAGGTCTCGTAATGAGGACTGATGTAGGACTGCAAAGATAATAAGGCCAAACCTGATGCAGTGGGCTTTCGACTCCTTTAAATCATATTAGACAAACGGGGAGGATGAAATAATTCCCTTCCAACTACACAGGGGTATCGAGGGGTTTTGTACGGAGATATATTACAGAACGATGGACGATTCTCAAAGTTCTATTTATGCCTAAGGTTGGTAGAAAGGACTACGCTTTACAAAAGTCCTTAAGACCAATGAGCCTATCTTCCTTTCTTTTTAAGACACTGGAAAAGATAATAGATAGATATAAAAGGGATGTAGCTCTAGCTACGAGTTTCATACATTACAACTAGCAGAGGCAAATCTGCGGCAATAGCCCTGATCTGTGTTATTGACTGGGTCGAAAATGCACTGGAGGATAAAGGAATAGCTCCTTGTGTCTTTCTAGATATTGAGTGCGCTTTCGACATTACCTTACTGCTAATTGGGGGCTTGACATTTAAAAAATGTTGATCCCACAACCATCAGGTGGGTGAAGTCGATGCTCTCATACATAAAGGCAAAAATAGCGCTGTTTCAAATTTCGATTGGGGTTGTAACAGAGGTTGTAACACAAGAGGCTGCCCATAAGGAGGTGTTTTGTCACCCCGTCTTTGGATTCTTGCGGGTGACCAACAAAAGCATAAGATGGCAGACTTTCGCATTGATACACTAGGTTATGCTGATGACCTCGTGTTCATTGCGAGGGGTTTTTTGCCAAATTACTTTATCGTTAATCATAAAAGAGCCCTAAACACCATAAATAACTGGTGTAGGGATAACAGTTTATCAGTCAGTGCTGCTAAAACTGTTATAATACTCTTTACCAAAAAGAGACGGTCGGACAAATAAATGGACGGTTAGACACACCAAAACTCAATGGTAAAGAAGTACCATTCTTCACTGAAGTTAAGTACTCGGACGTAACAATCGACCAAAAACTATCATGGAACTCTCACCTTAGCAACGTATGCCATAAGTTAAAAATCGCCTTAGGTAAGTGCAGTCGTTTGGTCGGGAATAACTGGGGCTTGCGTCTCAGTATAATGCTGTAGGCCTATGGCTATACATCTGCATAGCTAGGCAGATTTTCACCTACGCCTTCCCTATCTGGTGCAACAAGGCCAACCAAAAGACGGCTGTGGATAGACTAAATAGTCTCTTAATGGCAACTGGAGCGATGCGATCATCACCTGGAGTGGCTCTTAAGGACATTTTGATGCCTAACGCCCCTTGATCTAGACTAGGAGGTGAGGGCTAGCTTGTATAGCATTAACGCCCCGGGCGGTTTGAGCTTGGCTTCCTACAAATTGAGATCCACGCTCGACTCAATTAAGGAAACACCGGTAATATGCATGATCTCAGATATTATGCGTCCATTATACACTTTTAATAAAAAGTATATAGTAGAACTACCCTGCAGAGAAGGCTGATTGAATGGCCAGGTTATTTGTGAGGTTGGTAGCCTCATATGGCATACCGATGGTTCAAAATAGTCCTCGATGTAGGCTTTGGAATTTATGGGAAACGCCTCAAATTCAAAATTACTATGAATGTGGGTAGATTCCCTTCTATCTTTTAGGCAGAAATTTTCGACATACTTCAGTGTGCGGAAATTAATCTGCAAAAACACTATGTCAATCATATAATTAATATAAACCCTGATAGGAAAGAAGCACTGCTAGCGCTGAGGTCAATCTTAGTGAACTCGAAGCTAGTTGGAGACTGCGTAAACCGTCTAAACGCCCCGGGATATAGCAACAAGGTACGTGACCTTGTTGTGACTATTGTATGCAATTAAATTGCCGACAAACTCGAGCGGGAGGGCTCAAAGAGTAGACAATTTCAACGCGAGCCATTTTTGGGAATTTCAAGAAGGCTAGCCTGATTGACCCTTGAAACTATTTATCACAATAAATCACTTAAGATCTGGTCTGACACACCCGGCTTAAAATATTCTAAAACCTTAATTCGGACTTTTTATCGTAAATTCGCTTCAGAAGCTCTGGGGTTAAGTAGAAATAAATTGCTAATTCTGGCAAGAGCCCTATTTGGACACTGTAGTCTTAAAACGCACATGTCAATCCTGGTATTAAGCAACTCAAGCTTGTGCCGGTCACCATACGAAACACACCAGCACTAAGCTGCTATTTTACGCTGGTATTCTGTAAGAGCGTGATCCTGCCCCGGTCGAGGCGACCCATTGATTGACTGAGAAATAAGAAATATTTCGGAGACATATAAAGTTCCGAGCAGCGTGACGGACACATCCTTGCCCTTAAACTCTCTCTGAACTGAGAGGAGGCTTGTGCCCAGAAGTGGGACGTATATAGGATGTAACTTTAACTTTTTTTATTGTATGTTCGTTTTTTTACCCGTTAAGAAGGAGTTCACTTACAAGCACTGTGTAATAAATATGTAGTGTAATAAATATGTAGTGTCATATTTATTACATACATAAACATACATAAACACTCACGCCTGTCACCCAGAGGGGTAGGCAGAGATTACGGACTTCCATTTGGCACGATCCTGACATACCTCTTTCGCCTCCTTTACATCCATATATCTACGCATACATTCTCGTCGGTTAAGGGTACTTCTAACGTGGCCCATTTTCAAAATATCGCCAATTTGGTCGACAAACTTTTTTCTAGGGCGTCCCTTCCCGACTCGGCCGTTCACATCTGCCATATAAATTTGCTTTGTCACTCTTTCATCATTCATTCTTTCTACGTGACCAAACCACCGAAGCATTCCTTTCTTAATCCTGGTCACAACATCATCTTGCATACCACATTTATCTCTTATCACGCAATTTCTCACCCTGTCATTCAGATTAAACCCTAGCATATTTCTTAAAGAACGCATTTCTACAGCATTTATTCTACTTTCGTGCTTCTTCTGCCACACCCAGCTTTCACTACCATACATTAACGTAGGGACTAACACAGCATTATGAATTACCATACGTGCCTGTTTTGACACATTCTGGTTCTTCATAATAGAGTGTAGTGCCCCATTCACTCTATTCCCTGCATTTACTCGTCGTTCTATATCCCTGTCATATCTACCATCCCTGCTAAATACACATCCCAAATACACAAACTCATCCACTTGCTCAATTAACTCTCCTTCTATTCTTATTTCACATACCGTTTGGCTTTCCTCTCTTTCAAAAACCATCACTTTCGTCTTACTTGCGTTCACTTTCATTCCCCTTTCTTTTAATTCCCAGTTCATTAATGTAACCATCATTTGCAACTCAGCCGCCGATGACGCAAATATGACTTGATCATCGGCATACAAAAGGCATTTGACGGTTACCTCGCCCATTCTTAAACCACATTCTTCATCTTTCAAAGTTTGCAAACACCGGTCCATAAATAGGTTGAACAGCCAAGGGGAAGCTACACAGCCCTGTCTGACACCTTTTTGGATGCCAAACCAGTCCGAGTAGACCCCATTGATCCTGACACAAGCACTAGAGTCCCTATAAAGAGACCCTAATGCCTGTATCAAACCAGCGCTCAACCCATATGAGTTCAGTGTTTGCCATAACACATTCCTGTCCACTCTGTCATAAGCCTTTTCCAAGTCCAAGGCCAAAAACTTCTCCGCAATCATGCGCATGGAAAAGACTTGATCTGTGCACCCCATTCCCTTTCTAAAACCCGCTTGCACATCCCAAATTTTTCCCTCAGTTTCTTTCATAACTCTTTCAATTAACACCTTAGCATACAGTTTACCCACAATACTAAGCAAGCTGATACCGCGGTAGTTTTTGCAGTCCTGCTGTGACCCTTTTCCTTTATATATTGGTACTATAACTGCTTTACACCAGTCATCCGGTACCCGTTTTAATTCCCAACATAAATTAAACAAGGTGTACAGCAGGCCTGCCACCACTCCCTCTCCAGCCCTTAGCATCTCGAGTGATACTCTATCATATCCAGCTGCCTTACCTGCTTTCATGCTTTTCATTGCTTTCATTATTTCATCTACACTTATCTCCATACCCCTTTCCACTTCTTTCGGAATTTCTAGTTCATTTAATTCATACGACTCTTCACTCATAAACACGCTTTCAAAGTATTCCTTCCATCTGTTTAAATTCGAAACTTCATCATTCAGAATACATCCATTCTCGTCTCTTATAGTATTAATTATAGGCTGTTTTGTATTTCCCCTGGCAGTTCTTACGAGTTTCCAGAACATTTTTATGTTAGCCTGGAAATTATCAGATATCCTTCTATCATTCTTATCCATTCTTTCTTTCTTTTTCCTTTCAACAACTTATTTTACTCTCTTATTTAGACGTCTAAATTCTGCCTTTTTTCTTTCAATCTCATCATTCATACCAGAAGAATTACCAGCTTTGGTTGCTAGTAAATCTAACCATGCTTTCTTCTTTGATTCAACTTCCACCCGTACCTCATCATCCCACCACAACGTATTACTTTTCCTTTCATTTGTTCTTTTACTTACACCACATACTTCGGTGGCGGTATCCACCAAACCTTTCTTAATATTATCCCACACAGTCTTCAAGTCTAAATCATTCATACACAACTCATTCAAACATCTAATATTTTCTCTCAGTCCACATTTATACTTCTCTTTCACATCTTCATCTTGTAACTTCTCTATTCTTATACGCTGTAACGCAGTGGTAGACACAGATGTCCGATGCCGCCAACGCTTGAAAAGACCATTAATTCGACATAAGACCAAGTAATGATCCGTCCCTACGTTGGACCCCCGGTAAACCCTTGTATCTACGACTGCGCTCCTCATTCTTTCATCCACAATTACGAAATCTATCATGCTTCTATCATCACCTCTTTCCCATGTATACATGTGAATCTTCTTATGACGAAAAAAAGTATTCGTCACAAAAAGATTCTTTTTCCGCACATACGGTGAGGAGGTCTTCACCATTCTCATTTATACTTTCATCACCAAACGTTCCCAATATCCTTTCATAACCAGACCTCTTCACCCCAACCCTTCCATTAAAGTCTCCTAACATAATAATATTTTCATTTTCCTTACATTTTGTCAACACCATCCTTACCATGTCCCAAAACTGCTCTCGAATGTAAGCGGGCTTAGACATGTCTGGGGCGTACACCCCTAGCAGGAACAGCTTCTTTAAGCCCACTTTCATTCGTATCCATAGCAGTCTCGGGCTTACACATTCATACTCTTTCACACATTGACCCATTCTTTCTGAAAGGATGAAACCGACCGACCGTTCGGTCTCGCCTACACCAGACCAATACGCGGTATACGTGCCATGTGCAGTGGCATCCTTTCCCTTTCGTTTCGTCTCATTCACACATAACACATCTATTCCTCTGTCATTCATCATTTCGCATACTTCATCCATCTTATCATTCATTCCTCCACATACATTCAGCGTAGCCAGACGGGTTTCCGCAATCCACTTTTCGCCCCTCCGGGAGACAGAACGTGACGGGTGGCGAACCTCGTCGCCGGTTTTTCTCCCGGAGATTCTTCGCACCCCTGCCCCATTTAAGGGGCGCCGGGAACTCGGGGCCATTTCTTTTATTTCCTGAGTCATTCGAACAAGGGGTGGTGGTAGATTTTACGCCGCTACCATACGGCGAGGAGCCGAGTCTATTTTTTTTTCGGCTTTGTCGCTCGTTTAGCACCACCCGGGGGACACGTGTAGGGTGGGCCTAAGGTTAGGTGGTCGGAGCCTACGGACGCGAGCGACTCATCCCCCCCTCATCATATTTATTGTTTTTAAATATGCAGGAACCTTTTATCGTTATCCTGTAATCCATTAAATAATAGTACGAGAATAATAATGCTTTAATAGATATAATTTTAAAAATAATTTATTATATCATTATACATTGTAGCAGCTGTGTAAGAATCACTACTAGCTCATATCTTCGCGTGGGTGTCGTAAGAGACAGCATAGGTCAACAAATCTGGAGATGAGCAGCAGCGTCTTTCTAAATTAAAGCCTAAGAAAGGCCTATATCAAGTAAGCAGTTGACTTTGATAAGCTGTGATGAATTAATTAGTTAAAATAAAGAGTTTTTTTCTTAATTCTTATAGTCGGCAGCCCTAACGAAGAATAGTTAGTGACGTGCAAGTAATATGTGAGACGAGTGAGTCTTTTTACTAGAACTGAGTACACACGCTGCAGTTTATAAAATTAATATTACGTTACACAAAGTACTTAGGTATTAAAGATGACACGGTATATTAATTTAACAAATATAGTACGGAATCGTCTTAACTCTTAATACGTTTTACTATGAGTTCGAGGGGGTCATTTCACTATATGGAGGCTTGTTTCAGAATTTTATTGTATTTCGTAAGTAAAGTAAACAAATATGATGCAACAGCTTTTATACGTCCCTCTGTTGGGCACAGGCCTCATTTCCATGACCATTTCACCATACGAAACACAGCAGCATTAAGGTACTATTTCACGCTGGTATTCTATGAGTCCTACCCCGGTCGAGCCGACCCATTCGTGCTACAACCGTAATATAGCTGCAGCGTGGCTCTACCACTCAGTTTTTTTTTGCGCCCGAAGCTAATAAAGGGCTACCCTATACGTAGGGAGGCGGAAAATACATTACGCATACCACGATAGCCGGTCTATCGTGGTTATGAGGGACTCACATCCTACCGGGAAGATACCCTCTAAAAACCGCCTTTAGGGACAGGCAACTGGCTGATTAAGCTTTATTGTGCCTTATCGTGAGCGACCCTCTTTTGGGAAAAGAGGGCGCAGGCGGCTACGAGCCGCTGAGGGAGTGCCTACGAAGGCAAATTAATTGTGAATAATAATTTAATTTAATTAGAGTTGGCCTGAGCCGCCAGGAGGCAGTTCAGGTCGTTTGATAGTTTATTAGGCGGGTCCGAGTGAGAGTTTCTCGGCCTGTGGACTCGATAGCGAGAGGGGGGTGGGGCTGCATAAGTAGCTGCCTCACGAATTAAATGGTTTGAGTGCGACTCTGAGGCTTTGAAGAAGTTCTCAGAGAGTTTTTTGAGAAATTGTTGAATTGTGGGGAGCTATAGGTCCCGATGAAGGTCCGCATTATGGACGTACCAAGGTGCGTTCGCAGCTCGACGACAGAAAAGGTTTTGAAATATTTGGAGATCATTAATAATTTTAGGGTCGGCGTGGGCAAAAACGGGGCCCGCGTAGGACATGACTGGTCATATACAGACCTTATAAAGGGTACGCTTGTTTCTAAGGGACATACCCTTATTAAATCCTCCCTTAAGGAGAACGAAAGGGTCGTCCCGGTTGCTAACAATAGTGGGCTTCCCCTACATATTAGCAACCTATTAAAAGCCAAAAAAGCTGCTTTCCGGAGAGCAGCAAAATACCCCACCCCCTAATATAGGCGCGCGGCCAATCGTCTTCAACGAAAACTCCGCTTCCGCCTCTCTGAATTTCGAGACCTCGAAAAGAGTAAGCTCATGGAGAATATCTCTCCATCTCACACAGCGTACTATCAGATCGCTAGAGCCCTCCGCATAGACGCTATCACCCACACTCCCCCTCTCTCCCGTCCCGACGGCATGGTTGCCTTCGAGGATGAGTAAAAGGCTGAGTGCTTTGCAGATAGCATTGCCGCTCAATGCTCTCCTAGTTCTCAACCCGTCGACCCCTCTCACGTCCAGGCAGTGGAGGATGAGGTCCGCCGCCGGAACTCACCCCCTACGGCCTCCGAACCTATCTCTGTGTCCAATGATGAGATTTCATCCCTCATCAAAGGACTTAAGCCCAAAAAGGCTCCGGGCGCGGATGGCATCTCCAACCAAGCCCTAAAACACTTTCCTGGGCAGGTGTTAACGTTTCTATCTATTATCTTCAACGCCTGCTTCAACCTCAGTTATTTCCCCACTACATGGAAAGAGGCTACTGTGATTGGAATTCCCAAGCCAGGCAAGCCTCTCAACCTCCCCCTCCAGTCATCGCCCCATTAGCCACCTCAAGGCAATGGGCAAGCTCTTCGAAAGAGTCATCCAAACGCGTATGAGGCGCTATCTGTTTCCCACGGACGGCGATCCTCTTATCATTCCCCATCAATTCGGCTTCCGAGCCAAACACTCATGTCCCCAACAAGTTCACCGCATTGTGGAATATATCCTCGGCGGTTTCTATCCTCGTCGTCATAAGACCATCGCGGTCTTTTTCGACATAGCTAAAGCTTTCGATAGAGTCTGGCACACAGGCCTCATCTACAAGCTATACAAAATAGGTCTCCCCGATCGTCTAGTTCGTCTCGTGGCCTCCTATTTAAAACATCGTACCTTTCGTTTTAGACACGAAGGCACGCTTTCTTCACAGCGAACAATCAAGGCTGGTGTCCCTCAGGGCTCAGTACTTGCTCCTCTGCTGTACATCCTGTTCACCAACGACATTCCCATCCCGTCGAAAGGTGTTCAACTCTCCCTCTTCGCAGACGACACTGCCATCTACTGCAAAGGTGTCTCACTACCCTTCATACGGAACAAGATCCAAAAGTCAGTTGATGACCTAGGAGCTTGGTTCAAAAAATGGCGCATCGATGTGAACCCGGAGAAGAGCTCCGCCGTTCACTTCGATTATAAACGACGCCGTCTCAAAAATATACGTATGCTAGGGACCCCTGTCCCCTGGCATACGACCGCCAAATATTTAGGTGTCACTCTAGACACAGGGCTTACTTTCAGGCCCCACGTCAAAAGAGTAACCAGTCACGCACGGTTTTATCTGAGTAGGCTCAACAGTATTTTGGGCCGACACAGTAAAATGTCCCTTCGAAACAAGCGTACCCTTTACAAGGTCTGTATACGACCAGTCATGTCCTACGCGGGCCCCGTCTTTTCCCACGCAAACCCTAACATTATAAATGAACTCCAAATAGTTCAGAACCTCTTCTGCCGTCGAGCTGCGAACGCACCTTGGTACGTCCGTAATGCCGACCTTCATCGGGACTTAGAGCTCCCAACAATTCAACAATTCCTTAAAAAACTCTCTGAGAACTTCTTCAAAGTCTCAGAGTCGCACCCAAATCAATTAATTCGTGAGGCAGCTTCTTATGCAGCCCCACCGCCCTCTCGCTATCGTGTCCGTGCAGGCCGAGAAACTCTCTCTCGGACCCGCCTAATAAACTGTCAAACGACCTGAACTGTCTCCTGGCGGCTCAGGCCAACTCTAATTAAACTAAATTATTGTATTAACCTACTTTAATTTGCCTTCGTAGGCACTCCCTCAGCGGCTCTTAGCCGCCTGCGCCCTCTTTTCCCAAAAGAGGGTCGCTCATGATAAGGCACAATAGAGCTTAATCAGCCGGTTGCCTGTCCCCAAAGGCGGTTTTTAGAGGGTATCACTTAGGGTCCCCGGTAGGACAGTGAGCCCCTCATAACCACGATAGACCGGCTATCGTGGTATGCGTAATGCATTTTCCGCCTCCCTACGTATAGGGTAGCCCTTTAATTGCTTTGGGCGCAAAAAAAAAAAAAAGGACATTTTACTGTGTCGGCCCAACATACTGTTTAGCCTACTCAGGTAAAAACGTGCGTGACTGGTTACTCTTTTGACGTGAGGCCTGAAAGTGAGGTACCACTTAGAAAAATGCTAAACTATATATTCTACAGTCAACGAGAAGCGATACCAAATGTAAACAAAACCAATGCAAGGTTAGGGTGCGTAACTTTTTGATAGTTAGATTATATATTTAAGGACGCGTTTACAAAATGGATAGGTATAGAATCGCACTTCTACATTGACAAAAGTCACACACACTAGTGTACGCACGGTTGGCTGTGTGAATCGTAGTCAAATGAAAATATTTTGATAACTTGAAAGATTGAATTTGTTTTTCATTTCTTATACCTACCTCAGAAATATACTTCGATACGAAATATGAATACCTGCTCCAAAGACTGCTTGGCACTGGAAGCCCTCTACTGGTAGTGAGATGTTAGCTCTGGACTTTGAACTGGTTTTGTCAGTTATAATAAGACCTTACCTACCTGCGGACTTGATGGAGTGACCTGAAGGTGTAATTTGGTGATTACAACAGGAACTCCTTAGACTAGTGGAACTGGGTGTGCCGAGTTTGGGTTTGTTTTGTTGGTTATGATGAGACCTTACCACCGGACTTAATGGAGTGACCTGAAGGTGTAATTCGGTGATTACAAGTGGAACTCCTAGACTAGTAGAACTAGGTGTGCCGAGTTTGGGTTCGTTTTGTTAGTTATGATGAGACCTTACCACCAGACTTGATGGAGTGACCTGAAGGGGTTATTCAGTTACTACACCGGGAATTTCTGAACGAGTAGAACTAAGTGTGCCGAATTTGGGCTCGTTTTGTTAGTTATGACGAGTCCATACCTCCGGACTTGATGGAGTGACCTGAAGGTGTAAATCGGTGATTGCAACTGGAACTCCTAGACTGGTAGAACTAGGTGTGCCGAGTTTGGGTTCGTTTTGTAGGTTATGATGAGACCTTACCACCGGACTTGATGGAGTGACCTGAAGGTGTAGTTCGGTGATTACAAGTGGAACTCCTAGACTTGTAGGACTAGATGTGCCGAGTTTGGGTTCGTTTTGTTAGTTATGATGAGACCTTACTACCAGACTTGATGGAATGACCAGAAGGAGTAATTCAGTAACTACTGCTGGAATTTCTGAACCAGTAGAACTAGGTGTGCCGAATTTCACTCCATCAAGTCCGGTGGTAAGGTCTTATCGTAACTAACAAAACGAAACCAAACTCGTCACACCTAGTTCTACTAGTCTAGGAGTTCCATTTGTAACCACCTGATTACACCTTCAGGTCACTCAATCAAGTCCGGTGGTAAGGTCTCATCGTAACTAACAAAACGAACCCAAACTCGGCACACCTAGTTCTACCAGTCTAGGAGTTCCAGTTGCAATCACCGATTTACACCTTCAGGTCACTCCATCAAGTCCGGAGGTATGGACTCGTCATAACTAACAAAACGAAGCCCAAATTCGGCACACCTAGTTCTACTCGTTCAGAAATTCCAGCAGTAGTTACTGAATTACCCCTTCAGGTCACTCTATCAAGTCTGGTGTAAATACATTAATTCAAATGTATAATGAAGATTTAAATTAAATAAATGCTTTCTGCGCCATCGCTTTTCTGTATGGGTATTTATCGTAAGGCCAAGTTTCTTTAATGCCCCATTTACATTCAGCCCTGTTGGGCAGGGAAGTGAGCAGGGCAGTGGGCAGGGCAGTATGTAAACAGGCTACTCGCGCTGCCGCTGCCACTGTCCGACGCTCCCTCAAATGTCGGTTTTTCGTGCGGAAGTCAAAGGACGGGCAGCGCGAGCGGCAGTGAGTGTTCACATTCAGCTCCATCGCTCACTTCGCACCAAGCGCCTGGATGAACGGACGTGCGTGCCGTCTTGTTATTAAATAAGTACGATCTACCAAAATGCCTTTCGAGTGGAATAATGAAAATACAATAAAGTTTTTAGAACTGCTGGAATCAGAAAAAACTATGGGATTTCAACGATAAAAACCACAATTCATCATCTTCTACGAATACGAATTTTCTTTTTGAGATAATTTTTTTGTTTTTTATTGACCTTTAATTATGTACCTATGTACATAATTAATTATAAATTCGTCAAATTTATTATTTTAATATAAAATTTAGTTAAGTTTAAGGAATTAATGAACATTGACATTTCTTTTCTAAAAACGATTAGTAACTCATATTGATTATTTATTTATTAAAATGTAAAATAAGTTCAATGGTAATATTTGCATAATAGCCTGAGATTTTTAAATTATAATTTTATTGTAATTAAAATTATGAATTAATTTATACTGTAGTGTAATTATAAAAATAATAATAGCTTAACTAATCTCATATAATATTTATTATTATTTATGTAACAATAATGTAATAATTCAATTAATAATTTATGAACAATTTACTGTATATGAATTCAAATAGAGTGGATCTGTATTTAATTTTACATAATATTTGAATTCAAAAAGAATGTTTGTAACTAACTTTTAAGCAATGCAATAATTTTAAAATGTAACATTGGGTTTGTGTAATTAGCTGTATTTCATATCATTTTTGCGTGCTAATTATGGCAAAACATGTCAGTTCCACGTTATTGATGATCTTATGTACCATGTTTTTAAGCAAATAAATTCTATCTATCAAATAAAATCTATCTTCTTTTGAACTTGATATCTTTTTAAATTATTAACATAATTTTGTATTGCAAGAAGACACAGCGCGGACGCTGTAATTATTTCGATTTCGACGTCTGCCGTAGTCGAAAGCCGAAAGTTATGTGAGTGGTAGGGCAGAGTGTGAATACACACTTCCCGCGCGATCCTGCTACGGCAGTATTGCCGGCAGCGCGAGGAGCAGTGGCAGGGGCTGAATGTAAATGAGGCTTAACATATTTGTAGGTATTAATAACCATATTTTTTTCATTCACATTAAAACTAGGCACCTAAAATTAAAAATTAAATTAAAATGATATACTTACTTTACTTATCTTTAATAAATTAAGAAAAGTTTTATTATTACAGTCGCTGTTTTTTAAATAACTTTAAGATAACTTTAAAGTACACTCCGAACCAAGAAGTTTTAAATACGAAAATTTCAAAAAAAAAAAAGGTTCATTCTAATAACAGTGAACACGGCATGCAACAAGTGGACGAGATAACAAATACAAATAAAGAAAGGAAAAAAACTCTAAAATAATAAATATTAATTAATTAATGGCTAATCTAATGTTAGCCTTTGCTGAGGCCTTAGAACCATGAAAAATGTCGAACAAATCACGAATATTATTATAACTATTAATCTTTCATACAATAATGGCGAGTGATGACCTGTTTTACAGTGTAGCGTGACAAAAGTCTTTTTGCGGCCTAGGTGACTGCCGGCTCTAGGGACCGACACATCTAAATGATTTAAAATGTCCAGACAGTTGATGAGACCATGGATAATTTTATAGAGGAACATGACATCAGAAGATTCCCGCCGCTTGGATAGTGATTCTAATTTGTAGTATGCCAATCTAATCTGTACTGTGTGAACTGTAATTTCGTCTATGAACATGTTTTCGATAGTCCCGTTATTTGGCTTTGGGATGTATACATTTGGATCGCCTATAGTCTCCCAGACTATATTAGGAAGGTTGAAATCACCTACCAACAGGGTAAATGAGCCGTTTGATATTTTATTGCTGACTACATCCGTGAGATCATTGAAAAAAAGTTTGTAAGTAATCTTTTGAAATTGGTGGGAGAATATACGCAGCGCAAATATTTATTCTAGCTTTGTTGTTAAGTCCTAAGTCTATAGAGAGCCATAATTCCTCGCACGCCGACTCCCATCTCTTTATTCTCGACGCCCTATTTTTTTCAGTACAGCTAAACAAAAACCACCACCTTCTTTTTTCGCTTGGGAAGACGAAGTGGAACTCCGATCGCGCCTAAAAATATCGTATCTAGCATCCAAGAGTTCGTGGTCAAAAACGGTGTCGTTGAGCCATGACTCCGTCAAAACATTAGGTCGTAAGATTTTTGTAATGCATTAATATATAAATTCTCACATTTAGTTCTAAGGCCCCTTACATTTTGATAATATATTATAAATTGTATTTTAATGTTAAGTTGATAATGAAGAACATGCAACCTCAGAACAAACAATAGTCTAGAGAGAGTTCAAACAACTTATGTCTCTTAAAGAGATCTTTCCGCACGAAGACGCGTCCGCTGCACACCCACATAAACTGATAGCCGAGTTCCCTGGCGAGAGCACGAGTCGCCGCATGCAAGGCCTTGATTTCCGGTGACAAATTTTCAGCAACGTAAATTGGCGGTTTCGATTCGTTACTCAGTCCCAGGTGGCTCGAGTTTAGTTTATCGTTTGGGTTGCATTTCTTGTACTTGATCGTTGCTGCCTGGACCGAATCTCTGAGTCGTGGGCTCGTGAATCTAACCAGAATGGTACGTGGTCTGGGGCTCTTTGGGTTCATTTTGGCCACTCTGGTGCAGTGGGAAATATCAGTTTCATTGATAGGACAGCTGATGATTTTACCTAGCTGTTGAACTATCCTATACGTTTTCGTTCTTGTGCTCAGGAACGCATTGGAGCTCTAAATTGACGGCGCGAGACATCTGGTCCAACTGATTGCAGTGAGTGGTTAGATAAATAACGTCCCTTCGCAGTGAATTGTTTTCGACACGAAGACGTCGAACCTCTGCTTTTTGGGCTTTAATCTCGGCATTTAATTGCTCGAATTGTTCATTAAAAAATGACATTGAATTTTTGAGACTGACCACCTCACTTCTTATTTCATTTAGTTGACTACAAATTCCGGTGGCCCATTCCCTCAGTGCCTCATTTATGATGTCACGTATCTCTGCGCTCGATGTAAGTGCGCCGCTACTTAGTACTTGTGGGATGGGCAACTCACCTGTCACTATGGTAGCTTTGCGTGTCATAACGTTACTGGAGGCGGTCGTGGGTGACGATGACGATGCCGTCTGCTTGACGGGCGTATTTGTGTTGTCGCCTCTAGGCTGTTTACTGTGACAATTGGGGCATTGCCAACTAGCTTTTTAAGTATCCGACATCTTTTTAAGGTTTTTGTCAGAAATATTAACACATACGTTGTGATAACATTGTTTACAACGCGCGCAATAGATGCGTCCGATGTTATTGTGTATTTTGTTTAAAGAACCAACGCAGGTAATCATCTTGGTTAATAAATAATAGGTACGTACAGCTATACTGCGCCGGCGATACAGCAGCGAACGAAGTGCGGCCCGTTGATTTGATAGAGACGAAAAATAGCAACCGTCTCTCACCGTACCAGTGGTGAAGTGCGGCTCCCCGCTGCGGCTGCCTCGAGATGCGGTGCGGATACGCGAGAGCAATTATTTTCGCTAATGTCGTTTTCTTCGCGCGAAGTTATAACAGGCGACCTTATATAACAAAAACAAACAAAAGTCCAAACCAAACAACAAACAATTATCAAAAATATCGAACTAGAGTCGAGACGCGTATCCGTAACAAAAATGCTATCGGTACTGAGCGCGCACGGCCAGCGCGGGACGCGGTGCGGGGAGTCGGGAAGGGGGTCGCATTCCAGCGGAGTCTCAAGTTAATTCGTACGTGTTGTACTAATAAGCCAGTGATGTTTGTGTTCTCACATGTGCACAAGGTTATAGACACTACGTACTTGCAATTTGGTAGTCCTTTACGGGTCACTTTTGTTTGCGGCCCTGTTTACAATTTATGACTGCAACTCTCGACACGTCCACTCTGTTAAGCTAGCTAACGGCGAGCTTTAGAGTATTATGCAATATTTATAGACGTTGGCAGGAGACGGCATGACTTTGAACCCTTGCGAGTACGGGGCTCTTTTAGGCGTATTTATTGAATATATTTATAAAATGAACTGGCAACCTTTTCGTTTATTTGAAAAATAAGAAAAAAATAAGTAGTCTTTCCATAAAATTACTCTTTTATTATTATATATCAAGAAGTTGACAACGCAGTCAAAATCGTTAAGGAATATGTCATAATTGATTTAGAGTATTAAGACCCTCTTTTAGTGTGTGTAGTAAGTGTGTATAATTATATAAAGACGTCAAGTCTCGCCCGCATTTGTCGAGCGAATTAGGGTACTAAAGCGGAGAAAAAAAAACAAATAAAGTAGGTCCAATTTTAAAATATTTTGAATTTTTATTTCGTCTAAGATTTTAGCAGCACGATTTTGTTAATTTTTTATATGATATATCTTAAAACTAATTTAAAACATATGGTCTCAACGTGACTTAAAATTAAGAGCCATCTAATTAAATATACGTTTTATACGGTTTCATTTCGAAAAATCTAATGATGAAGTGAAAACTTCTTTGGCGGCGTTGTACACTTTTTTTGTAATGAGTAAAAAATGTTAAACTCGCGTCAGGACATATGACCTGATCGAAAATTCGTAAGACGGACGGCGTAGGAGAGGAAATATCCACCTCTCTTTCTACGGCGCGGCAAAAATGTATGCCTGTGCCTGCTATTTCGTTTAGGCGGCGCAGGGCGCTTGCGCAAATGTAATATAAATTGTCATGTTTGTGTACGATATCAGAATAAATAAATATTGTATTCTACCACATAAATGATAGTACTTTTATACTGACAATTAAGGCGCTGGACATAGTCAAAGAAGGCTTCAGAAAACATTTTTTTTTAGGAAAATGTATACATTTTAGAGCTGCAAAAAAATATGTGAATCTTGACCATATATATCAGGGGACTATTGTGTTCAAAACACGTTTTCGGTAAATTTTCTCGATAGAAAAAAATCGTAAAAAATCCATTAAAAATGAAATTCAAGCGATTGTAAGTAGATTATTTATAAACAAATCTTGATCAAGTTAATAACAGTGATATAATATATAAATATATATGTATATATATATATATATATATATATATATATATATATATATATATATATATATATATATATATATATATATATATATATATATAATAAAGGGAACTGTTGTTTTTATTTATCGATTAAAATAAGATATTTGTATTATTAACATATTTAATGATTAAAGCTGAGAACAAATTATCGGACGCATCCGTCAGCCTCGGCTGACAGACGCGGCTTAGCGGTGTGCACGGTAGTCGAGACAGCGTCTTCGGACGCCTCGCTTCGGTCATTCCATAAAGGTTTGTCATTCGAGAAATATGTCAAGCAGCGACAGCGAGGATGAATCTATAAAGTTAGCGGCAGCTGTTTTATGTTGTCCTCCTAAAAAAAGTGAAAAGGAGTGCTTGGGTCCATGATATTAATGTAAAACGACTCGAGTATGATGAATTTCATACATTGTATCCAGACTTAAAAAAGACGTTACGTTACGTACGAAACGTTAAAAAATGTACTTATGAATGTACTAATAATATGTTTTTATAAATATAGGCAGGCATTCGTGGCCATGAACACATTCAATTAATTTTTTTTCATTACACATCATGTCGCGAGCGCAGTTGGTTCGCTTGTGACACTCGAAACGTCCGCGGTCGCGTCCCGTGCCCCGTTCACACTGTCCGCGGACGCACCAAACATCCAGCCGGCCAGATTCTGTTCGGACGTCCGAACGCTCAAGAGCGACGCAAGGTCATGTCCGCGTCTTACGGCCGATAGTTTGCACAGTGTAGTATTAAATGTACTGGCTAGATTTCAATAAGCCGCGGCTGTCAGCCGCGTCCGTCAGCCGCGTCCGATAATTTGTTCTCAGCTTAATAACTCGAACGAGAACAACGAAACATCGCGCCATCTTGGCGTCTTTTTTGCTTCTCTTTCATTTCTACGCGGAGCGACACTGACCGTTGAGGCGCGCTGCTAGATAGACCTGTTTCGCTCGCCGCTCAAAAATCATTTACGTATGTTTTGTTGTTGAAAGCTGTGTATATTTTATTTTGTGATTAGTTTTTTAGTTGTATTGTTGGTGTAAATTTTTGTTCGGTTTCGATTCTAGTGATACGTTTTGTAAGTATACAATTAGTGTTTTATAAGTTGGTCTAAACTTTTTTGCGATTTAGGTTTTAGTCATAAGTTTTATAAAATAAACAATCAATGTGTGTATACATTATAAAAATGGGCACAAAAAAAAATAAACGCAGAGCAATAAAGAGATCTTATTCGATGAAACAAAAACACACGATGGAAGTTGTAAAGTAAGTAGGTATCTACAATTTTGTGCACATCTTATTTTGGTTATATAGATTATCTATACATGCGTAATTTCAACCACCCGTCAGGAGTTCGGTTGGTCTAGCGCAGCCGCGAGTTGAGTTAGTTTCTTGCGTCGATGTCTATTGGTTCTAATCCCGCATACTATTATGGGTCACGCTTTTTGCTGATTGACTTTTTCTCGATTTTGTTCTTGTTTCAATAATCATAATCCAATTTTATTGTTCTTTTAGTAAAGAGAAACGGTTGGCATGCAATCTGTCAGCAGATGAATGATCGGAGAAAACTTTTCATGAGTAAGTTTTTACATACATGGTGTTACAGAATATTTCTAATTTATCAACCCAGAATTACTTCTCAAAATGATTAAGTGGGCTATAAATTGAATAAATCCGCATACAAAATTTTCTAAATGCCAAATGCAAATTACTCAAAATGCAAAAAACACATGATACAAAAATAACTGTGTATTTCAATTTAAAAACTTGTTTTAATTTTAGATTACAAAAAAGATTCTGAGCTCGAAAACTCTGGGACATCAGTTGTAACTCCAGGAGCCAAACCAAAATCAAATTATGATAAGTAAGTATTCGTAAATACCGCGTATTTACCATGACTTAGATTTTTTGTTTGTAATTAAATAAAAATTAAATTTCGTTTTTTTTAAGCTATTGCATAGCTTCTATCGCGGGCCTTGAGCGTGGGGACCGAATCCAGAAATTTATTCCGCCGTAACGAAAAAACCTCACGCTCCCCACTCCGACGGGCACGGAGGTGTGGCTTGAAGGCCGTGCATTGTCTAACGTCGTTTCTTTTTTTCGGCAGTCTTTGACACGGTGTTTGTGTATAAAGTGTTTTGAATATGAATGAACAAAGTGCATTTATTATTAATGAAGAAAGTCACGAAATAATAGTGAAAGAAAATTAGTGAGTACTCTATATGCATACATTTTATTATTATCACAAATGCAGTACTAATTTTGAATTGAAAATATAATACTGCTATAAAGATAACCTAAATTTTTGATATTAAAATGAGCGATATTAAAAGTAGCCCTCTTTATATACACACAAATACACACACGCGTATAGTTTAAATACTCAATTTAGATTCTAAATTTTTAGAGAGGGCCGAAATTCGGTACAAGAAAAATAATACCTACTTGCACTTATTTTACTGAAATATAAGGTGCTTCTAAACTACAATATGCCATGGCTGCAACTGGTAGTTCTACTCATGATACTGTACCACTTTCCCCAAGGAACCCATAGTCAATTCTCAAAAAAAAATTGCACTTTGTATGGAAATCGGTCAGCTGATTGGCCAAGTCTCCATACAAACAACCGTGGCATATATTTTAGAAGCACCTTATATAACAACATTAGATACTGTAAAATAAAAGATATTATTTTTACTCATTCATGGTCAATTATTTATTTATTTATTTCGGAACATTGTAAATGTAAACCTTATATTAAATCAGTTCCTATCTTATCATTTATCTTAATCTTACTTCTTAACCTTAATCTTAGTTAATTAGTAATTACTTAGAAATCCCTGCCTAATTAATAATTAGCCATATTACAAAAATGAAATAAACTTTGTATTCACCTAGTAAACATCTGGATAGGAGTCCGTAAATGAAATAAAAAAATAATGTTTTTGATTCAACATTCATTAACTTCAAGTATTTTTTATTACAATTAAAGGGTATTTGTTTTCAACAATCATATTAAACCAACTTTTCTTGTCTATCTAGTCACATTTAAAATTTACCAGAGTCAGGTTATGGTGCAAAAACACCAAAGATCTGCCTTATCTGGCAGAAGTTTTTACTTTTCGTAGGTATATGTTTCCTGCGGTGTGCGGGCGGGGTATTTGAAGTAAATACGTAAACAAGTCACGACGCGTCGCTCTCGAGAAAGCGTGCGAAAATGAACCGAAGTTCGGCCGAATTTCGGATTCGGTTCAAATCACATTCGGCCCATCTCTAATATACATATATATATATATATATATATATATATATATATATATATATATATATATATATTATCACAATATTGATTCTACGTCCTTTCATTTCACATACAATAATTGCAATAATTGCAAACAATAATTGTTTAATGGACCAATATTTGCAGTCATAATGTATTAAAATTGCTTACAAGTGGTGGACGCTACAATAATACAAAATGAAAGGACGTAGAATCGTAGAATCGTAGAAATGAAATTATTTCAAAGATAGTGTTTAACTCATTTCTTTGAAAATTTACCATATATCGATATACAAATATTCGTATATTGCCAGACGGAGGGAAACTAATCAGGACTCCCTTCCATATTACAAATTATCCAGAATCCCCGTAATATACATAGTTTTTAATTCATTCTCCTGCTTAAGGTGACACTAGTCGACATTATTTCCATAGAAATTTCGGAGGGGTTTTACTCCGCTGTTTGACAGTGTACATCAACAGTGCATACATGTAACAGTTAAACATGATATCCTTTTGTCTCATTATTAATTTTGTCTGTACGGAAACAGAATAGTAAAATAAAAAGTCATTAAAAAGTTACGAGCTATCAAAGATTCGTTTTTATTGCCAATTTTAACACAACTTTGGGCGTAAATTAGTAATAAAAGCAGTGTAAAATTTCCAAGACAAAGTCGGTACCGACACAGCTCAATTATCGAAGAATTCAATAAATTTTATTAATGTAATTGATTTATGCAGTGGTTTTTTCATAAAACCCCTTCTTCCAAAGGCATTTTCGTATTTTTTTTACGCGCGCGTGTTTATATGAATTATCGTGCATCTCACTGAATAATGTTTCCCCCCGGTGCGGTGCGGGAGGACGACACTTACACACATATGCATGCGCGGTGACGCAAGCTTATTCTAGTTTTATTCGACTCAGTCAGCTGCGGCCTGTGACGTTCGTATGACTTTAACTATACCTGCGCTCTAAATTACTACGCTACATTGACCCCTGCTTGAACTTTGGATTTCGATACTACTCTGTTTGGCATAGAAATTGATATTATTGAAAGTGATGATGCGTTTTGGACGGCAGACAAAATTTTAAAATTAGATAGCTTTTATCAGAAATGTGTTTTGCCGGAGCTGATAGATCCCCGTTACCCTCGCAAACATTTTTTTAAAGTTAACTAAGTAAACTTTTTAAAAAATTTAGAGATCGAATGTAAATCAAATTGATATAAGCACAGACAAAAATAGCGGAATATAAATAAAATTTTGAAAAAAAAAAACGATCTCAAAATTTTATTAATGTTCCGCTAATTTTATCTGTACTATGTCAATTTGATTTACATTCGATTATAATTATATTCTCAGACGTGCAGGTTTCCTCAATATGTTTTCCTTCACCGCCGAGCACGTGGTAAATCAGCACAATTGCAATTAACAATTTCATTGGTGCCGGCGGGGATTGAACTCGGGTCTGCATGTCTGAGATATTAAAAAATATATATTTCGAAGACATGTGAAGTTCGTCAACACGCATTGAGGCAGCGTGGCGGACATTTCCTTGTCTTAAAACCCTCTCAGAAATTAGAGGAGGCCTGTGCCCAGCAGTGGCACGTATATAGGCTGTAACTTTACTTTTTTTTACTTTTATAAATATATTATTTTACCGACGAAAATTTTAAAGAAAAATAAAAAATAAGCAACCGAGAACCTCCTAGGTCCCTAGGTAACTTGCGAGATGTCAGTGTAACAAAACAAAACGGCCTAGAAAAACAGACTTTCCAACTGATAGCTAAATCAGCACGCAACAATTTCATTGGTGCCAGTGGGGATCGAATCCGGGTTGCTCTACTATATATACTTATAACGAGCGCTAACTATGTGAGCAACCACGGCTCTCAACGACATCGTTCCGTTCGTGTACAGCGCTGAAGATAGCAGAGTAAAAAATTAGAGATTGTGGTGTTTGAAATTTGTCATCTATGAGAGTGAATTTTATCTGTGTACTCCGTAACAAATAACTATATAGAAAAAAAATGTGAAAATGATATTTCGCCATTTTTGTTTGTGTACTGGTTAGGAACTCGATCAAAAATTTGATAATTTTTCTGTTTTTATACGTTATTTCTAAAAAAAATGTGAAAATGACTATTCGCCATTTTTGTTTGTGTACTGGTTAGGAACTCGATCAAAAATTTGATAATTTCTCCGTTTTTATACATTATTTCTAATGTTATTTTACATCAAATTAATTGTGAAGATATTTTCTTTTGGAAATATGTATAATTACGACGATTCAAAAACGTTTACATATAATAATTTACCTCGAAATTCACTATACGCGATTATCGTTTATTGATTATATGTTGTTTAAAAAGTATTCTTATCAGTTTTTTGTGTTAAATGGATGCTAAATATAAAAGAATGATTCAGTATTGATAGCAATTTATTAACGAAATATCTGTTGAGATGTGTCTAGAAATTATTAATACTTATTTTTATTTATTTATTAAAATAATAAATAAATAAAAATAAGTATACATTTATCTATATTGAGTACTAGTTGTTCCCCGCGATCTCGCCCGCGTGGAATATGGATTTCATGGGTCTTAATTTTTTTTGCGCGGAACCCTAATTCTTTTTCTAAAACAAAAGTAGTTCAAGTTATTCCTTATATCATCAGCTATCTGCCAGTGAAAGTCCCGTCAAAATAGATCCAGCTGTTTCGAAGATTAGCTGGAACAAACAGACAGACAGACAGACCGACAGACAGATAAAAAATTTAAAAATTGTGTTTTTGTTACTAGTACTTTCATATGCATTTAATAAAAAGCTGTTGTTTTAACATTACAAACAGACACTTCAATTTTATTTATTTGTAGATATAGATATAAGATATTATTCATATTGGTGTCATTTTAAAGGGAATATCATGTACTATTATAATAATAAAATAATTGTCTCCAGTAAATATTATACTTTTCTTGTAAAACTCGAAATAAAAAATAAATACGATTTATTTTTATATTCCCATATGCTTTATTTTCATCCTTTATTTTTTATTTGACCAATTTTCTTTTAACAAAATTAAATTCTGAATTCGTTGAGCTTTTTGAGAATATTTTTATTTGAATGTTAGGTAGGTACCTATATTAGTTTTTCAGTAGTAATCGTTTTTGTTGCGACAGTCTCGCGCGGTCGTAAAAAAAGTTACTGCGCGGACAGGTAGGACGAGAATCACTTGCGCGGCGTTGACGGTTCGGTGGATAGGTACCTACCTACTGTTATTACCTAAATACCCATAACCTATTATACAACAAAATTTGACAAACTGTCGCTGCGTCGTGGACACTAAAATGTAAACTGCCTACCTACCTGCCTAAATACGTCGGTACTAAGGAAAGAGTCTTGACGGGTCACTTGTCTTGAAAAAAACATGTGTTTACATCTAGTGATATTGTGTGTATATAAAAAAAGTAAGAAGACAGGTAAGTATTTTTGAAAACAATTTATAGGTAGGCAGAACTAATTACAATTATTATCTAAATATTATAAATGCGAAAGTTTGGATGGATAGATGTACGTTACTCAATCACGCCAGAACAGCTGAAGGGATCTGGATGATATTTAGCTCAGAGATAGATAATACCTAGTCTGGAATAACACATTTGATACCGTTTATTCAGGTATTTCGTTCCTGTGGGATAATTTTCGAGTTCACGCGTTTGAAGCCGCTGGCAACAGCTAGTACGGATATAAACTGCGATGACTGTTCCAGTTCATACTTCGGCGTCGTGAACTCTTGAGTGATCGCTGCATGACCACCCGGGGAAAACTAAACATAATAAAATAAGCAATCTATATTAGGTATCTATAGAGCCATAGAGGTATAGTATAAAGCGATAACGCAGCGCCTAATAATTTAGTACGAGTGGCACGATGCCAGGTGAGACAACGTGCTTTTTGGCCGCGCCTACCAATGAGTTCGAGCCCGCGACTTGTGCCACCTACGCAATTGCTTTGTATAGTGCGACGTTGCCACTCTTATTAGTTATTCCGCTTTGTAATATTTTATTTATAGGTGATATTTTGTTTATGTAAGTATTCGATAGATTCCTATAGTCTGTTTTTTTTCGGAGGAGACAAAAATAACAGATATTTATTAGATTCGTTTAGCACGAATAATACAGTTTTTATGATTCTGGTTCAGATTAGATTTAATTTTAGTCACTTAAATTTCGTATATTGTTTAAAATAATGAAATAAATCCACAGAATCTGCAGTTACGAAAAAAAGTAATATCATTTTAGTCTCCGGCGAAAAAAAAATATATATATCATGATTAATTTACCAACTAGTTATTCGTTTACTAAATACGAAAAAATATTTAGGATTCCCCAGCCATGATACATTATAGATTGACTATATTATCATTTATTTTACTATTGTAAGTAAGTACTAATTGTAGATATTGACAGGTTTAATAGAAGTTCATTTTCTTATATTGTGACTAATAACCTAATATGACCTTGGGAAGAAACTCATTTTAATATAAGGTTTTACTGCAATGACTGCCAATGGGTTGTTAATTTCTACAATAGACCGTGGCGTATTGTTGCTGACATGAATAACTCCGAAAATATAATTTATTTACTTGATCGTGTTGAGTTTTTGTGCTCTCACTGCGAGTTTACTTTTTATGATCACTATCTTAAGGATGAGTGCGAACTATTTACCTAATCTGTACAAAATTACTCTCTACTTAACTGGATTCATTTTTGTGAAAGGCTATTTTTGTTAAATTAAGATATTATGTCTGGTTTTGCAGTTATTTGAATTACGTCGTATGACGTCAGATTATCGGTATTAAAGTTTAATACCGCACGATATTTGACGTCCATATAACCATGATTATTATATCACGACAAAAAACGATAATTCTACATTCAAGTTTTATCATAATCGAAAGC
The DNA here is from genome assembly GCA_907164705.1 of Parnassius apollo. Classification (NCBI taxonomy): domain Eukaryota; kingdom Metazoa; phylum Arthropoda; class Insecta; order Lepidoptera; family Papilionidae; genus Parnassius; species Parnassius apollo. Next base: position 3,084,745 of record CAJQZP010000088.1, on the reverse strand, counting down.
AAGCTGCATCGACTGCATCTTTGTTGCAAGAATTCAAAAGACTGTCTTTAAATAGTGTTCAGACGATAGCTCAAAGTGTATTAGATTTCATTAGTAATAGAAATGGCATTTCAATAATGACTTTCAACTGCCAAAGTCTAAATAGTCATAAATACGATTTACAAGATTCAGTTACGAGACAAACAAATGTGTTACTTCTTACCGAAACTTGCATGACGCATGATAATCCGATTGAAATACCTAATTTTAATTGTATTGTTCAGTTCAAACGAGATGCTGTTCCAAAAGGTGGGGTAGCTATTTACCAAAATAAAAACGATATTACTAATATTATGACTCCGAATATTGAAATAAATATTGCACACGTTAGCGATGTTAATGTTAGGCGCTCAGTTGTTGGAGATATTTGTGCGTGCTTATGCAAACTTAGAAATGGCCTACAAATACTTATGGTTGAAATTTACATTTCTCCGAATCCAAAATTGGACGAAGTAGAGCATTTTATTCATCGCACTTTACTGGAGTACACTGAAGAAGGGTCGAAAATACTTGGTACAAATGGTAATAAAATTCCACTTATCTTGGCTGGTGATTACAACATTAACTTCGCTTATAAAAAATCAGAGCGGTTGACAACTTTTCTATCAAAAACATTGAATTTGAAAATGAATAATAATCCACAAGAGTCCACAACAAAATATGGGACCACCATTGACGCGGTATTTTCTAGGTATTTAGAGGATATTAAGTCGCAAACTTATGTTTCTTATTTCAGTTATCACAAACCTATAGTGTCAATGATAAATATTCCTGAATAACCAACAGCTACTGTAACAGTCTTATTCATAAAAATCCACTAAAATGGCGTTATAACAGTGATTAGTTAAAATGCTCAATAATACTATTAAACCTATTATAAAATTCTCTATTCATAAACGTTCAATAAACCTGTCATAGTTAAATCATATTTATGGAATACCTACTTTAGTTTTATTATGTTGTCATTCTGATGAATCCATAGACAAACCACGGTAAAAAAAGAGTTTGACAGCAATTGTGACATTTCCCTCAAAACAAGCGTGGTGTTTTCGTTAAATCGATTCAAGAAATTGATTTGTTTTATATTCATATATAACTCAATAAAAATAATGGAAAACGTTACACGTAAAAAGCGGCAAAGAAGTGAAAATTGGCTGGAGGAAGATAAGGTTAGTTTGTGACTAAAGTAATTTCCTCATAGGTGATTTGTGCACAAATGTTAGTTAACTGTGTTGTTGTAATAGTATCCTTTTTCTTTCCATAGCATTTATTGATGGATTTGGTAAGGGAGCGTGTATCAGTAATTGAAAATAAAAACACTGATACAAATACAAACTCAAAAAAGGTAGCAGCATTGGCAGATTTATTATGCAGGTACATATTTTTGTCTATCAATTTGTGAAGTGTTTGAAGATGAATGATATTCTATATACGATCAGTTACATTATTATGCAACAGAAGCATGTCACTTCGTCTCTTGCTGGTCTAATGCATATAAGCTTTTAAAGTCATAACAGTGTGCAGTCCACGTAGTTCGTAGAACATAGGATTGGACGGGTTGATCTACTATGATAAAGCGCAGAAAAGTCCTCAGGATCGCTTGCATTGTGATTGGCCCATTTTGAATATTAAAATGTTTGTATAAATTGTGATTATACTTTTTTCCAGTTTCAACAGTATGTGTAAAGGTGGTGGTAGAAATACTTGAGAAGATCCAAACTACACGAGATGTAAATATGTGAAACGTCATAAACCAAGTACTTACTAAACATTTGCCAAAGTGGGAATCGAACCCATAACTTGATTTGTAATCCTGGATTGTAAAGTTTAGGGATAAAATAAAATAACGATATTAAGAAGTGATTATCGAATTTCGCGTGATGTACATTTATATAGATATAATATCATATATACTTTCTCTGCGCGGCATTCATGTGCATTATCTATACACCAAAAACAAAGGTACTGAATAGTACACGTGCTTGGTTCGATGGCTTCTGGTATATACATAATGAAGAATGAATTTATATTTTTTATATATATATATATATATATACACATTCCGTAACTTATTGTACGTCCACTATGGCCAATTTTACATATAATGTGACGTCAACCTGCTTACGACGTCCAATATACGGACGCCAAATAGGAGACTTAGCGCAATGTTCGCGAATTGTCATACTGATCACAGAAATGTCAAAATCTAAAAAAAATTGGACGTCATTTTTCTTCCAATCTTGCTGTACTGAATATTTACGTAGTCCTTATATTAATAATTATAATTGCATAAGTTGATACAAAATGCTATGCAATAGCTTTACCGCGGCAGTCCCCGAGTGCCACACGTCTTTTTTTATCACAGAGAAATCACTGACGATGTGCTATTAATTGAGTCGTCGACTGAATCTCTAAAACCACCAATTTATGGTCAAAGAGTAGTTGACATATGTCGTAAAGCGACAGTTAAAAACTAAAGAACCGAACCTAACAACAACGAAACAACCAAAAAAAATAATTTATTTAAAAATTTAAAAGATATTTACAGTTTTTATATAAAGAAAAAAAATATATGAAAATGATGATGGGGTTTCAAACTAGAAGCATTACGGAGTATGCACAGGCTATGCCTGTGGTAGGTGCGCAGCGCCTGATCTAGGCACACGCAGCGTCTGGAGTAGGCACACGCAGCGCTTGAAGTAGGCACACACAGTGCCCGGACTAGGCACACACAGCGCCCGGAGTAGGCACACGCAGCGCCCGGAGTATGCACACACAGCGCTCGGAGTAGGCACACGCAGCGCTTGGAGTAGGCACACGCAGCGCTTGAGGCAAGCACGCACAGCGGCTAAAGATAGCGAGGGCACTAGTAGGGGGGCGTAGGCGTGGCTAGGCGACGACTTCAGGTGAAGGCAGAGGCTTGCAGGATCCCGGGGCAGTGCGGATAAGGCCTTTAGGAGATGCTTCTAGTATGAAAGTTGAAGCGGCTTCTTTATTGGCCGATTGTTCGGTTTTTATACTTTTTTAGAGAGCTCTACGCTCGACGACGGATTTGTGAAAAGAACGGGAAATTATTTAAATTAAAAGCAAATTTTTGTTAATGGTCCAGAAGAAAAGAGTATTTTTGTGGAAGTTTTGAAGTAAAAACATCAGACCGGTAACGAATTCGAATAAAAATTGCCATGACAACCAGATAAACAACGATGTCAAAACATGTCAAATTTTGGTTTTAGGCTCGTAATAGAGAAACGGCAAGATTTAAGTGAAAAATGAGATATTATTGATATAGGAAAAAAAGGTACCGCAACAGTGTGCACGAAGCCCGAAAGTGCAGAGTTACGGAGAACTAAATAAAAGACCGAAAAAGGTAGACTCCATTGACACCGATTTAAAAAGTGCTGATAACGTGAAAATACGAAGTGAAAATGATTTGTTATTGTGTTCTTATGGTTTAAAAATGTTACAGGATCCTATGGAAATAAAGGTGATGCAAAATATCCAGTTTTGAGGTGAATGCAGAAAATCAAAAACAGAATGGAAAAACATTGAGTTATAATGTACTACGTACTAGAGAAGCTATTCCAAACAAAAATTGTGCGCTACTTCTATGTCTTCGCGCATGCGCGGTAATAGTAGAGTCGCGCATGCGCAGTTGGTATATACGCGCTTTGCGCTTGCGCGGTCAGTTTTTGTTATTATAGATTATACGTAAGTAGAATGGTCAGTATGTAATAATTGTTTATTTATATTGTATTGTTAATTATATCGAGTACTTACAATTTTTTAAATTGTTTTTTATTTTGTATATGTGCTAATTTAATATAATATTACATAATATTATGTCAGAATTACATTTTGATGATATTGTTATCTGAATATTTTAAAAGGTATCTATGTCAAATATAAAAAAACGTACTAAATGTATGTTTAACAAAACTTATTAACATAAAATTTAAATTACAAATATATTTATTTAAATTAGAATCATAAATGTTGTAAATAATCGTTCATAAATGCTGGGCACGCGAGAGTTAAAAATGGACGAATTTATTCCACTTTGACTTTGAAGTGGAAACCTAAAAATAAAATAAAAGAATAATAAGCAGATTTAAACATGAAAAATTTAGCTTAATTATAATAACTTATATGTTTCTACAAAAAAAAATGTGTAGTATAATAATATATTCGTCCTAAACTTAAGTACCCACAGAAATGTCGCATCTGAACATATTAATTTCATAATCTATATTCAATGATACGAGATGGCGTCTTAGGAATAATTTGCTTTATTATTAATTTATAATACTTTTTTTATTGAATAAGTATCTTATTAACCCATGAAAAGTAATTCCTTGGTTTTTACTGACATTTCTTGAATTATTTGTGCTATATCTAAGTACACAAGACGGCATATTTTTATCAAGAGATTTTTTTTAAATCAACACAACACGTGACAACTCTACAAGCGCCTAGCGAGTGACTGATTAAAGTGCAGTGCATGCACCGCAGTTGAGTGGAACAGAGTAGCTGAATGCAGTGTCTCCTCTAGTACGTAGTACATAATAGCTCAATGTGGAAAAATAAATTTAAAACAGTGTAAAATGATATGTATGTAGCATAACACTAATTTTCCCCCCGACCCTGGAAAATTTTTGACTCAGCAAAAATTTTGATATGTACATTCTAAAATAAACCATAAAAACACAGCTTTGCAGAAACAGACATCACCAGGCAAAATCTTACATTCATCATCTGCATTCAAGTAAGGGTGGAGTTCACATTCAATGACTACCACTCTAAAAGTGTGTTTTCGAAAGGACATTCAGGCTTATTTAAGGAGTTGTCATCCGCTCCTGCGTGAAAAAGGAAAAAAAACATTTCGAAAGGACATTCAGGCTTATTTAAGGAGTTGTCATCCGCTCCTGAGTGAAGATTAAGATAAAGAAATTAATCAGGTAATAATTATACATATATACAAACATATATACAAATATACAAACATATATACAAATGTAGTGTCATGCAAAACAGTATTAGCTGGTTCCTCACATCTAATCTTCACTTCGTATTCGAGTTCGGCCTTGTTAAGGAATTCGTACTTAATAACCCTTTTAATTGTTATAATTAAGTGCAAAGTTAAGTTTAAGAAATAAAAATTTAATTAAAAATTGTACCTCTTTAAGTTATCTAGAATAAAAATATTAAAGTGATGAATGTAAGTGAAGTGTTATATGTAGGTCTAAATATAATCCAGATAAGTTGAAAAACTTGATGAAGTTTTGTTTTAGAATTTGGAAGATATGATTAGGATGAGTAAATAAAGAGTTAAGAACGAAAGAGAAAGTAATTAAATCAAAAGGAAATGGATAAGGCGTAGTTAAGGCGAAGAAAAGAGAAAAAAAAATTAAGAGAGAAAGAGAACTTTTACGTTGGGCGCCAAAATGTCGTAAAGCGACAGTTAAAAACTAAAGAACCTAACCTAACAACAACGAAACAACCAAAAAAAATAATTTATTTAAAATTTTAAAAGATATTTACAGTTTTTATATAAAAAAAATATATGAAAATGACGATGGGGTTTCAATCTAGAAGCATCACGGAGTATGCACAGGCTATGTCTGTGGTAGGTGCGCAGCGCCTGATCTAGGCACACGCAGCGTCTGGAGTAGGCAAACGCAGCGCTTGAAGTAGGCACACACAGTGCCCGGGCTAGGCACACACAGCGCCCGGAGTAGGCACACGCAGTGTCTGGAGTAGGTACACGCAGCGTCTGGAGCAGGTACACGCAGCGCTTGAAGTAGGCAAACACAGCGCCCGGAGTAGACACACACAGCGCTCGGAGTAGGCACACGCAGCGCCCGGAGTAGGCACACACAGCGCTCGGAGTAGGCACACACAGCGCCCGGAGTAGGCACACGCAGCCTTTGGAGTAGGTACACGCAACGTCTGGAGCAGGTGGAGGCGTAGGCGTGGCTAGGCGACGACTTCAGGTGAAGGCAGAGGCTTGCAGGATCCCGGGGCAGTGCGGATAAGGCCTTTAGGAGATGCTTCTAGTATGAAAGCTGAAGCGAGACTTCTTTATTGGCCGATTGTTCGGTTTTTATACTTTTTTAGAGAGCTCTACGCTCGACGACGGATTTGTGAAAAGAACGAAAAATTATTTAAATTAAAAGCAAATTTTTGTAAACAGCCAAGAAGAAAAGAGTATTTTTGTGGAAGTTTTGAAGTAAAAACATCAGACCGGTAACGAATTCGAATAAAAATTGCCATGACAACCAGATAAACAACGATGTCAAAACATGTCAAATTTTGGTTTTAGGCTCGTAATAGAGAAACGGCAAGATTTCATCATCATCATCATCATTACAGCCCTTCACAAGTCCACTGCTGAACATAGGCCTTCCCCAAGTAATGCCACAAAGCACGGTCCTGAGCCACCTGCATCCATCAACTTCCTGCATGTCTTACCAGGTCGTCACTCCATCTAGTGGGTGGTCGCCCTACACTACGCCTACCGGTACGAGGCTGCCACTCGAGAACCTTTCTTCCCCATCGGCAAGATTTGAAGAAGTGAAAAATTAGATATTATTGTTATAGGAAAAAAGGTAGCGCAACAATGCGCACGAAGCCCGAAATTGCAGAGTTACGGAGAACTAAATAAAAGACCAAAAAAGGTAGACTCCATTGACACCGATTTAAAAAGTGCTGATAACGTGAAAATACGAAGTGAAAATGATTTGTTATTGTGTTCTTATGGTTTAAAAATGTTACAGGATCCTATGGAAATAAAGGTGATGCAAAATATCCAGTTTTGAGGTGAATGCAGAAAATCAAAAACAGAATGGAAAAATAAATTTAAAATAGTGTAAAATGATATGTAAGTAGCATAACACTACACATAATACATTTTATCCAGCAGCTGTGAATTATATCCAGTCATAATTCTTTTTAGAATTGTTATTTCTTAGATGTATTTGTAACACTTATAGGAGAAAAAAGAATTGGCTGTTAATAAGTTTAAATATTTAATTAATTAAAAACTGTGTAAAAAGGGTTATTATAATATAAATGAATACATGGTTGATAATAAACCCTGGGAATGAGGTGGTCGCTTCAAAGTTGTTTCTAAAATAAATTTTGTAAATAGTTTGTAACCAATCATATTGTAAAAATATATGTTTTTAAAGTCCCACTGGGTTTATTGCTTGTTTTTGCTAGGACAGAGGTTTTTTCCGAATTAGTGGTAAGGTAAAAATGACTTGTAGTAACAATTAAATTTGTGATCTATATTGAATAAAAATAATTCTATTCGATTTTAGGGCTGACACCATAATAAAAGTTTTTCATAACGATGTGTACAATGTCTGCCTTTCGTATTACAACACTCTTTTGTAACGTACTGTATATTAATATTTTTCTCCATAATCAACCATCAAGTTCGGTGGATATTTTTATTTTATTTTTATTATTTTGATCTTGATTCTGAAGAAGTATATTACCTATATATCTATAGTAAAAAATTATATGTTTTTATAAATTCAAAATTTTTTGACAATTAGCCGTTTCGAGAATAGACCATTTTTAGAATTGACCATTCTGCACCAGCCATTTTATTTATTATTCGTCTAAAGAATCTGTTACATAATTTCTCGATAATTTTTGTAGAAAATTGAATATTTATTTTTAAATTAAGAAAAAAATATTTACGTATTTTAAAAATAACAATACGAAAATATGTTGGTACATAATATTTTCAAAATAAGAAAACAAATATATAGAGATAATTTAATAATAAAGACATTTTAAAAATGCGAATACAAAAATATAAGCGTGCGACGAGATTCGAACCGCCAGCCACCGAGGTACTTCGCAACTTTACTTTCGCGTAGTGTATATATTCTTTGACTGTACAGCGGCGCACTGGGCTAAACGTAAATTACAGAAAGGTGCGAAATCATGCATTTATACGTAATGGACGTCGCACATCGGCGAAATTCGTGCGGTATGCACCCCGCAGTGAGCGAGGCTACTCGTCCTGCACTCATCTGCTTCCCCCCCCCCTAGTACATAAAAGTCGTCTATTCACCGTGTCTTAAAGCAATTTGTGCAAAATTATTCCCTAACCATTCCAAAATATCAAAAATACACAACGTTAATATTCAAGTTTTCACTTATGCCGGCGCTCCCAGAGTGCAACCCGTCGTTTTTTTATTATAAAATATGGGTCACGCTTATCATTTAGGGGTACGAAAAATAGATGTTGGCGGATTCTGAGGCCTACCCAATATACACACAACATTTCATACAAATCGGGTCAGCCGTTTCGGAGGAGTTTGGCAACAAACACCGCGACACGAGAATTTTATTTATTAGATTTTGTTGTTACTCAACTTAAAGCAACCATAACTATTTCTTATATCTACGCGAACACTACACATTAAATGAAGCTAATTTTTCCAGATTTTATCGCGATTAATTTAAGTTAAATTAAAACCAACATATTTTTAAATATATATTAAAAATTGAAGGTAGTTGGGCTAACTGTGACATCGTGACGTCAAATACCTTCATACCACCCATGACTATGGGTGCTGTAAAGCACCCGAAACGTCGGGTTTTAAAAAGTTAAATTAAACGCGAAAAAATCCGTAAAATTTAGTTTCATTTAAAGCAATCAGGAAAGAAAGATTGTAGGAATGCTGCATACATTTCATGTGATATGAAAACCAAGTCAAAACCGCTAATACATATTATATTTTTAAAACAGGCGTATTACGTAATTCATCTCCCGTCTAACAGCCATGAGTGAGATTAAGAGTGTTATCGGAGAGTTTTTGTATTCTTCTGCGGCGGGTCTTGCAAAACTTAGCACCGACCGCATGGGCAGTTTCCGTGAGCTTATCATTCATATAGAAAAGGTTGTGTAACTCGGGACTCTAGATTAGAGCACGAAGGGGACAGAGCGTGTGCTTCATTAGACGAGATCTGTCCAACTTAACGTTTAGGTTTAGAATACCTCTAGCCATTCGGTGATCGCTGCCCGTTTTCACACTTGCGATCACTGAGACATCACTGAACAGTTACCGTCTAGTCGTCATAATGAAGTCAATTTCATTTTTTATCGAACCGCCCGGGCTCGACCAGGTCCACTTTATGTGGAGCCGCTTCTGGAAGAAAGAGTTCATCGTAAAGAGTTCTTCTTTCTCCATGAAGTCGGCCAGAGAAGCTACGTCAGAGGTGCAAGCCATGGCAATCGTAGCGATTACAGTAAATCCTAGTACATTATGTAGTCAATAAATCTGCCTTTAAAGCGAAATTAGTTTTTCTTTTTATTTTAATTTATTTAATTTTTAGGTAATTTAATCACTAACGCAAATTGAAATGATTCTTTATAATATGCAATAGGCAATACGAGTACTTGTAGGAATTCTTTTAATACATAGTAATATAATAATTATTTGTAAATAAATAAACTCGTTTTATCGTTCACGTCCTCGTTTGAGGGGTAGTTCTTCATATTTTTTATATGTGTATATTTAAATATTTTAGAAATACATTTTTATATAATTATTACTTAATGAATGTTATACTTAACGTATTTTAAAAGTTATTATAGCAGAGGTGCATGGACAATTATAAAATGTTTGTGCGTAGGTGAAACAACAGAAACATTTTTAATAATTACTTAGTTAAAATATTAATTATTAAAAAAATACGTGTTGTCGATTAATTAGCCTGGAAAATCACGACCTCACTTTTAATCGTTATAAGTAATCTCTATACCTCTTACTATCTATCGCCATTTAATGAAAAGAGAGAGTAACTTTAGGCATTTAACTACGCACTTTAAAATGCATATTATTCTCTAGCATATGTACAGTAATCTATGATATTATACCTAGGTGCTTACATTTGTAATGATGTTCAGAATTTCGTGATTTATACAACAATCTGTATGATAATTTCAACATTGACGGTAAGGGGTAGCGTGGCCGAGCGGTCTAAGGCGCTGGTTTAAGGCACCAGTCTCTTCGGAGGCGTGGGTTCGAATCCCACCGCTGCCAGTTCATTTTGTAAGATAATGTTTTAATAAATTTTTATTGCCGTACATAATGAAATTTTAAGAGTTCCTTATCCGTGATGCCATAACCTCAAGAGCCATTTTAATATAACCAAAAATATATTTTAAGCTTCTTCATACTTTTCAGCAATAAATAAAAACCGTTATTAAAATTTACAATTAAATCCAAAAATACATTTAGTAATAAATCATTTAAACACAAAGACCCTATTTGGTTCCATTCACTCTATGCAATTAAATTTTAGCCATGTAATTTGCAAATAATTATAGCTCATGTCATACCATACATAACGTAGGTGAGAGGCCCCCAAGGGAAATGAAACTGGGAATAGTCGCAACATGTTCCTGATAACCATGAAAATAATAAAACACTGCGGTTGCCAATCCAACTGCCAAGCGTGGCAAACACATTATTATCTGCTACTATTGCATATCCCCCATATAGAAAGAAAGAAAGAAATAAAATATTTATTTTTGACACACACAAGGCATCAGAACATAGAAATAAATTAAAAAAAAAGTAACAATTAAGAACAAACAAACAGCCAATTAAAATTAGGAAAAAAATGTAATAATACTATATGGCGCTGTCTGGGGAACTCATTGAGTTATACAACACTAGAGGAGCAAACCACATTACCGCGCATCGAAAAAAGTGTAACCACTATCCAAACGCGACGACGTAGCTTTGAAACTAATAACAATTTTAAGTAAACATATATCTATCTCACTTACACAAGTTGCGAAAACAATATCGTCGCTAAGATTAGATAAAGATAGACACACAAACATGCAATGGCGGGTTGGTGTGGCTTACTCATATGAAATTTTACCTAAAATACGTAATATAAATGTGTTCTTTTTAAGCTGCAGTTAATTGTTTTTATATTAAAAAGTATATTTTATTTTCAAATCTTTATTACGTCCCCTTAGAAAAAAAGGATACAAAGCTTATCAGAAGTAAACATAATGATGAAATAAAACGTATTTTTATGGTACTAATAAAACAAACAATATAAAATAGGTAATAAAATATAATTAATATAAAATTTATATGAAATTATAAATAATATAAAATTATTAATATAAAATAGGTAATAAAATATATTTAATAGATAATTCATGAATAAATTAAAATAAGAATAATTAATTATTTTGTATGAAATTTAAAACGTAGTTTTTATTATAATTTCCAAAATCTTATCTGAAGCCTACGAGCACTTATATAAGTGCTCGTTATATAAGCTTTCTAGCTGGGTAGGTAGGTAGGCTTCAGATAGGCTTCACAACTTTTTACGGTAGAAAGTGAGTTGCGAGACTTGTTTTTTTTTTACAAGTTATGTTTTTGATAGCATTATATATTCAAAAGGTGACTGAAGTATGGTCATAAAGTAGGTACGAAAGAAAAAGAATAAATTAGTTAAAATCTTTTGCAAGCGATATAAATTATTACATTAGCGAGATCGTTTATTGTATAAGGTCGAAAAGAGATAATTAATAATTACGTTGAAATAATACTAGTTTTTACGGAATTTATCGCGTATATTTTAACTTTTTAAATACCTTGTTCACAGACTGCAGACTGCAGACTTCCAGAGTCTGTGAACACGTACAGGATCGCCCCCGTCACTACATCAGATTTGATAGACCGCAGATCCTCGCTAAAGAACACCGATTCCTTCCAAGGATGATTCGCGAGGCTATTGAAATCAAAAAACATCCTAATTTCAATAGAGAAGATGGCTGGGTGCTACCATCTGCTTGGGATCCTATAATAAATAAAATTAAATCCCAACCCAAGCATACAACTGCAAGACTTCAAGATACCATAAGTTCATACTGCATAGATCGGAACAAAAGTTAAATTTTAATCTATGGTAACCGCGGTTAACTATGACATATGGACGTTGAACATCTCAGTCCTGCCCGTGACCATGAGTGCTGTAAAGCGTTCGAAACGTCGGGTATTTAAAAAGTTAAAATATACGCGATAAATTCCGTAAAAACTAGTATTATTTCAATGAGTAGTGTTCGCGTAAATATAAGAAATCATTAAATAATTACGTGTAATGGCGACAAGTGTTATTTTTTTGATCTTACACTATGGTAATAATTTTTCAATCTCAAGCAAAATAAATAAAACTACAGTCAAAAAATATTAATCCGCTTTAATTTTCTTGTGGTTTACTTCTTTTATAATCAATTTTTTTATTATAAAATAATCAAAATTCCTTGTTCTCTTCTATATTTATCTGCATTTTTAATGCTTTTCTTTAGTTTCGAAATTTAATTAATCTATATAATAATGAATAATATTATGCCTTAATCGTAGTTATCTCGTAGAAACTTACAAGTGTTGCTAATCGTATTGTGACTACACTTACTTAAGATTACAAACACTAGTTGTGATGCGTGAATGTTTCGTGCCTTATTATTTAGATTTCTCTCATTCACTCATTTCACTTCCAGTTACACTTCAGACTCATCATTTCCGCTTGTGGTCAATACAATATAATATTATATACGGTATATTATTATTTTCGATAAATATGTTTTGCGAATAATAAATTGGAGTCGGATTTTGTACTCCAAGGAAACATCCGCAATATAAATAGAAATTTGGAAGTCCAAATTTCAATATGACTCCAAGTTCGCAAGTCCCAAAAGTTTGTCAACTGTGTTTAGATATGTACTTGTCTTTGATTCTACACCTGTCACTTGTGTAATAAACAACCGATTAAGTTTTCTTTGAAATATATTTAAAATGAATCACGAAATCTGAAGTTGGGCAATGGGATAAAGATGGACCAAATTTCACGAACAGCCAGTTTTGTTTTAATTGTTAGTTATCATCTTCAATTGTGTAAATCGGTAGCGTTTGTATTTGAAGTTGGTGTCGAGAAAATGTCAAGATGAAATGGTCGTCCAATATTGGGTTACTGTTTCAGTAACCTAATAAATTAATTGCCATGTGCTTAACAACGTGATCGTTCCGCGAAGCTCACGGTTCTGTGGGTAAATTGGCTCCCCTTATCCTACCTACCTACGCCATGCCCCATTAGACAACTAAAATAGCTATACAACTATTCATGTTTTATTGCGCACACAATATTCCCTATAACAAACTAAATAAAGTTCCAAATCGAACAAGTCTTTCTCAGATGGAACGTTGTCTAACACGTGCATGGCAAACGCTTGTGACAAAGCTGATTCAATTAGAACTTTTGTAATCCGTTTGTGGGATTTAATACAAACGTCGCAGGGTTGAAAATTGTTTGGTTAGTAGATCAAATTTTAATAGCAGCTCAACGAGCTCCACGTTTACATCTGTAAACGTGGAGCTCGTTCCAACGCAGAATGCCGATGACGCTCTTGATTCTATATTGTCGTGTTGTGAATTTATTTACTTGATCGTGTTGAGTTTTGGTGCTCTCACTGCATCGTAAGAATGAGTGCGACTATTGTACCTAATCTGTACGAAATTACTCTCTACTTAACTAGATTCATTTTTGTGAAAGGCTATTTTTGTTAAATTATGATATTATGTTTGGTTTTGCAGTTAGTTGAAATACAATTTAATTTTTCACACACGTTTTCTAAGCTTCTAAGCGTTTTACATTTCTAGAACGAAACATTTTATAAAACACCAAAGTGACTATTTTACACCGCATGGCCTCCCTACACTAAAATACGAATAAAACAATAGCGAAAAATGTCATTAAAGCAATGGTCATTAATGTGTGTCTTATACACAAGGAATTAAAATATAAATATATTCATAGTTATATGGACGTCAAATATGCGGTATTAAACTTTACCGATAATCTGACGTCCACATATAGAAATATAACTAAATTCAAAAATATGGACGTCAAATATCATTCAGTATGAATGTTTTAGGATTTTCGGACGACCATATTATTATGTGTACACAGGTAGTAATTTAAAGTTGAAATTTTGGCGCACACCATGACCCAAAAATCGCTACAAACGGCAATATTTATCAAAAAAGAAATAAGAAAGGTTTTCTAAGCGTTTTGTCGTTTCTAGAATGGAGCATTTTATGAAACACCAAAGTGACTATTTCATACCGCATGGGCTCCCTACACTAAAATAAAAGTAAAACAATAGCGAAGAATGTCATTAAAGTAATGATCATTAATGTGTGTCTTATACACAAGAAATTAAAATATAAATATATTCATGGTTATAGAACGTCAAATATTGTGCGGTATGAAACTTTGCCGATAATCTGACGTCCACATAATATAGAAATATAACAAAATTCAAAAATGTGGACGTCAAATATTATTCAGTATGATTGTTTTAGGATATTCGGACGTCCATATAATTATTATATGTAGCTAAATCTAAGGTCACGAAAACAAATTGGAAAGTAAAATTATCTACTAGCACTGAGTACAGTATAAACCGACAAAAATACGTCAAATAAAACTTAGTGTGAATATTTTAGGATATTCTTAGGTCCGTATCCCATATACGGACCTAAGAATATCCTAAATACTCCGTTCAATGTCCATGTCAAGTACATTAATCAACTTACACAAGTTTATTTACCTAAGTTACTAAATATAACCAAAGAAACTTAAATGCAAGTAAGCATAAGCGTGGAAAGTACTCAATGTGCGTAGGTCACAATACGGACGCCAATTAGAGCACGATATGCATGTTTTTAGTAATATAGCGTCCAATATTTATAACAACAAACACAAACAAATTGTATTTCAACTAACTGCAAAACCAAACATAATATCATAATTTAACAAAAATAGCCTTTCACAAAAATGAATCTAGTTAAGTAGAGAGTAATTTTGTACAGGTTAGGTAAATAGTTCACACTAATCCTTAAGATAGTGATCATAAAAAGTAAACTCGCAGTAAGAGCACCAAAATTCAATACGATCAAGTAAATAAATTATATTTTCGGAGTTATTCATGTCAGCAACAATACGCCACGGTCTATTGTAGAAATTAACAACCCATTGGAAGTTAATGCAGTAAAACCTTATATTAAAATGAGTTTCTTCCCAAGGTCATATTAGGTTATTAGTGACAATATAAGAAAATAAACTTCTATTAAACCTGTCAATATCTACAATTAGTACTTATTTACAATAGTAAAATAAATAATAATATAGTCAATCTATAATGTATCAGGGCTGGGCAATACTGGATATTTTTTTGGATTTATTAAACGAATAACTAGTTGGTAAATTAATCATGATATCTATCTATTTTTTTTCACCGGAGACAAAAATGATATTGCGTATTTTTCGTACTGCACATTCTGTGGATTTCTTTCATTATTTTGAACAATATACGAACTTTAAGTGACTTAAATTTAATCTAATCTGAACCAGAATCATAAAAACTGTATTATTCGTGCTAAAAGAATCTAATAAAGATCTGTTATTTTTGTCTCCTGTGAAAAAAAACAGACTACAGGAATCTATCGAATACCTTCATAAACAAAATATCACCTACTATAAATAAAATATTACAAAGCGGAATAACTAATAAGAGTGGCAACGTCGCACCATACAAAGGAATTGCGTTAGGCAGGAGAATGAATTAAAAACTATGTATATTACGGGGATTCTGGATAATTTGTAATATGAAAGGGGAGTCCTGATTGGTTTCCCTCCGTCTAGCAATATACGAATATTTGTATATCGACATATGGTAAATTTTCAAAGAAATGAGTTAAACACTATCATTGAAATTATTTAATGGACCAATATTCGCAGTCATAATGTATAAAAATTGCTTACAAGTGGTGGACGCTACAATAATGCGAAATGAAAGGACGTAGAATCAATATTGTGATGCATATATATATATATATATATATATATATATATATATATATATATATATATATATATATATATGGGTAATATGATCATCCAGTTAATATGGTAACTTTCTTACAACTCAAAAATACAACCTTATTTGCATATAAGGCTATATAATACGATAGGTCTACATCAGTCAATAAAGAGTCAAAAAGACGCAGCAAGCAATAAACATAACAATTTAAACTAAAACTACGAAATGTGAAACTAAATGTGAACGGTAACAATTTTTCACTTTGTTGTAGTTATTAGAAAGAACCTTTAGTTTCCCTCAGCCGCCTCTTTTGACCACTATTATTGGATATTCTTACGCCATTCCTACACGTTTATACTGCAGAATGAAATATAAAAAATATTCTTTGATTTTAAGTTAGGCACTTAATAAAGGAATTCTAGGTGAAACGGCCATCTATATCACTCAGTAGGCATTTGCTTCGAGGCGCCAATTCGTTTACCACGAACAAAATTTTTCTAGTATTCTGTGAGAGCGTGGTCCTGACCCGGTCGAGCCAACCCTTTCATGTTACAACTATACTACTAATGTAACTGCAGCATGGCTCTACCACACACACACACACACACACACACACACACACACACACACACACACACACACATATATATATATATATATACATATATATATATATATATATATATATATATATATATTTACTTCACCAATTCGGAAATGCTTTGTGCGAAGAGTGACGATCACGGGAACATACCCTTTCCCCAGATGGTCACTCATAGTAACAAATATAACTGTAGGTAATAAATTTATTATTATTATTGTAATAAGTATAATTTTTAATCCCAATTAATAAAATACTAACATATTTTGTAAGCCTTTTCTACTAACGCAATATGGATGTACAAGTTGTCCGAAATAAATGATTTATATGCTGTTATGAAGGAATGATTGAACTCTGCAGTAGTTTGCCTTTGTAATATTGAGGTCACCTTTAAATACCCTTAGTGTAGCAAATACAAATTTACGCAACTTTTCCATTTACTTTTTAACAATGTAATCAATCTTCTTAGGTAATATTATCCGATAAGTATCAAATAAATAGAAACGGTTTTCTTTGTAATGCTACAGAATATTTTTTATCGTACTGTGTATTGATTGATTTTTAATTAAATAAAAAATAGACCGGCCATATAGCTCGAAGAATCGACAACCGTTAGGGAAAAAAGTTTCTCGAACGGCAGTCTCGTACCGGTAGGCGTAGTATACGGCGACTCCCCACTAGGTGGAGTGACGACCTGGTAAGACATGCAGGAAGACGAAGGATGCAGGTGGCTCATGACCGTGTATTGTGGCATTCCTTTGGGAGGCCTATGTTGAGCAGTGGACTTGTGAAGGGCGGTAATAATGATGATGATGAACCGAAAAAATATTTCAATGCAGTTTTTTTTATAAAAAAGTACGTGTGATAAACAAGCACACAGTCCACCTGATGGCAAGTAGATACTGTGGCCCTTAAACACCTACACCTATCATCGGTTATGAATTAAAATGCTGTGTAGAATAGGACTTCTGGGGACTGTGATGAAAAGCAAAACATTTAACCGTGTTTGTAAGATCATTCCAACGATATCAGTCCAACGACATTCTATTAAAAATATACAGTTTAATTGAATTTTTATTGCGGCTAAAGTATACCAATGACATGTAAACTTAAAGACGAGTACTAACATAATTAGACGAATCATAATCTTGATTATCATCCCTGTCATATTCTGAATAGTCTACCATAGTCTATTACTGACATATAATACTATAACCTTTGAGTATTAAACCAAAGGAGACGGCATCGCAAAGCATACCCCTCTGTAAAAGGTACGAGAGTCCGACACATACTCGTTATATAAAACTAGTTGCTCCGCGTCGTGCGTCATTTCGAAGTGATCGTGCCAGTAAATCGAGCTCCGAGAAAATGCCGAAGTTCAGTGTATTTACATGAAAAAAGAAAACAATCAAAAATGTCAAGTATACAAAAGGACAATGTGACTTTTCATCTGTGAGTATTTTTAAGATAATATTAAAGTAATTTTATCATTGAAACTCGTACACTCGGTGAATATTTTCGTCCAATACCAAGTGTGGCTATCATAGTTCATGAAGTGAAAAATAATCTATTTTTAAATAAATATAATTTACTTCACAAGTTAAATATATTAACGAAAATATATTTTCTAATAACTAAATCAGTTTGTGATGAATAATAATCACTACATATAGATGTGTAGTGGATTTTGTTAAATGATTTATATATTCAGCACAATTTCAACACAATACTGAATATTATATAATTTAACATAATCGATAACTACTATTTACCAAAAGATTATACAAATTAAAGGCCAAATATGTCAAATCGAAACTTGCTACTTCGCAGCAAAAGTGTGCAATTTTTAGAAATAAACTGGTATCACTGCAACCGAAAGTATTGCACTATAGTGATGGACGCCACAACTTTAGCTATCGATAAGTTAGTTAACCATGCGGGTTTGTCTGCCGAACCGGTTTGTAGTTTTTATTTAGCTTTTACAGTAAAGTATTACAAAAAGTTGTAAATTTTTCTATTATTGGATTGTTTTTACAGATTTCTAAAGGATCCTTTTAGACGACAAACTTGGATTGTAGCTTGTAGAAACCATGAATCTTGGATACCCAAACGGACTAGCACCATTTGCTCCGAACATTTTGAAAAATCATATTTCATACCCCAATCTTACAATAAAAGAAGCTTAGCTGACACTGCAGTACCAACCATGAACTTGTGTGAGGTAAGGTTTGGCTGTAATTAGATTTAGATTAAATATTTTTATTATTACCTTTATGACCCCAATATTGTTCTACTTGAAAATATTTTATTAAGTTTACAAAAGCATTAATCTATCAAATTTAATTCATATACTTATATACATATATATACCAGCTATATATATATATATATATATATATATATATATATTCTGACTTACGTAATTAAATTAGTAAATTATTTATTTTAGGGTGATCGTGGTGATTGCACAGCATCAGCAACATCGAAAGAAGAAAGCTGGATATTCTGGAAAAATTCCGTCTTGAAAGTCACAATTCGAAAAAAAAATCTTTATATAGCCCAAACTAGTCCTATTCTCACTGCGAGTACGAGCCAACACTTAGACCAAAGAAAATTAAACTGAAAAAAATGCCGCGACATGAAAAACAATAGCATAAACAAGCTTCACAAGTTTGCAAGAAATACTTTGCCCTAACACTTAACTATTACTCACCAAAAGCCTATCTCTATGTACGTAAAACTTTTGGAACATGTTTGCCTGCACCACGGACATTGACTAAGTGATACACTACCATCGATCGCCGACCAGGGTTTACTCAAGAAGCGCTGACGGCATTAAAATGAGTAACCCCGATAAAAAATTATTGCACCTTGGTCATGGATGAAATGAAAATTAAGCAATTGACGGAATACTATGCTAGCAGCCAAATGTATTATGTACATAACCAAAATGTCTTTTAGAACTGGCATAGTACTCCGTCAATTGTTTTATTTTCTTTTCATCTATCACTAATATTCAATACAATTTCTTGTAAGGGTTACTCTCTAGTCTAAGTTTTAAAACAGTTAACACTTTTTTGTGTAGCCAAGTCGTCGGCCATCAATTGTACATTAGTTTAGCAAAACATCTTTCTGGGGAATACTTAGGCCTAGATAGATGTCACATTTTATTTTTAAGCAGCTGTCTGTTTAAAGTTCACTTTGTTCAACTGTTATACAGTGTAAAACTTTTTTATTTTCCTAATTTATTAAATATTTTCCAGATAGTTCATATAGTAACTCTTCAAAATCAACAACTTTTTATAAATATCGGTTTTGTGATTGAACCCTTATAATAAAAACAAAAACTTGGTTAACACCAACTGATAGGATTTTTCTTTTCATAAATCTGATTTTTAAATAAGTTAACTAAACCTCTTATTTTGATTTGTTAAATATTTTAAATTTTATCCTGCATTATGTAAAATAAACCTGTAGCAAAATAATAAAGTTTTTTTTCAATAATTTATAAGTTTTTTTCCGAAGAACATTTTTAAATACTTTTAAAAAAATTTCAGATAACACCTTGGTATTATTTATCTATGTATTACTTATAATCAAATAAAAACTTGTGCGGACTATGGTGATTTGTTTATCGATAAAAAATATCGACATAGTCCACGTCTTACGTTGCTTACGCATTCAGCCAGCGCTATCAGTGTATCGACACGTGTACGATTTGATGACATGCGTAAACGCGATGAACACAAATACAAATGTTGTAGTGTGCGTTTATAGTGACACGATTTAATTTTGCATTTGTAGTTAAGTATACAGTTGTGTGTTTATCTTGCGCCCCCCGATGTTGACAGAATTTTTGTTTAGAAATTAACGCGCATGGCCTCTCCAGTTGGTTGAATACTCAAAGACTATACTACATACATAATAGAACGGGGGAGTGGGCGAAGCCCGTGTAGCCACTGACATGTCATTAACATGTCAATTCAGACCTATAAATGTCAATATAATCAATCGTTTCCAATTTTCCTGTCAAGCGTCGCTACATTCAAATTAAGTATTTAAAAAATTGTAAATTGTGCAATAATTACGTGTCTAAAGAACAGCGGAAAATGGAATTTAAATAAAGGAGACACATATCATACAACCAGTAAGTCGATTCTATTTATATTTTGTGAATATGGGAAACAAAATAAAGAAATATTGATGTGTCAAAAACATTAATCAAAAGTCTAAAATGTGTAAATTCGCTTCGTCTGTCAATACAGCGAATCGGGTTTGTAGTAGTAATAATTGGACCGAATTGCTTGTATGTGTCTCCCGGCGACACCGAGCTCGTACAAAATAAGGTTGACAGACATTCTATTGCGTATTATAGTATTCTATGACTGATGAACATAAGTCTCTATAGATTATCTCTAAGGGAGATATTTTCTATAGTTGCAACGTTTGGCAGGCGGGTTGGCAACCACAGTTCTTTTTATCTGTTGCCAATAAGCAGCCGATGCACCCATTCCCTGGTTTATTTCTTGTGAAACCCACAGGACAATATGAGATAGTGAATAAATTAAAACCGCCGCTATGCGGTAATTAAACGATTTTTGTAAATAACTAGCGATATGCCCCAGCTTCGCACCGGGTGATATCTGGATTATATAACAGCGCCATCTACCGGGTCCAACTAAGCCAATAAGTTGACAAAGTTTTAGCGCAATCTGATAAACGGTAAAGCCGCGTATAAAATATGAACAAACAAATATTAATTTTTATATATCGAATTTTTGTATATTACCTACTAGTTTCGCTGCGTACTTGAAAGAGAAGAGACATACCTACATAGGAAAAAAATATTTTATAGAACAAGGGTGACCAACGAGCACACAGTGCGCTGATGGTCAGGGAATGCTGTGGCCCATAGACATATATTTATCCTTGGTTAAGATTAATGCAGATGCGTTGGGACTGAGATGGAACGCTTCGATTCCACCAAATTTGGTCTCTGGTTCTTTACACTCACCGTGATACTGATCAAGCTGCTATTTTACGCTGGTATTCTGCAAGAGCGTGGTATTACCGCGTTCGAGCTACAACCATAACATAACTGCACTGTGGCGTTACCACGTGTAAAATAATAATAATATGTTAATTACTTAGTTACTAGTAAAATAGGTTTCCCGTCCTCGTCACTGCAGTCACAATATAGCTGCATCGTTACTCTTCTTCTAATAATGTTAACATTACATTAATATAACAAAATAAATAATATTTTTTAAATAAAGTTATTGTATCTAAATCGGATATATTAATAGATTTTCCATTTACATGGGTCATCTTTGATACATATTTCTTTGCTCTGCTTCCAAGAATACGTGAGGTGTATATTTTAGGATTAACACAGAGTAGGTATATCCGTCGATTTTTATACTTAATAAAATATTAGTAGGATTAAAAAAAACTTAAATATCAAGCATTGATCATGAGCTATTAAACAACTTGTCAACTTATTATAATGTCATCGATTCTTATTGATTCTGAAAAATTTCAGTTTTTTATACGTCTGGAATTGGGTAAAACTAAATTACATATTTTTTTTTTAAATTCGTAAATACGAATAAAATGGTAGCGAGTCTCAACGGAGCCCACCTATCTACGCAAGTAAGGATTATAGTACGTTGATGTCTTCTTCACATGTCAAATAACACATGGAGGTTTCGGGCCTCGGGGTAAGCCCCCATTACCCGTGCTGTCCTCGCGGTCCACCACTATGGACCGGTCCTGGGAGCCTTCTAATGGCATTGTAGGTGTCATACGATTTGTCGCAATCGGTAAATTTTTCGTAGTCGGTTATGACTACGAAAAAAGGAGGTTACCTAATAAAGTCGGAGTTGGCCTTTCAGCGGCATTGAGGGTTGTTACTCGACTCTCTAATCGATATAGAGAGGAGTTCTCTTGGATAGGGTCGCCCGTCCAGAGGGCGAGTGTGTAGCGGCGCAAAGTTGTTGAGATGTATATGCGGCCCGTTGTCTGCACGGTCGAACAATCCGCGCGCCAACCGGGCCACAAATTCCTGTATGGTGTCAATCTTCAGGTTGGCCGCTATGACGTCATTCCGGACGTAGCGACCCGCACCGACAATGGTTCTTAACGCCATATTTTGCTGGGCCTGCAGTCGCCGCCTCAGAGGCTCGCTCAGAAGCGCGTACCAGGCCGGAGCAGCATAGGTGATAATTGATCTAATATAGGTTTTATATACTCGCACTTTGGTGTTAAGTGGTAACTTGGATGCCAGGACCGGACGTAGCATCGCCCGCGCACATCGTGCTCTGCGGACGACGAGGTCGACGTGCGCAGTCATGCGCAGCGCCCGGTCGATCCGGCACCCAAGGTAGGTCACGGCCTTCTCGTATGCGATCCGCTGGCCATTGAGGGTTAGTTGAGGTGGTAGGTTCCTGAGGCGGCGAGTGAGCAGAGCGGTCGTCTTACCAACGTTGACGACCATCCTCCACTCATCTAGCCATGGTGGCAACAGGTCCAGGAGGCGTTGCATCCTGGCAGCGGCAATATGGGCTCTTCTGGAAGAGGTGAAATAGGCGCTATCGTCCGCGTATAACGCCAATTCCACGTCGTCCTCCCATTCTTGCAGCCTGCCTGCCAGGGTAGGGATGTCGTTGGTATAAGCCGCATACAGGACTGGAGACAAACAGCTGCCCTGAGGAACGCCGGCTCTGATGGTTCTGGTTGCGGACTCGGCGCCCTCTACGCAGACGTAGAACTTCCTGTCTGCCAGGAAAGACGCCACTAGCCGCAACATAGCAGGAGGGACACTGGTTTGTTCTTCCAATTTATAAAGTAATCCAGAATGCCACACCCTGTCGAACGCCTTCTCGATATCGAGAAAGACGCCCAACGTAGTGCGGCCACGGTTGTAATCGGCCGCAAGCAGGTGCAGCACTCTGGTCAGCTGTGTTGCTGTAGAGTGACCCCTCCTGAATCCGTGCTGCTCCGCCCGAAGTTGGATGCACGGGCGGAGGCGTCTTAGCAACAATCTTTCGAGCAGTTTAGCTATGTGTGGTAGCAGCGTGATCGGCCTGTAGCTGGCAGCTCTACGCCTGTCCTTCCCGGGTTTCGGCAAGACGATTACTTTGCCTTTCTTCCAGTCCTCCGGGAAGTGGGATGTCCGCAATATCCCATTGTAGAGTCGACCAAGCTCTACTAGGACTCTATGGGGCAGCTGTCGGAGTGCAGCGTTGGTAATCCCGTCGTGCCCCGGCACCTTCCTCGGTTGCAGGCGGGTTGCTGTCCACCGCAGTTCAGCGGGGGAGATGAACCACTCTCCTGCAAGAGGCGGCGCGAGCGACGACAGGAACTCCTGCACGCGACTCTCCTTTTGGGCATGAAGCTCCAAGAACTCCGCACTTGCTGGGTTCGGCATAAATTGCTCCTCGAAGTGCTCGACTAGGATATCCGCTCTACCCTTGGAATCGTAACGACGTTCGCCCGCATTGTTGGTCAGCGGGCAAACGGGAGGTTTGGCTTTAGTTAACTGTCGGTTCAGTTTATAGAGCGACTCATCATGCTCTTCCGCCTTCCATATGCGCCGCTCCCAGGCATCTCCTCTGTGTGCCTGGACTGCAACCGACAGTTCCTCCGACAAGGTGTTCAGTTTCGATTTGATTCTCTGGCAGCGAGTACGCGCCCAGAGTCTCCTTAAGGCCCTTTTTCTAAGTTCCTCGCCCGCCGCCTCCATTTTTATGCCGATAGAGCGCATCGTTTGGTATTCCGGTAAGTCAAGTTCTTGATGGACGATGTCCCTTCTCACTAGGACCACTGTCCCTCTGTAGGCGGCCCCCTGAGAAGTGACCTCGTCCCTCCTATATATATGATAATTAGGCAGCTTAGTGCGTGTGCTCGGATTTATTTTCGTCTCTCCCAGCAAGATGACCTGTACGTCTTGTTGTTGGGCGACGGTGCGGAGTTCTTGTAACTTCTGCTGGATTCCACCTGGGTTCCAGTAGAGGAGGCGCAGGTTAGACTCCTCCACTGTAGTGCCGAGCCAGTAGATTAGCCAGCGCCTTCATAACCGCTGTGATCGGATCTGTCCCGGCTCTGATATCAGCCAGGACTTGACTGCCGACCTCGATTGCTATGCCAACCAAACGTTGGATGGCATCAGCAGTCTCGAAGCCGGCTAGAGGTGTTCTAGATGCGTGTGCGGAAGGCGCTGGTCTCGGGAGTTAGTGTACGTTTCTTTGTATATGGGTAGAGCGCGCTCTATGTGTAGAGCGGGCTCTATTTTCTGATAGAGCCCTTTCTGGCACTCTACCCATTCTGGCTTTCTTGTCATCCATGGTAACCTGCGCCTGGGCTATCGTTACCGTTGGGGTTGGGGTAGAGGTTGCTGCCTGAGGAGGAGGCTGCACCTTCTTTTTCTTCTTCCTCCCCCCGCTTACTCCTCTGAGAGGTTTGGCGCTCTATGGCGTCGTTAGCGGGGGGCTGAAGAGTCGCCCCGGTGGTTGCCTTTGATGTAGTGATGGTGGGCACCACCGTTCCTGTGGGTGCCGTGACGGGTGAAGGGGGGCGAATATAGTACACGAGTGTACTATAATCCTTACTTGCGTAGCGAGACCGGAGAGATATCATGGGCGAACAGGTTTACATATTCTCCGAGGGAGGAAATGAGGGGTGAAACACCGCAAACTTTCTGACGCTAAAGTAAAGTAAAGTTACAGCCTATATACGTCCCACAGCTGGGCACAGACCTCCGCTCATTTCTGAGAGGGTTTTAGGGCAAGGAATTGTCTGCCGCGTTGCCCCAATGCGTGTTGGCGTACTTCACAGGACTTCGAAATATTTTTTTCTCTGACATGCAGGTTTCCTCACGATGTTTTCCTTCGCCGCCGAGCACGTGGTAAATCAGCACTTAAAATTGCAATTAACAATTTCATTGGTGCCGGCGGGGATCGAACCCGGTTTGCTCGCGTACTGCGAAATTTTCAGCGAGCGCTAACCATCTGAGCTACCACGGCTCGGCAGGTTTAAATATTCTCCGAGGAACGAAACGAGGGGTGCAACACCGCTAACTTCCTGACGCTAGGCTACTGAGTTTCCTTGAAAGTAAAACTCGCCGCCAAGCAAGTTTTAGCCCCGGAGGGTAGATAGAGCGGCGCCTCGCAATACTAACAGTCTTCTTTCTCCGCAACTTCATCTCGGCTGCGGCGGTAGAAGGAGGGGACACCAATCTTGCTGCAGTAAAATAACACTCTATTCTACTCCGAAGTGAGCTCGCCCACCATACTCGGAGTGGCGACCTCGGTACAGCCCTTTAATTCACGCTAACCATTTGGGTTCCTCATAGTTCACCGTGGGTGACCAAACCACGGCTACCAAGCCCCTCGTCATGACAAGGCAGAAAATAACTTCGATGTAAAACTTTATTCCCATTGTATTTAATAGTTCAATATGTGAAATCAAAGAAAAACCTAACCTAAGCCTTAGAAATGGCTACCCATACCCGCCTCGCGATGGCAAGGACGGGTTATGTCAGAGTCAGACTAGCGTTGATTAAAATTCCATGGTGTACCAACTTTGCTGCACATTAGTAGGGCCACGGGAACACGTCCGTACACATCAGCAGCGCCACAATTGCCAGCTACCTCATAGAATACTGTATTATAGTATTCTATGGGCCGTCCAATGGTTGCCTGTCCTCGGGAGAGAACTACTCCTTCCACATCTCACTCTCAAGTAAGGTGCACCAGTGTGCCTAGTGCGAGTTCCACAAAATTAATCGAATGACTTCACCGTTGTCAAGTGAAGAAAAGCGAGTGTAAGTTACAATCGAAGCTACTCTTTCGATTCGCTTTTGCTCAACGCATATGGCGTTTATTCCTTCTCTTATGTTGGTAGCATGTTCGCTACGTGAGTTAAACTAACCAAATCCGGAATGACATTTTATTTAGTGGTCTTAATATTAGAATTTTCTATCTTTGTGGCTATTATAGCGATCTTTATTACCTATTTGTTTATGTTTCGTAATTTGATCAAGGTTTCGACAATTTATGTTAGTATAATGAGATTGTGAATACGCTATTTAATTGTTAATAATTGAAAGTTTTAAATTAAAAGCAAAACACATGAGTATGTTTTCATTCTAATAGGCTTTTATGGTGACATTTTTGGAGCAGTGAATGGAATTTAAGTTATTTAGTGTTAAGTGAAGTTTGATGCATGTGTTTTGTAACTAGGTTTCACGGACTAGAATTTATTGGATTTTTGACATGTAGGCCCCAGCAATGCATCGTCTAATGCAAGCGATGCTATGGCTTGTATGAGGAATTGAAGAGGAATCGATTTAATTATTAAATAGTAATTGTAGACCTTAGATTTATCAAACGCTATGTACACAACACTTGAATACTTTAATGGAAAATGCGAATGTCGGGATGTAACAACGGACTAAAATATGCACGAACTCTTGCTTCAACAATGGCGTTATTATAGCAGTCATCTATTATTATTAGTTATTTATGCCTTAGTGGTTGGAAACAATCGAAAAAAAAAACTTCTGCCATAATTATATATCGTTCACATAAAACATAATAAAATTACCTCTTCAACAATTAGGTATTCTCACTCTATCATCTCACTGTAAAAAAACTTTTCGATCGCGACGGCGTATAGTTTATGTAAGTTACGTCTTGAACGATCAAAATTTCTGCTCGCACTCGCAAAATACTTGAAACAATCACGAGCGTTAACGTTCTCACAGTCGAATGAGAGTCAATAAACACATAGATATATTAAGGGCATAAAATCATGTAAAATCTTGAAAGAATTTGCGGATAGAATCGATGTCATAAAATATCAAAGAAAATTATCCCTATTTTTTTAATTCTTTATAATGAGCTTATTCACAATATGAATATGTAGCTCCGTTAATTCATCACAAAAAAAATCAATCACATTAGGTATACTCAAACTTATTACATTATAAAGTTCTCAAATCTATAATTAATAATAGGAAGTTGAAGAAGATATGCATTTAGTTACAAAAAGTAAAATGAAAAGTTCCCAGATCAATCACATTGAGAAGTGAGTGATCGATCCGAGAACTTCACCTTGTAAAGTTTGACTAATATTTTTATATCGTCAGAATGTGGCTTAGCTAAAATTATATTACAATCAGCGAAATCTTTTAAAATGTGGTGGCATTTATCAATACGAAAGGCAGCGTTGTAGGCACAATCCATCAAGAAATGCATTAGGTCCTCTGGAACACCGCATAGATCACAGTTCGGTGACTGGACCTTTTTCATAAGGAATGCAAACTTTCTAGATGAAATGTGTCCAGTACGAAGCCTCATTATCACTACTGCATCCTGTCGCGATAGCTTATGGTTATCAATCCATGGTATTTTAGGCGGATGTGGCTGTACCGTCTTGTACCAAATACCCTTTTATTTTGAACGTAAATCGAAATATTCTTTCCATAGGTTGTAATATAGCCTTTTTATAATACAAATACAATCAGTGTAATGGGGTAATATGTTGTATTCGATGCCATCCGTAATAGCCTGTCTAGCCAAGATATCTACTCGCTCATTATATTCCACGCCGCAATGAGACGGAATCCACTGCAACTTTATCGATTTCGACCTGGATGTTAACCCATGTATAGTATCCAGAACGGTGTAGGCTATCAGTGTGCCTCGTGTACCCAAGGTGCACCGAGCCAAGTGTTGAAGTGCGCTTCTTGAGTCTGTCATATCACAATATTATCTTGTGGCAGTGATACAGTGTATGACAGTGCTTCACATATTGCTACCAGCTCAGCCTCCATGACGCATATACTACTATCTATCTTAAATTGTAAGCTAAGATTACATTGTGGGTCAAAAAAGGCTGCATCAATTCCGCCTAAATCTTTAGAGCTGTCTGTAAATATTTGATAATAATTTTCATTCTGCCTATTAATGTAGTCCAAACATATTAATTTTAGACTTAAATTGTTGTAATTTCGCTTAGCTTGTACAATACAACAGAATATTTAAATTAACTATGTTATTTAAACCTATGTTACTGACCCATGTACTTATATTAAACATTTCTAATTTTGACTACTGTGAATAGGGGTATCAACGAAGTGATCATAAATAGATAATAGTAAAGGTTTCTTTTTACTAGGCCCAATATTTATTGTTTCTAAAATGTGCTAATTCATTCAATATTTTTAGTGTGATGTTACTTCTTATTGGTTTAGCGTTTAAGATGAATTTCACTGCCAAAAAGGTTCTTCGTACAATTTAGTGGAGGTAGACATAGCCCACTCTCCATTGTATGTATAGGAGTAGTTTTAATGAATCCGCCTTTACTCGTAATGCCTGATTTCGTATTTTGGCTAACTTACTTAAATACTTTTGACAGCTGTTATCGAATAAATAACTCCCATAATCTAGCCTACTTTTTATAACGGCAATATAATAGTCTTCTTAAATGCTTGGGATGTATTCCCCAACCAGATTCTACCAAAAATTTGAATATGTTTAAAAATTTAGAAATTTTTTTCGTTAACTCCGTAATATGTTTATTCCATTTCAAATACCGGTCTAGCCACATCGATAAATACTTGACTATGTTCACTACTTCTATTTTATTATCATTAACACTTATTGAAGTAGCTAGCCTACATATACCTTTTGTAAAAATACAGATCTTTGTTTTAATCGTTGAAATCTCTAAACCTAAATCTATGAGAAAACCATACATTTTATTTAAGAATAATTGTATATCAGTGGAAGTATCATTAAAATTTTTACCAGAAGTATATAACGCATAGTCATCAGCATACTGAGACATACATACATTAGGATTAATTTGTTTACAAATATGAATAGTTGCAATATTAAATAAGGTCACCCTGAGCAATTCCTCGACCTGTAGATCTAGATAAAATAAAATTGTCCACCTGGACACTTAAGTATCCTTATTCCTTTAAGAAGGTCCATAAATATTTACAAACTTTTGAACCAGCACCTAATCGATCCAAATTTACTAACATAGCCGTAATATCTACGTTATTGTACGCATTCTCTACATCAGCATAGAGCAGCCTATTGTGATTTGATCTTTTGAAAATCCCGATTGTATTCTACTGACTAAATTACTAAGATTATCCAGGCATGATTTTGTTTTTCTAAATTCACTAGTCTCTTCGTAAAATAGATTTTCATTTTACATCAACCATTTCAATCTATTTCTCAACATAGCATGGAAGATTTTACTCAGGCAAGACATAAGTGAAATAGGTCGAAGCGATGATAAAGAAAAAAAAATTGAAGTGTCACGCCCTGTTTTTGGGATTGGAATAATACGTATTTTTCGCCATTGGAATGGTACAAAACTTAGGGAGTAAAACAAATTAAATAGTTTGAGTAAAATAATACATGCCTTTTTGGGAAGATGTTTGATCATGGAATAGGATATATTATCCACAACTTAAGAAGTATCTTTTGTTTATAAACAGCACGTTAGTTCGCTCATTGAAAAAGGAGAGTCAATTTCAGCGTTACGAGATAAAAAAGCAGGGTCTTTTGGACAAACAAACTCTGGAGTCAAACTGTGTAAAAGCTCATTTGCAATTGTTAGATCAACATAACTCCTATTTGTATTAGAACACCCATAACCTTTTAACCACTTCATTTTTCGCCACATGTCATGTACAGTAATTGACTCATCAATCGAAGAGCAAAAATTAGAGAAAGATTTTCTAGTTGCCTTTCTAATTAGCAGCTGTGAAATTCTAATTTTATCTTTTAATTTATCTAAGTTATCAGGAGTAGGGTTTTTCCTAAATAAAGCAAGAGCTAGGCGCCTTTCTGCAACAGATTTAGATAAGTTGGTATTCCAATACACTTTAGGAGAAAAATATTATGAGGGATCTTGGCTGGGTATGTAAAAAGGAATATGAGCATCAGCGGCTTCATTGACCATATTAAGAAATAAATCGTAATTTTTCTGCGAATCATTATTGATAAAAGCAAAACTTGAAAATTTATATTCTAAATATGAGCTATATCCATCCCAGTTTGCTTTTTTATAGTTCCTTTTCTTTAGAAATTGATGGTGACTATTGTAATATGATAAATTAATCTTTACAATCAATGATCACTACCCAATGACTCATTAGTAACCTTCCAATCTAACTGCAACGCTAAATCCGAAGAAGCAATAGAAATGTCAGGGGATGACTCCTGTACTATTCCGTTTTTCCCTAATTACGAATTCTCAAAACATTGATCTTTTCATCAGCTATAGCTGAAAACTTGAAAACGATATTGTACAACCAGTGCGTGTTGCCAGTGATGACTCATGAATCTGAGACGTGGTCCTTCACTGATGGCCATATGAGGACGCTCAATGTCTCTCAGTCAGCTATGGAGATGGCAATTCTCGGTGTTTCTTTGCGTGATAAACTTATAAATGAGGATATCCGCAGTAGAACCAGAGTGACTGACATAATTAATGGAGAAAGAGAGATTACATTTTTATGAAATTTGGTAATTTTTAGCAGGCTTTTCCGTTAATCCGCTTGTTGTTAAACCCTTACAGATTAGGTATTCAACAACAAGTGTACTGTGTGTAAGTAAACTTGAAACACAACTTGCACTATTACATGAAACACCACAAAGAAATAGTATACCTATCTATACAAATAAAGAAAATTAAAGTGTCTGTTTGTAATTTCAAAATAAAAACTTTTTACTAAATGCATATGTATATACGGAATTTTCAATTTTAAAATTTTTGTCTGACTTTCCGTCTACCTGCTTGTTCTGGCTAATTTCTGAAATGGCTGGACCGATTTTAACGGCACTTTCACTGGCAGATAGATAGCTGATGTAATACGATGTCGGTATATTACGAGATATATTCGTCAAATGTGAACCGATTTTTATAATTCTTTTATAGTTAAATAGGTTATATTTCAGTGGCTATAAGGAGTAACTTAGGCTACTTTTTTGATGCGTGGTAACGCCACGCTGCTGCTATATTATAATTGTAGTTCGAATGGGTTGGCTCAACCGGGGCAGGACCACACTTTCTCAGAATACCAGCGTAAAATAGCAACGTAATGCTACTGGGTTTCGTGTGGTGAGTGTAGAGAACCGGAGATACTTTTTACTGGAATCAAGGCATTCCATCTTAGTCCTCAGAGTTGACAACGTATTTGCATTTTTATTTTTAATTCAGGTCAAATGTGAACATCTAGGGGCTACAGCATCCACGTACCATCAGGTGAACTGTATGCTCGTTTGTCACCCAATGCTATAAAAAAACTTTGATTTTAGAAAATGAATTAGGGTTCCGCGCAAATAAATTAAAACCTATGGGATACAATCGTAATATTTTACACAGGGGTGAAATGCTTAATGCACAGCTTAATGCTTATATTTGAATTTGCTAATTTTACTAATGTCTCGAATCTCGACAGATTTTCTATAAATTTAAAGTATTTTAAAACAATACAAATTCCATAACGTCATTACAACATTATATTATTCTCGAAGAACTTATGCTTGTATAAAATGTTCGCTTTGACAATCCGTTAAAAGTTAAAACAACCGACTAGTGTCGAATATCCAATTATTGTGAAACTGTGATCAAAAAAAGATCTATCGACACAGAGTCAAAGAATGTTTAGAGTATTTTGATTCTTTAAAGACCACCTGGATTAATAATAATGTTCTTCAGAACGAATTTCGGTCACGGCGGCCAATCTCAATGGAAAACAAAAAGTCATCGGCGTAGGACAGAATTACAGTGACCAAGTGTATTGAAAATCTTTAAATTAAAATCTTTATTGTAACAAAAACGATTTTATAGATATCAAAGCGATCCTAGCTCCTATAAAAGGTTAACCTGAGTAATACAGGAGCTAGTTCCTTCCTAAATTTAACAAGCTTTTGTTGAGTATAAACACAAAAAATATACCAAAAATATATATAGATCTACGTGTTTCTAAACCTACGTACGTGCGCGCCGTGTATGTGTGTGTGTGTGTGTGTGTGTGTGTGTGTGTGTGTGTGTGTGTGTGTGTGTGTGTGTGCGTGCGTGTGTGCGTGCGTGCGTGCATGCGTGCGTGCGTGCTTGCGTGCGTGAGTGCGTGTGAGCGTGCGTGCGTGCGTGCGTGCGTGCGTGCGTGCGAGCGTGCGTGCGTGCGTGCGTGCGTGCATACGTGCGAGCGTGCGTGCGTGCGTGCGTGTGTGCGTAAGTGCGTGCCTGCGTGCGTGCGTGCGTGCGTGTGTGCGTGCGTGCGCGTGCGTGTGTGTGTGTGTGTGCGTGTGTGTGCGTACGTGAATGAATGTGTGGCGAGAGTGTGTTTTTACTATTTTACTGTGAAGATTTTATATTTTGAAATTTGTATGATTTCCTGCATTATTAATGATTTATACGTATAATAACAAATAATATGAGAACAATAAAAAATTACAATTACATTTACATATTAGAGGTTTAATAGACATTCAGTAGCGTTATAGTCATAAGTTTGAAGCCAATTAATAATTTTATTTTTGATTTGATGGTTGTTGTAGCTTTTAGTAATACAAATGTTATTAAATGCCCAAGCACAAGTGCACTCTTCGACTCCCACACTCTCATAGTCTGATGGGATGGTAAACCGACACGACCGGAGAGAGTTCAGGCGCAGGACCTATGTGCTTTACGTGCTTTCCGAGTCACAGGGATGACACACCGCCAGCTTTCTAACTCCGGGCGGCTACTGATAATTTTTTTAACGGAAAACTCTGTACCTGAATTTTTTCCTGGACTAGGGGCCTTACAAAAACTTCTTTGGAAAGTTACAGACAAGAACTTTCCTATATGTACTAAAATTAGTAAATAAAAGAATTAACAACCATGATAGCTTCAGTGTTTTGTAACAAGTTCACGTATGTATACCTTAATATATTTCCAGCAATTTAGTTTCCAGATGAGTCCCTGGGGTACGCCTTAATAAAGATAAAGAAAGGTGCGGAATTTGTATCGGTCTTTACAGACCTTTATGCTAATGGTATCAGTTTTTTCCTTTCTACTCAAATTTCATCAGTACTGATTTCCTTAAGTTTAGTTATATATGTCACAAAAAAGGAAATTTGAATAATTTCCTGGTGTGGTTATCGCACTTTATAAAGAAAGAAAACTTCTCTTAATTCGCATGGTGATGGACCGCCAGTCATCCAGATGGTATGGATGGTATCGCGAGTAGTTCGCGAGAAGTTCTTAGCTGAGCATAAGTCTCCCCTATAGATTTCCTAATGGGGGGGGGGGAGTTGGCAAACACAGTTTTGTTATCAGGAAAATAATACATATTCCTTGTTTTATTTCCCTGTCGCCTTTTACTACACCCACGGTATGATATAGGGAAGGGGATTTTCTTACGCCGCCACGTTACGGTCTCTGTACTGTATAATTATTATTTTATTTAAACTGAAGTGACTAATTTACAGTGCAGCTGATGGTAAACTGCCTACTACAACACATGGACCTATAAGTACTAATAGAATGCCTCATAGCCTCTATAGTATAGAGGCTATGAGGCATTCCATACAACATAGCAGTGCAAACACTGGTATGTGGTTGTAGAAACTTTTACCTATATTTGGATATACGTTTTTTTTTATAGAAGAGGGGGCAAATGAGTATGCGGCTCACCTGATGTTAAGTGACTACCGCCGCCCATGATCAACCGCAACACCAGGGGAATTGCAGGTGCGTTGCGTAATAGGGCAGTTCCAACCTAGACGGACTCGTAGGAAAAACAGGAACTACCATTTCAACATCCTTCCATTTGGTACACATTCATATAATATAGTTAAAATTTTATCTCATTTGTATATTTTTATACACATAAAATCGAATAAATCTTAAAATGGAACATTGATCAATTTTAAGATACTGGTATCTACTATACTAGTATCATCGACAACCCAATTACGGACACATTTTGATGTCTAGCAAAGGACTCGTGTAATTAAACGATTATAATATTTTATAATTTAAAAAAAAATATTCAGTTCGTTTAATTACAGACATTTGTGTATCGACAATCTTAAATTATGATAATATCACACAGTCATAATTTTAAACTGCATTGTAAGTAAACAAAGATTTATCATTATAACACCTTCACTCGCCCTTCACTAGCCCGCATCTGAACATAGGTCTCCCCACAAAGAATAAATACCACGGAATGACGACTCCGTGGCGCAGTGGCTTAAGCAATGAGTGGCAGCGCTGGGGATCGCGGGTTCGAATCCCGCACGGAACATGTATTTGTATGGCCTACAAATAGTTGTTTCGGGTCTGGATGTTTGTCCTTGTGCAATTTATGTTTGTAAACTGCCCCCACGATACAAGAGAAAATCTTAGTATAGGGGTAACGTTTTTAAAAAAAAAAAGAGATGAATGCGGCCCTAAACTACTTGCATCATTCGACTTGCTGCATATTTTTTTACGTGGTAGAGTCACGCTACAGCTACACGTTTGGGTCGGTTCGACCGGGGTAGGACTACGCTCTCACAGAATAATAGCGTAAAATAGCAGCTCAACGCTGACGTCTTTCCTATGTTGAGTGTAGACAACCGGAGAGCCTTTTACTGGACTGGAGACTGGAAACGAGTCATTCCATCTTAGTCCTCACGGGTGACATCGCATCTGCATTTTGATTCTTAATCGAGGATAAATGTAGATGTCTATGGGCCACAGTAGGCTAAGTACTCGTTTATCATCCTATACTATAAAAAAATATCTGTCTTACCAGACATTTTTACTAGCCCGTAACAGCCCACTATAGAACTTAAGTCTCTAATTATTGTAGACTACACTCACGGAATCGGCTTTGTTCAATCAAAACATAATTGCGACTCATACTATACGGTCAATAAAAAATAATAATACAATAAAAAGTATAATTTAGTTAACAAAAATGTGGATTTAACAAATGTCCACTATGATGTTTTTAAAAATAATTTAACTTTTTTTCCCCTCTAATGGACGCCACACGGTCAGTTCAACTGACCATTCCAACCGATCAGTTCAAACTAAAACTGTTGATATTTTTTAAATAGTGGATTTTCGATATAATATCGATCATTATAAATATATTAATATCGGAGTTTTACATATAAGTTTATTTATGGATATATTGAAAATCCGATATTTTAAAAAATATCGCCAGTTTTAGTTTGAACTGATCAGTTGAATGATCCGTTGAACTGACCGTGTGTGGTCACCATAAGAGTTTGTATCAGTTGTCAGCATTGTTTCCAACGATTTCGGTTTCACTAAGAAGGCCTTAGTGCTCTAAGTAATTAATATTTTTCCACGACTCAAGCGGCTATTACGCGAGTCATGCCGATTTTTAAGGTATATTGTTCTACTTTATTACATACTAACATTGTCACATAGAAAACTTAAAACGTGTAATATATTCTTTTAGTAAAAGCCTTTTCACTATTGTCTTTAAGACACCTACTTATTCAGTCTGCATAATTCAAGTCGTTGGTGGAAGACACTTCTTCACGAACACTTAGTAACGACTTCCGGAGAATAAATAGTTAATTGCTCCTAACTAAATGCTCCCTTGTAAGCCGTGTTCAACTTAATTAATGTTCGTTTCTTATGTGCACGTAAATTACCCTTCCTTGTTGTTTTGGTATTTCATTTGCAGTATTATAATTGGTAGAACCACGCTGCAGATATATTATGGTTGTAGCACAAATGGGTCGGCTCGACCGGGGAAGGGCCACGTTCTCACAGAATACCAGCGTAAAATAGCAGCTCAATGACGCTGTATTTCATATAGTGAGTGTTGAGATCCAGAGACCCTTTTGTCCTGGAAACGAGGCATTCCATCTTTGTTCTCAGGGGTGCCAACGCATGTGCGTTTTGATTTTCAATCAGGGATAAATGTAGATGTCTATAGACTACAGCATCCACTCACAATAAGGTGGACTGTGTGCTCGTTTGTCACCCTTAGCCTATAAAAACGTTTTTTTTTAGATCTGAGTTAATTGACTTTTAACATCTTTAATTAATGTTTTCTCCAAATTCACGCCTAATTCTATAATTTATGTATTTGTAGTTATAATGATTCATTATCGTCATTAAAGCCCTTCAAAAGTTTAGTGCCGAAGATAAGCCAAGCGAAGAAATGCCACAAAATGATTAAAGATCAATCGTTCTTCATTCCCTATCAAATCGTGAAATTTCACTATTGAACGTGGAACTCTCTCATTGTAGTGTTGTGCGCCATAATTTAATACCCGGTATATGGCGAGTGATTATTAGCGCCATCTAGTATCAAGTAGCAGAAATAGGAGCGTCAAGTTCTTTCTAGAACTCTCCCACTAACGTCATCTAGTATCGAATAGAAGAACTAAGCTTCATAGAAATTCTACACTCGAATTTTCTACACCTAGTCGGTCGGGACCGGTATTTGCAGGAACATTCTAGATGTTTCGGTGGAAAAGGCCTATATAAAGTAATGGACGGCGACTTAAAAAATGCATCCCGTATTTTATTCTCAGATGACATCCTCGCTCCTCGTAATGTCGAAACTCTTGAAGGCCTTCGTCAGAAACATCCTTCGGTCAATCCTTCCCAGAATTTACCGCTGCCTCCCAATACTTCTATGCAACCATTACAAGTTTCCGAAAAAGACACTTTAGACACGCAATATTGTCATTTACGAATGGCTCTTCCGGCGGCATTGACGGGATTACGCCTCAGCATCTCAAAGATCTTGTAAGCGTATCTGCCGGTGACGCCGGTAGGGTACTTCTTAATGACATAACAAAATTATGTAATTTTATGCTTTCTGGTAATGTCCATCCCAATTTCATTCCCTACTTATATGGGGCAAGATTGTGTGCCTTCAAAAAAAGGATAACGGTATCCGTCTATTGCTGTTGGTTCTACATTTCGACGCTTAACTTCAAAAATAGCTTGCAGGCACATAATCACAAACAAAAAGACAAAATTTCAACCTAATCAACTAGGCTTTGGCACCAAAGGTGGCTGTGAGGCGGCGGTACATTCGGTGCGTACTTTCGTAACTAATTCCAATGCAGATGTTCTTCTGAAGGTTGATCTCAGAAATGCTTTTAACTCTATTGATAGGATAACCCTGCTGAAAGAAGTGGTTAACAATACCCCCGAAATATATCATTACGTTTGGCAATGTTACAGTCAAAATTCAAACTTGTTTTATCAAAACCATATTATTGAGTCTGCTGTCGGTGTTCAACAGGGTGATCCATTAAGTCCTGCTATTTTCAGTTTGGGAATTCAACCTATTATTTCAAATTTAAAATCCAAGCTGAATGTCTGGTATCTGGACGACGGTACACTGGGAGGTAAAGCAGATGACGTCCTAAATGATCTTACTCATATTTTTCAAAATTTTAAAAATATTGGTCTTGAACCAAATACAAATAAATGTGAAATATTTATTTCTAATAATTTATCTAATTCTAACAGAGGTACCTTAATTCAAAATTTCAGATTTCTCCAGGAATAAAAACTGTCAATTCGGAATCGCTTTACCTG
Organism: Parnassius apollo; assembly: GCA_907164705.1. NCBI lineage: Eukaryota > Metazoa > Arthropoda > Insecta > Lepidoptera > Papilionidae > Parnassius > Parnassius apollo. The sequence goes on along the minus strand of CAJQZP010000088.1, from coordinate 3,046,568 downwards.
CTCGGTGCTCCGTTGTTTTTCGATAGTATTAAACCTGTTTTAAAAACAAAATTTGATTACCTATGATAAATTATATATTTTAAACCCTCATATTGCCCTTACCATTTTAAAATGTTGTCTCCTTGTACCTAAATTTACACACTTGTACGCTCAAGTCCAGTCTGGAAATGTTCGGATATTTTAAAAGATATTGATAGTTATCTTAAAATTGCTTTAGAAAACAATCTAAATTTGAGATTAAATACAATAGCCTGGAATCAAGCCACTTTACCTATCAAATTTGGTGGAATAGGAATAGGTAAGAAATATTTCTAGCGTCGCATTGCCTGCTTTCCTTGCTTCCGTGCATAGTATCAATGACCTATATAACACAATTTTAAATAATAAAGTAGACCTGTGCTTTGCTGCGGAGGCAAAGCAAACATGGCTAACGCTCTGTCCCAGCGAAAATGTCCCACTGGAAGTTAACCAACAAAAACAATGAGATATTCCGTTGGTACGGAGTGTCCAGAAAAATTTATTTCAAAATTCCATATTCAACAAGATCAGGCTCGCCTTCTAGCTGTTTCGACTAAGGATTCTAGCCACTGGTTACATGCTCTACCATCAAGTAATCTCGGCACATTGCTTGATGGGGAAAGCATGCGCATCGCCGTAGGAATCCGGCTAGGAGTGGCTATTTGTCAACCTCACCAGTGCCCCTGTGGTAGCAGCGTCGATGAGTTTGGGCTCCACGGACTTTCATGCAAGAAAAGTCATCATCATCATCATCACAGCCCTTCACAAGTCCACTGCTGAACATAGGCCTCCCCCAAGTAATGCCACAAAGCACGGTCCTGAGCCACCTGCATCCATCGACTTCCTGCATATCTTACCAGGTCGTCACTCCATCTAGTGGGGGGTCGCCCTACACTATGCCTACCGGTACGAGGCTGCCACTCGAGAACCTTTCTTCCCCATCGGTTATCGGTTCTTCGAGCTATATGGCCGGCCCATTGCCACTTCAGCTTACTAATCCGTTGTGCTATGTCCGTCACTCTGGTTCTACTGCGGATATCCTCATTTCTGAGTCTATCACGCAGAGAAACTCCGAGCATAGCCTTCTCCATAGCTCGCTGAGCGACCTTGAGCGTCCTCATACGGCCAGCAGTGAAGGACCACGTCTCTGATCCGTAAGTCATCACTGGCAACACGCACTGGTTGTACACTTTAGTTTTCAGAGATTGAGGTATACCTGACGAGAAGATGTGTCGTAATTTCCCGAACGCTGCCCAGCCGAGTTGAATCCGTCGATTGACCTCTCGGTCGAAGTTGGACTTACCTAGTCGGACTATTTGTCCCAGGTAAACGTACTCGTCAACAACTTCGAGCATAGTGCTCCCAACAACTACCGGCATAGGTGTGTCATGGACATTAAACATGATCTTTGTTTTGTCCATGTTCATCTTAAGACCTATCCGTTGGGAGGCACTATTGAGGTCATTGAGCATAGTGCTTAAGTCCTCCAGGGATTCTGCCATAAGGACTATATCGTCGGCAAATCGAAGGTGAGTGATGTACTCGCCATTGATGTTAATACCGTATCCTTTCCAGTCCAGTAGCTTGAAAACGTCTTCCAAAGCAGCGGTGAAGAGTTTCGGGGGATATAACGTCACCCTGTCTTACACCTCTCTGCAGTTGGATAGGTTTCGAGCTCTGGTTCTGTACTCGGATAGCCATCGTAGCCCTACTGTACAAACACTTCAGCACTTCGGTGTACCGACAGTCAACTTGGCACCGCTGAAGGGACTGCAGCACCGCCCAAATTTTGACGGAATCAAAGGCTTTCTCATAGTCCACATACGCCAAGCAAAGTGGCAAATTGTACTCTTCAGTCTTCTGTATAATCTGCCGCAGGGTATGTATGTGGTCTATGGTACTGAAGCCTTTTCGGAAACCGGCTTGTTCGGGAGGCTGGAAGTCGTCGAGTCTGCGTGCGAGACGATTCGTAATGACTCTCGAAAACAGCACGTAGACGCGGCACAGAAGGGAAATCGGTCTGTAGTTCTTCAAGAGAGCGTTGTCGCCTTTCTTAAAGAACAAGACCACTTCACTTCTGCTCCACGCCTCCGGAGTAGTGCCACCATGGAGGACGGAATTGAAGAGCTTCTGAAGGACTTCAAGTACCGGTGTTCCACCCGCTTTCAGAAGCTCCGCTGTAATTCCATCCTCGCCTGGGGCCCTGCCGTTTTTAAGGTGCTGGAGAGCCATTCTAATCTCGCTTAGACCGACGTCCGGGATATCATCGGAATAGTGTCGGATAAGACTTGCTCTTGGATCATTACTCACACTTGCGTGTGGCTCCAACGATGATGTGTACAGCTGCCCATAGAACCTCTCAATCTCACTCAAAATCTCAGGTGTCCCGGAAACGATGCTGTCACACTCAGTCTTCAGCCTTGACAGTTGGCTCTTACGGGCAGACAGATCTCTGGCAAAGACTTTGGAGCCCTGGTTCCGCTCGATCGCTTCTTTAATACGAGCAGTATTAAAGTTGCGTAAGTCTCGCCGCATGCATTTGGAGATCTGTATGTTCAGTTACCTGTATGTTGTCAAATCTGTTGACGATTGCAGCCTCATCTCCCGTCTAACAGCCATGAGATTAAGAGTGTGATCGGAGAGTTTTTGTGTTCTTCTGCGGCGGGTCTTGCAGAACTTAGCTCCGACCGCATGGACAGTTTCCACGAGCTTGTCATTCATATCGTCCACTGCATTGCAATCTTGTAGGCACTGAAAGCGGTTGTGTAACTCGAGCTGAAAGTTTTCGGGATTTTGGATTAGAGCACGAGGGGGACGGAGCGTTGACTTCATTAGACAAGACCTCTCCAACTTAACGTTTAGGTTCAGTGTGCCTCTAACCATTCGGTGATCGCTGCCAGTTTTCACCCAATGCAAGAAAAGTGCAGGTAGGTTTTCCCGTCACGGTTCTTTGAACAAAATCATCCGAAAGGCTCTTGTCTCTATAAATATCCCCTCGGTTTTAGAGCCTTGCGGGATATTTAGAGACGATGGCAAGAGACCCGACGGTATGACTTTGGTCCCTTGAGAGAGAGGTAAAGCCCTAGTGTGGGATGCTACTTGCGTCGACACTTTGGCGGCCTCTCATCTCAAGGGTACCTCTTTTAGAGCCGGGGCGGCATCAGAGGCAGCCGAATTTAGTAAATGACGCAAATATGAGTCTTTGAGAAATAACTACATATTTGTGCCATTTGCTGTAGAGACTATCGGTCCGTGGGGTACACGTGCAATGAAGTTTTTAAAGGAACTGTATCCACGATTGGTCGTCGCTGCTGGTGATAAGAGGGCGGTTCTTTCCTCGCTCAAATGCTAAGTATAGCTATTCAGCGAGGAAACGCAGCCAGGTCTTTTTGACGATTTAAATGTTTAGTTTTAGATTTTCTATTTTATAGTTTCTTCTTTTATATTCTATATAATTAGTTTTAATCTTAAATATTATAATTTTAATTATTATTTTAGTTAAGTTCTTTATTAAATATCATTAATGTGATTAATATACAAATTAATATTTGTTTCTTCGTATTTTATAAACTGCCGCACCGTTCATCATATTGCGGTAAAACTTTGTCAAAATATTGCTTGCACTTCCGTAAAGGTTATAGGTATAGTTGGACTTGGTAGGTGGCTCTATTGTAGAATCCAGATATCATTTTGCTGTTCTTGGAGTAAGACTTTGGAACTCCTAACCCTAGTCAATTAAATGTGCTCAATCATTAAATGTGTTCAAGAAACAGATTAAGGAACACTAGTTGTCTCTTTAACTACACTCCTCTTATTTATGGTCATTGATCTACCCAAAGTATGTTGTAATTTTAGTACGTAGGTTTGTATTTTTTTTCTAATTTAGTGCGCTAATCTTATTCTTATTTTTATAATTTCTTTTTCTGGGTTGTCTGGAAGATCCAATAAAACTGCCTTTTATTTTTCCCTCATTGTTTGTTCATTTTTTATTAGCATTGTATTGTATTATTGCAAGCCACTAGTAACAAATATAAAGGAGATTTTATATGCAGAATGCGCTTACTACAAATTTTAGAAATTCTTAATGAAATGCATATCAATTTATTTCTTATAATCTATAGGTTATAATAGTAATATTAGTTTTACTGCATCTAAAAGGAGTACTGAGAAATTAACAATTAAAATATGAATGTAACAATAACCTAAAAACAAACTGAAAGCGATATAGTAGTTTTCACCGGTATTAAAAGTCAAAATACTGCCTGATGAATAATGTAGAATATAAAGAGATATATTCAGTATTTATTTTATAAGGTACTTTAAGATAGATGGAAAATCTTTTCACTAGTTCCGGCAAAATATAGTGTCTGTCTGAACACTATGTCGTATGGATTCTATTTTTTACGTGTATTGATTGAATGTGAGTGTAAATTCAAAATGTTATTATAGTAATATGATTAAAGTCAAGATGAATAAGGGATAATAGGTCCATTTATATTTATAATATTACCTTCACCGGTATAAAATATGTTTAAAACTGGTTGTGTTACAAAAATAAATCATAATTTAACTGTATTTATTATTGTAAATCATTTCCAAAGTATTCTATTAACAATAGTACAGAAAAAGAACCTTTTATTCATTATAGATTATAAATAATGCTTATTGAAAGTCACTTTTTTAATTTACCACTGGTACGGAAAAACCTCTGGTCTGGGATGAACCAGCAAAAAAACCAACGGGACCTTTTAAAAAAAAACAGCTAACAATCATATGTTACAATTAATAACACAAAACAAATTAGAAATAGCTTGATAACGATCACCTTTCCCGGGGGTTATTATAATCCATTAATTCCTTAATATTATAATAACTCATTTTATACAAACTTAAATTAATAAAGTTTCTGAACTTTGATGATTGATGGAGATAGACAGGTGCGGTGTCAAAATATTGTTTTAATGTTTTGGTTGATTAGTAAGTAGGTACTTATATATCGTAAAATAACTAGGTAAGATCGTGCTTATTATTATATATTATTATACACTGATAAATATTGAGGAAGTAAGATGTTTTAAACTGTATGTGTAAGGTTTACAAAAAACACACGAATATTGTTTTTTTTTTTGTATTTATTACTAGAGATCCGCCCCGGCTTCGCAAGGGTGATTTATGGATCTCGACAACAGCGCCATCTACCAAGTCCAAATGAAAATATAAACAAATCTAGGGATCCATTTAAACACACAAAATCATCAAAATCGCTTGAATGATTTCAAAGTATATAATGGACATAGGTAGAAACATTTTTTGTATTTTATATGGATAGACTTTCAATCACCATCATTTCAAAATATTTTTTCAAAATAACTTGATGGTAACATGTCCATTTATGATATTGTTAGGAATCAGAAGGTCATTTTTAATTATAAGAGGTATGATATAAGACTGTTGTCTTCAATATCCATAGACTTTTTTGTCTCTATCCACGGGCAGCTGTGCAAAAGGGGGATGCCCACTGTTCATAGACACTTTGGCCATGGGTGCCCACATATAAAAGCATATGGAAATGATAATATGCAATTAAAATAATGAAATGGTTAAGGAATTGGTTTAAAAAAAGTCGGGATTTTTATGATATAAAGCTTTTTATTTTCACAAATACAGCTTTTTAACGACTACTTTTACCAATTTTATTGCTTTTAATTTCTTTAACTTTTAATTCCCGACGCGTGATTTTTCTTTTTGGAGGCCTATGCCAAAAGGCACACCGAACAGAGGGACTTACTTTAACTAGTATTACAATAGGAACTCAAACACAAATATTATGTAACCCCAAAGTTCGGAAATAAATGGCTATATTATTATTATACTATTATTATTAATTCCTGACGTTTCAGGTGCTTTATAGCACCCATGGTCACGGGGTACTGAGGTGACTGCCATCCCAATGTCAGTATTGGGACATGGAGTACCTTCAGCTTTTTATTATTATTTTTATAGTCCAATCTACGCAGATTGAACTTACTCTATCTTTAAGTCTTGCAGTGGTATGCTTGGGGTTTGTTTTAATTTTATTAATTATAGTGTCCCAAGCAGGTGGCAGTACCCAACCGCCTTCTCTACTGAAATTAGGATGTTTTTTAATTTCAGTAGCCTCACATATCATCCTTGGTAGGAATTAATGTTCTTTAACGAGGATTTGTGGTCTATCAAATCTGATGTATGTCTATCTGGTTGGGGTGACACCCTTGACATACGGTAGTACAGCAGGCACACGCTCAACTGCGGTCGGCTTCACTCGGTCACTGTGACGAAGACGTGGGACCCGAAGCTTGATTTTGTGCAGAACCTGCTTGACGTGCTGAAGCTCCGCAGCCAGGTGCTTGTTCTCACAGATCCCATATGCTCTCTGTAACAAAGATTTGCTCATGGTAACTAACTGTGAAGGATTATGGTGAGATTCACCGCTTAAATATCAGTTTGTATGGATCTTTTTTCTATACACAGTGTGACCTATGATGTTGTTAGGATTTTGGATAACAAAAACATCTAGGAAAGCTAAGAAATTATTTGCCTCAGATATAATATCATAATTACTGAATAGAATTTGGCACAGAGAGTGGTAAAGATGGATAAAATTCATAGGAACAACATCCTGATTTAATATTTCTTGGGCCATATTCATGAGCCGCTCTAATTTGTTTCTTGGTACTTGCAATAATGCCTATATGCATTCATCACTATCTCCTGTTCTTACTTTTATCAAATATACAGCAAGTGCAAAGCATCCACTATGTTTACTTGACATTTTGGGCACTTCAGACAGAATTTATTGGCATTGTGCCTTTGATAAGCGTAGATAATAATGTACAGTATATTCGGGCATATTGTAAATATTTTCAAAGTCTATATGATGGTAAATATTATCTTACAATAATGTAGAAAAATCTATAATTTGTGTTACACTAAATGTTTTAATATGGTTATATATTAATTCTAAAAGTAAGTACCAAGAGTTACTATTTAAATGGTAGTTACTGATTCTACATTCTGGAGGTACATAGTAATTGTATTCACAAAAATACATACCCGCAATGCTGATGGAACAGTGAGTTGATTGGAATTGTTACAACCAGGAAAAAACATTGATTTTGTGTGAGTGGTGCTCTTACAAAATTAGGCAGCAGTATATTGTATGATGTATGATCTAAGCTTTGTTGTTCTAGGTTCAATACATTACTCACTTTAGATTGCTACAAGGATGGACTAGATGATTCAGATGGTTCCCGTTCTAAAGTTTAACGTGTTGCTGCTTTATCAATCCTTCGCAATCATGACACTCACGCGATGACGATGGCAACTGAAATAATATTAAATAAAAAAAATAAGACAAAGTGAACAAAATAAAATAGATTTGTTTACTTTAAACTCAAATATAGGTAAATGTTACTTAAAACTTAATGCCCTATATTATTTAATAATTAAGGACTGACTGCCTACCAGTAGTCCAAAAACAATTAAAAATCGACTGTCTTATTTCTTGGTATTTGATAAAAATTGTCCATTTCGTAACTATCTGGTGTTAGCTAGCTAATCGCCGTGTTACAAATAAGCTATTTTGTTTGTCAGGTATAGCTTGTGCATATGTTAAAAAATAAAACAACTTCATCATTTCATACATTCATCACTATCAAATATCAGCACTAGAATTAATAAATTAAAAACTGTTGAACACTTACTTTTAACTGTTGTCACACTATAATGTGATCGACAATCTCACTCCATATGAGTTCTTGAGAATTTATTTGAAAAAATAACAAACAAAATAACACAATGTCAACTATTTAGTTGTGAATTCACTAGTACCTTTTTACTTGTTGAATTGTGATTTCATTTCGCATGACATATTTCCTATAGCTGTCAGATTTGATGTTGCCACATAACTAACATAAATACAACGAAACGATATCGATTTGTATTCGATTAGTAATTTAATGAAAAAATAATAATATTTGAGTTTCGCTTTCAGTTCTACACGCTTCTTAAAATATATTTTCTTTTATTTTTTTGAATTATGTTTTAAACGTATTTTTAAGAACAGTTAAAATGTGGAGTAGCGTATTGTTATGCTCTAAACAGTTCATGGTAAATCAGCTAAAAATTCACTTGTTTAATTATCATAACATGATTCCATTTTAAATGTATTGTTAAAACAGATAACAATAACAGTTAAATTGTGCAGTAGCATTTTATTGTACTCTAAAGAATTCATAGTAAATCAGCTAGTAATTCGCTTGTTTAATTATCATAACATCATAATATCCATAGCGATTCGATTATTATTCGATTAATAATTTCATAAAAAGAGAATAATCTTGGAGGTGTTTTAACTTCTGCTCGCTTTTTAAAATGTATCTTCCTTTTTTATTTAAATTCTATTTTAAGTGTATTTTTAAGAACAGTTAATTGTGCAGTAGTGTTTTATGAAGCTCTAAAAAATTCATGGTATATCAGCTAGAAATTCACTTGTTTAATTATCGTAACATGATTTCATTTTAAATGTATTGTTGAGAAAAGATAAGAATAACAGTTATATTGTGCAGTAGCGTTATGTTATACTGCATAGAATTCATTGTAAATCAGCTATTAAATCGCTTATTTAATTATCATAACTACAGATGTGAAGGCGGTTGTTAACGTTTTCAACCAAGCCGATAACAACGGTTGTTTTTGTCTTGAAATTGATAAAAATTGTGCAGTTGCGTTTTGTTAAGCTTTAACCTTTTGAGCGCCACGCCAAAAACGCATTACCGTGTCCTGTACGCCAAAGCGCCAAAACAAAATAGTGTTGCCAAGAGTTGATATATCGATAACGTGAAATAACTTGTTTTTGTTGGTTTTTTATGCTATAAATGACTCTTAATAAACTGTATGTTTTATTTAATCTTGTGCAGTCTTCCACTATTTGTATATATGTACTTTGTACATATAAACATAAATAAAAAACAAACAATAACAATAAAATAGTAGTAAACATTAGCACTACTCTCCATCCTAATGACGACACTGTCGCGACTGGACGACAACGGCGTAGCTGACCTTCCCTTTTGAAACATTCTTAGAATGTTGTGTATCGATTTCAAAATCGATCTAACCGAAATATACAGACATCGATTCATAATATTTTATGTGTCGGGGAAGGCGTAGGCCAAGTGACGCACAGAAGAAAAGTCTTACACTCTTATGACAATGGGGATTTGATATGATGCTGATGCTGCTAGATGATTTTGAGACTGAGAAAGAAAATGGCACAACACAAAATGAAAAATTGCTCTTCACACCCTAAGTAAAAAAAACATTAATTGTAATTTTGTATTATTATTAAAAAAGGTACATAATTATTCATTAATCAACAATTGTATATAATTATTCGCACTAGGTAAATCAGCCTTATAATACTAAAATCTTGGTCATGGAATAAATAAATATATTTGTTCACCAATCAATCAAAAATTCAATTCATCAATCAAAAATCAAAATTCATCATCATCGACGCTTTCCAAAATCCGAATGAGTTCTGAGGAATCGTTCATGTTGCATTGCTCTACTTTTCTCGGTAATCACTTATGACGTCATCAGGGTGTCGTCTATCCTTGATCACGGTGCCCAGTGAACTGATTTTCGATGACGCGCTAAAGATGCGCTAGAGTTGAGATATTAGATTTATTATGCGAAGATAATCTGATAACATTTTTTTATTCATGTAGCTAATTATAGTTTTATGTTTCTAACCTTTAATTTTATTCAAATATCAATAATAATAGAAAAAAAAACACCATTGAGCTGAATTTTGGATAGTTTTCAAGAAATCTATGCCTCCCGCGTTTGACACTAGCGGTCAACCATAGACGACTTTGGCGTGCTGGACATAGTATTTGCTTAGATAAAAATCCATTTTTATTAGTTCATTGTTTCTTAGTACTTGTGGCTCTAGAAGACTTGTTTTTTATACTCACATTGCTGGGTTATTCCTATTTTGAGGAGTGTAGAATTAAAATACCTGTAATAATTTTCCAATATCTATATTTCATATTTTTCGAAGCCGGGTTTTTTGTCAACTATAGACGTCGTTGGCACTCAGGGCCCGCAGGTGTTGGTCAAGTGTAGGCGACTTTGCCGCTCAAAAGGTTAAAGGATTCATGGTAAATCAGCTGGAAACTAACTTGTTTCGTTATCATAACATGATTCTATTTTAAATGTGTTGTTATAAACAGATAAGAATAACTTAACCGATCTTCTTTAAAAACAGATAAGAATAACAGTTCTTATCTGTTTTCAAAGAAGATCGGTTAAGATTAACAGTTAAATTGTGCCGTAGCATTTGTTACTCTCTAAAGAATTCATTAGAAATCAGCTAGTAATTCGCTTGTTTAATTATCGTAACATCATAATTATTTAAAAATTATATTAGCACTGTAATGATGACACCGTAAATAATCGATCGAAAAAGAGAATCGATTTTTTAAATGTGTTTTGTGATTGGCAACACTTTTTTTTTATTCACAAACTAATGACATAATGATTTACCTAATTTTTATTATTATGTTTCCGGTACTTTTAATTTGTGCAAAAATATTCCCATTGTTTGAGGATAAATGAATACCGCGATTAATAACCATAAATAAATATATAATTTTTTAACAAATTCACATTGTTGGGCGTTCCATGGCCGAAAATGGGCGTCCCCCTTTCAGCTCGCAAGACATACAGATTTGTTCTAAGTGATCCACCTGAAAACAGTAAATAAATATTCTAAAGACTATAAGTAGAGCAGAACATAAAATATAATTGACATAAATACTTGTTTATTAGTATTAGTGATAACAATGAAACAATAAAACAAAAATCGTCAGTGTGGCTTTATTTTGAAAAAAAAATGTGAGGAAAGTGGTTTGTAAGATATGTAAAAAGCAGTTTATGGATTTCAAAATACTACAAACATGAAAAAGAACATTTCATTTCATATTACCACATATTACTTATTTCATACAGGTAATTAAAAAAATATTTGAAGCAATATAATCACCATATTGAGCTTTTGCAAATTCATCCCTTTAAAATAAACAAAACGCGCGTTACGTCATTTCGTTCTAAAAGAAACGTGATAACGGCTGCCAGTGAAGCATCACTGTTTTGGGCCGGCCCGCATGCACCGAATAAAAATAAAGTTCTTATATAATATTGAAAATAAAGTTTTATCTTTTGAATAAGTAAGTGCTTATTCGGTGTCATTATCACTCGAATCTTTATATGTGTTATAAATGAGTGCTTTTTTGTTGTTAAATGAATAAAGTACTTTATAACAATAGATGATTTTTCTTCTACAGCGATCTTTTACTTAACTTTTTAATAATAGTTAATAAATATATATATTATGTCAATCATTTTACAAAATAAATAAAAAATCAAAATAAATAAAGAAAGTACTACATATGAAAGTGTATATATTGAAGGTTTGTCCCCTGGCTAAGCGACCGAAATTCATCATTGTCCGTTTTTCTCAATAGATTTGGCACGTACTAGTCGATTTAGTCGAAAAATCAAGTACAACTAGAATGACATACATACATAAATTAAACCCGAGTGATTCGAGTGAATCGAGTCACAAAATTCTACTCGACTTGCATCTTTATCTTACGGTCAATGCAGCGTCTGTCTACAATATAGTGATGAACTCGACTTACAAATTAGAGCAATTTATTGATAAATTATTATAGATAATATTAATAAATTGCTTAATTGTAATTTGTGATAGTTAAATTATTAATAACATTAATACCTACGTCATAACGTTAGAGTGATATTATTTTATGAAGATTGTCGATACGCAAACTAAAAATATGTAACTACCTATTTTGAGTTAAGTAAAAATAATTGTGTTGGATGAAAGAACAAATATTGCGTAACTAGAGTTCAAGTCGAGTTATCTGAATTTCAACTCGAGTCGAGTTTCTTCCGAGTTGGCACATCTCTAATACAATTTTTTTTAATCTAACATTACCAGAACCAACGACCTTAACGCGAATATCAAAATACGTTGTTTACGATAATAAATTGGCATCTTTTTTATGTACATACTGTTACGAGCTTGAGGTTCGTGACAATAAAAATTGCCGATAGAATTACCTAAATTAACACTTTAATTTTCTTTACACAAATTAAAACTAAAAACACCAATAACTAGGCACACTAATTCACTTTATTCCGCTCCGAAGCTTCGCTTGTCTCGCCGAATTCAATACTTCTCCGATCGCACCTTGCAGCGCCTATAAATACACATTAGTACCGAATCATCCAGAACATTCAAGTAAATACGCGCACCAATCGACAAAACGCCGAAAGTTCGAGAGTCAGCTTCCAGAAGCTTAGTTCTTCGTTTCGACAACAGGTGGCGCTGTCGGTTGAAAGATTAGTGATGTCATTTTCTGGAAAGCTCTCCCCTCGCTCCGTTAAACGAAACTAGATGGCGCTAGTGCCAGATGTCAACTTAGCCGCGCAACACTGCCCCCTCCTAAGACATGCTCGTCCCGAGCATTATCGGCCCCATAATAACGCGCCAGGCGATCCATATGGACGATCTTAGGAGTCCCTCTTGCGCCCTTCTGTATCCGATAGGTTACATCGTTGATCCTGGTCACAATCCGGTACGGGCTGTTCCATTTAGCTTGAAGCTTAGGAGATTTCCCTTTGCTGTGGACCGGATTGTGCAACCACACTAGTGAACCTTCGTCGAACCCTTTGTTGTTCATTTTGCGGTCATACCGGGTTTTCATCTTTTCAGACATTTGCTGGCCCGATTGTCTGACGTGTTCATAAATGTCATTCATTTTGTTCCGCAAGTCATTTGCATAATCGGTTATACTGCGTGGGGCATCAGGTGGTATCCCGGTGATCAGGTCTGCAGGCAGCCGTAATTCTCTTCCAAAGTTTGCGAAAGCTGGTGTCGTTGCTGTACTTTCGTAAGCGCTTCGATATGACAACAAAAACGGTTGTATGTGCTTGTCCCAATCTCGTTGCCGATTGTCTACAACCTTTTGCTAGGTACATCTCCAATGTCTGATTAAATCGTTCCACCATTCCATCAGATTGCGGGTGATAAGAAGTCGTTCTTGTTTTATATATTTGAGACTCATAATTCCTTCCTTGATCGCTGTGAATCTTTAAAGGTACTCCAAAACGACAGAAGCCTTCATGAACTAGTTTATCTGCAACTGTTGAAGCTTCTTGATTTGGAATGGCGAAGACTTCTGGCCACTTAGTGAAGTAATCCATCACAACCATGAAATACTTGTTACCGCTTTCACTCTCCGGAAACGGGCCCGCCACGTCAATGGCTATTCTCTCCCATGGTGCACCAACATTGTACAACTTCAATGCACCTCTACTACGAGTCTGAGGTCCCTTTACAGCCGCACAACTTGTACATTTGCGACACCAGTCCTCGACATCGTTTCGACAGTGGACCCAGTAACACCGTTCTCGGATCTTCAGTAGAGTTCGTTTATGAACGTTTATGAACTCCCAGATGGCCTCCTGAACAATCATTATGGTACAGCTGTAGAACATCCGGTACTCTAGGTTTAGGGACGACCATTTGCAAATGACAGCTGTCTCCCCGAACATTTTCGGCACAGAACTCCATCCTGAAGCAGCAAGCTGTCCCATTGGGCCCAATAGCTTTTAGGGTGGAACTCATCGCTGAGACGTCGCTCCACTTGGACTTGGGAGCACTGGCCTTTATCCATTCCAGAATCGGCTTGATGTCCGGATCTTCCTGCTGTGCATGTCGTAGGCTGTCCTTCCACTCGTTGCTGAGGTGGTCTGTCCTGAGCATCCTCACGGATACCACTTCCTTACTCTTTTGCCTAGCACAATGTTTCCAATATTCAGGACAAGGTCTTCTTGACAATGTATCTGCGTTGCCATGAGATTTCCTGCTGCGATGTCTGATAGTAAAGTCGTATCCCGGCTGCTGCTGGGCGGTGATATTACCCGCACTTCCCTCCTGAGATCGTTCACTTTCCCTTTCTACGGTTCGCTTAGGGCAGCTGGATCGAAGATGGCCCCTTTCCCCACAGCCATAGCACCTAGGGCTGTATCCTTTGTTGCAGTCGCGAACTGTAGCTGCTGCAACCTCCCTGACGCGATGGGAACGATGATCCTGCCGCACGGCTTTCACCTCCAGTGCATGGGCCAAGGCGTCCTTAAGCGTCTCGTGGTGCCCGAGCCTCACAGCAGCTCTGACTTCCAGGTCGCGGATGCCGTCGATGAATGTCTGCACCAGGTTCCCTTCAATGAGCGCAGGTACAGACCGGTATGCTTTTCGCACCAGCTTCTCCACCTCTAGAGCCCACTGCTGCAGATATTTAAGCTGCGCACGAAAGACGTGTTCCAGGTGAGCATAGCCATATCTCGCCTCCAATGCCTCAGGGAGTTGCTCATAAGTCACTTCCTCACCGAGAGCTTCCAGAACTGTTAAGGACTGGTCGCGCAGGCCTAGTGTGAGAGCAGTCATGGCCTGACTTTTATTCCAGCCGTTCGCCTTCATAACAGCCTCGAACTGGATTTTGTAGGCTGACCAGGGAGAAGTCCCGTCGAACGGTGGCACCTCGAACCCACGTAGCGAAGGTATAGTAGCTACTACGGGAGCTGTAGTTCCATCCCCAAGTTTGAGGTCGTCCAGCGTTTTCTTCACGTCAGCCATCACGTTGTCAACCCGATTGTTCACTTGGTTGATTGGGGTTTCAGCTTTCTCGATTCGGGTTTCAGATTTCGCAATTTGGGTTTCAGCTTCTGACAGGCGGTTATCATGCTGAGCAACCCTATCCTTCACCTCCTTGATCTCCTTCCTGAAGGTAGCGTGAAGGTCCTTCATGAGGAGCATCTGCTCTTTCAACCGACGCGCCTGTTCCTCTTGTCCGCCCCGCAGCTGCTCTTCCAAACGACGGACTTGTTCCTCTTGTCCGCCCCGCAGCTGCTCTTCCAAACGACGGGCCTGTTCCTCCTGTCGGCGAGCCTGTTTCTCCTGTCGGCGAGCCTGTTCCTCCTGTCGGCAAGCCTGTTCCTCCTGTCGGTGAGCCTGCTCCTCCTGCTGCTCTTTCAACCAACGGGCCTGCTCCTCCTGTCGGCGAGCCTGCTCCTGCAGCATCACCATCAGAGCACCTAAGTCAGGTGCTGCAGATGTAGGAGCTACTGACGGGCCTGCAGCCGGCGTCTGGCCCTCCGACGTCTGCGGCGTTGCACCACCAAATCTTCTTTGGTCCGTCTCCTGCTGGCGTTGACTTCGGGTACGGACACCCTCCGTTTCCTCCTTAGGTAAAATCGGCATGATTTTATCCCACTTCTGACACCAATTGTCACGAGCTTGAGGTTCGTGACACTAAAAATTGCCGATAGAATTACCTAAATTAACACTTTAATTTTCTTTACACAAATTAATACTTAAAACACCAATAACTAAGCGCACTAATTCACTTTATTCCGCTTCGAAGCTTCGCTTGTCTCGCCGAATTCAATACTTCTCCGATCGCACCTTGCAGCGCCTATAAACACACATTAGTACCGAATCATCCAGAACATTCAAGTAAATACGCGCACCAATCGACAAAGCGCCGAAAGTTCGAGAGCCAGCTTCCAGAAGCTTAGTTCTTCGTTTCGACACTAGATGGCGCTAGTGCCAGATGTCAACTTAGCCGCGCAACAATACATTGAGGGTCGTTAAAATTTCTATTGAGCCCAAAAACGATTGTCTTCTTTTATATACAAAATAATAAAAAATAAATTAGATCCTAATATAGATGAACCTGTATCTCAGGGGCCGATGTTCTGTCCCAAAATAAATGTAGAAATTAAATAGATGTTGTCGAAAATAAAAGTTCTAGGTAACAAAACTAAAATTTTATTATATTTTTTACTGCTTTAGTGCTTTACAAGCACTGTTAAATTTGTTATATAAATATGGCGCTATGTTTTTGTGCCGCTTTTTAGCAAAACACTTATATGTAGTTGCTAAGACTGTCTATTCTGTCTATTGTTTTCCCAGTTACTGGCAATTTTGGAATATGTAATCATAATCATAATTGTCATAATAAAAAATCATTTATTTTTCTGAAATATGGTGGGCATATAAGATTTTAAATTAAGTTATAGCACGGGACGTATTTCACCCTCACTACGGGCATGCAAAGTTATAGTGAATTTACAACAATTATTTAAATAAAATAACAATTATTACTACTATTTGAATTACAGTTTATAACTATTTGAATTGCAATTTATAAGAACTATTTGAATTACAATATTTACACTCTTTTAAATTTCAAATATTTGAATTACAGTAATTAAATAATTCAATTATTATAATAGACTAAGTTACAGGAAATAAAAGGAAGAGCTTAGTGAGCACCTAATCGGCATGTGCATTTATTCAAAAATCTTTAAGAGTATAGAAACTCTCCTGGATTAACCATTCTCGTAAAACACAATAAAACCTATTATATGGCAGGTCAGCCATTCTTTTGGGAAAAGAGTTATATAATATTAGAAGTGACTTATAGGCACAAATTTTTTTAAACAGTTCTAGCTTAGGCACTAGCATTTTTAGGGGCACGTGGTTAATTTTATGTTTAAACGTATTGTCGTTAGTGATGAAAAGATGACTGTGGTATTTAAAAAAATTAACGGTTTCGTAGATATACATGCAGGGAGTAGTTAGTAAATTCTTAGATTTAAAGGCCGATTTACATGATTCCGCCCAATCCATGCCGTATAGTAATCGTAATCGGCGATATCTTCTAAGACATTTGTATATATTATAGTTAAACGTCGAAGTTCCGGCGCTCCTATATTTGACAATTAAAACATCAGGTCTGACATAAAATCTTAGTCAATGTCCAAATAAGTGACGTATGACCCTCCTTTAGCTACAAATGTATACCAATCGACGTGTAACCGAATTTGCCCTAATTGCTCCTAGGATGGAATAGGAAAAGCCCGAATTAGATTATTTCACTTTCGACGTTTGACTAAAAAGTTAAGTACTTCTAGGTTTGACTAAAAATACTTTAGTCAAAGGCCGAAATAGTAATTTTTTTCGGGGTTTGCCGAAAGGCCTTGTTCAAACCTAGTATAAACCAGTCATTCCAGGAAGAGACTGCATATCGACCATTGACTAAAGCAAATATAAAACGCTTTCTAGCTGACAGGACTTTGATTTTCTCGTAAATTGAAATAGTCTGATATCTAAAACGTAATGCAACCTTTAAAACCTCTCTTTAAGCACGTTCTAAGTCAAAAAGAAACATCTTAGCTGATCAAGCAAGCCAAGCACATGCAATTGGTTATTATACTTTATTATACTAAAATAGTGTTGCGCGCCACATTTGATGGCACTAGCGCCATCTGTTATCAAACAGAGGAATTAAGCTTTCTAGAAAGCCCCACATTAAAACTTTCTACGCCTGGTCGGTCGGGGGCCGTATTTGCTTGAATATTCTGGATGTTTCGGTGCAAGAGCCCTATTTAAATCCGTTGAAAGCCGCGATCGGGGCAGTATTGAATTTGGCGATACAAGCGAAGCTTTATTCCGCCTGTGGCATCGCTTCCGAGCGGTCGCTGGATGCGCGTAGTCCGCGCTTTCGTTCCTGTACGGTAGTGCTCTCCCGCTCTCGCGCCTCCGCTGTCCCGCTCGCGCTGTGCAGCGCCGACGCAGTGCTCAGTCCGCCGGCGGCATCGTTTTCGGACGGTCGCCTCCTGGTGGTCCGCGCTCCCGTACAGTACGGTAGTGCTGTCTCGCTCTCACGCGCCTCCGCTGTCCTGCTCACGCGGAACAGCGTCGAGGCTGCCGGTGAGTCACTTCTCGCTACAGCTCTTACCCCCCTGTCTTCGGGCAGGGAGGTCTGACTGACCTCCGCTTCATTTTCATTTTTCATTAATTTTCATTTCTTTTTCATTTCATTATCATTTTCATTATAATTTTTCATTATCATTTTCATTTTTCATTTTTTTTTTGTGTACTGTCATTTTTCTTGTGTTCTTGCATTACTATTACGTGCATAGTGTGTTGTAGTACGTCTCGCGTTCTAGTCCCTGTTCTGCTCCCCTCCCTCCCTGCCCCTCAGGCACTCCTTCCACCGCCAGTAGTACAGTCATACCTCGAAACGAGGAACTCCTTTGCCCCACTAGAATCTGCCCCCCTTAGATATGGAGTACGCATGCTCCTCGGCACCGACCTCCCGGAAGAGGCCCGCCACTACCTCAGGCTCCGGTTCATCGGAATCCTCTGACTCCGAAGGAACCGGGGAGTCCAACTTCACCACCGTCACCTCCAAGCGCAACGGAAAGCGCGCCGCGATAAAACGCCCGCCCCCCCACTTCAGCGGCCCCTGCCGCTCCTTCAACCTCCGCAGCCCTCGACGCTGCCCCCGTCCCATTGATGTCACTAGATATCCCCACACCATCCAAACCAGCCTCTCGTTGTGCTCCAGTACTAGCGAAAAAGCAAGTCCCGCCCCCTGTCTTCCTAAGAGACAAGGCTAAGTTCACCCACTTGTCTAAGACCTGCTACGACGCAGGTATTAAATACGATCATGCCGTCAACCTCGGGGAGGCGATTAAAATCATCCCAAGCTCGATCGAGGACTTCCGCGCAATCACCCGGCTATTCACAGCCGAAAGGGTATCTTACCACACGTACGCTCTCCCTGAAGAGCGTAAAGTCAGGGCCGTCATCAGAGGCGTCCCATTCGAATTCTCTAACGAGGAAATCTTTGAGGACCTTAAGTCCCAAGGTTTCCCCCGTAGAAGCAGTGCACAAAATGCACAATAGAACGGGCAAGAGATACAACCTTGCCCTAGTAATCCTGACAAACGTGCCGGAGGCTAAAGTCATCTTCCGGCAGGTGCGCACAGTGTGCGGCCTGTCAAGGGTGAAGGTAGAGCCCCCCACATAGGCCCGGTTTCCCGGCGCAGTGCCACCGCTGCCAACTTTATGGTCACGCGGCGGTCAACTGCTCCGCCCCACCCAGGTGCGTGAAGTGCCTGGAACCTCATAACACTAAAGAGTGTCCCCGGCCCAAAGACGCCGAATCCCCGCCCGCCTGTGTCCTGTGCAACCAGACAGGACACCCGGCGCACTACAAGGGTTGCCCCCGCGCACCTCAACCTCGCCCCAGTAGGAAAGCTCCGCCGCCGGTGAATGACCGCTCATTCCCGGCCCTCCAACAACGGCCCCGTCAGGGCCTTCTCAGCCTATCCAGGGCTTCCCTCGACCCTCTCAGGGTCCCCCTAGGCCCCCTCAGGGTCCCCCTAGGCCCCCCTCAGGGTCCCCCTAGGCCCCCTCAGGGCATATTTCGGCCCCCCTCCGGGCTTCTCCAAGTCAATGCAGCCTCCAGTCTTTCCCTGGGGGCCCAAAAAGGGCAGACCCACCGCGGACAACCTCGTACGCACACGAGGCAGAGCCCACACCCGACGACTACAACACGCTATATTCCGCGATTAGGAATATAGATGTTAGAGAAATTACAGTAATAGCACGCAAACTGCGCGCGGCGAAGTCCCCTCAAGAGCGTCTCCTCGCTCTTGCTGAACACAACGATCTTCTGCTAGCGTTGTAAGTTAAGTTAACTTAATTAACTTAACTCCAAAGTCTGAGCAAATTAACCTACCAAGATCCCACGGTCGTATCAAACCTAAGGGTTTATCGCTTGTTTCATTTAATATTCGCGGCTTGCGAAATAACCTCCCAGAGCTTAAGCTCTTTCTTCGAAATCGTGAAGTCGATTTCCTCCTCCTACAGGAAACTAATCTCAAAGCTAAGGACACTAGAGACCTTTCTATTAAAAACTTCTCTCTTCTTCGTAATGACAGACCCGACCGCCGAGGTGGCGGAACGGCCATCTATTACAAGAAGACACTTCATTGCTCCCCCCATTTCTACTCCGCAGCTTACCAACATGGAAGCCACGGTATGCAGCCTAGCTATGACTGGACATCAGTCCATCCTCATAGCCTCCTGTTACATCCCTTCAGGAACCTATCCCCTCAAAAAAGATTTTGAGGCCATTTTACCCTTGGGCAATTCAGTCATTATGTTTGGAGACTTTAACTCCAAGCATACTGAATGGACATGCCGCACTACGTCCCCTAGTGGCAAGATACTGCTCGATATCACGCAGTCTCTTGATATTACCGTCCATAGTCCTCTCGGTGTTACTCACTTTCCCGATAACACCGATCACGCACCCGATGTATTAGATTTTGCGTTACTCCAAGGAGTTTCTCTCAACCTCAGAGCAATCGAGACACTAGACGATCTGGGTTCAGATCACCGACCGGTCTCCCTCATTCTTGGCCATCAGCCACCTCCCCCAACACACACGAAAACCTTCACTAACTGGAAGGGATTCAAGGAGTCCCTAGCTAAAGCTCTGGACTCACAGGATTCTACCATCCCCATACCGTCGGACTTAGACAGTCCCGAAAAAATCGACACCGCGGTTGATTCACTCTCCACCCTTATTAAATCCTCCCTTAAGGAGAACGAAAGGGTCGTCCCGGTTGCTAACAATAGTGGGCTTCCCCTACATATTAGCAACCTATTAAAAGCCAAAAAAAGCTGCTTTCCGGAGAGCAGCAAAATATCCCACCCCCGAATATAGGCGCGCGGCCAACCGTCTTCAACGAAAACTCCGCTTCCGCCTCTCTGAATTTCAAGATCTCGAAAAGAGTAAGCTCATGGAGAATATCTCTCCATCTCACACAGCGTACTATCAGATGGCTCGAGCCCTCCGCATAGACGCTATCACCCACACTCCCCCTCTCTCCCGTCCCGACGGCACAGTTGCCTTCGAGGACGAGGAAAAGGCTGAGTGCTTTGCAGATAGCATTGCCGCTCAATGTTCTACTAGTTCTCAACCCGTCGACCCCTCACACGTCCAGGCAGTGGAGGATGAGGTCCGCCGCCGGAACTCACCCCCTACGGCCTCCGAACCTATCTCTGTGTCCAATGATGAGATTTCATCCCTCATCAAAGGACTTAAGCCTAAAAAGGCTCCGGGCGCGGATGGCATCTCCAACCAAGCCCTAAAACACTTTCCCGAGCAGGTGTTAACCTTTTTATCTATTATCTTCAACGCCTGCTTCAACCTTAGTTATTTTCCCACTACGTGGAAAGAGGCAACTGTGATTGGAATTCCCAAGCCAGGCAAGCCTCTCAACCTCCCCCTCCAGCCATCGCCCCATTAGCCTCCTCAAGGCAATGGGCAAGCTCTTCGAAAGAGTCATCCAAACTCGTATGAGGCGCTACCTGTTTCCCACAGACGGCGACCCTCTTATCATTCCCCATCAATTCGGCTTCCGAGCCAAACACTCATGTCCCCAACAAGTCCACCGCATTGTGGAATATATCCTCAGCGGTTTCTATCCTCGTCGTCATAAGACCATCGCGGTCTTTTTCGATATAGCTAAAGCTTTCGATAGAGTCTGGCACACAGGCCTCATCTACAAGCTCTATAAAATAGGTCTCCCCGATCGTCTAGTTCGTCTCGTGGCCTCCTATTTAAAACATCGTACCTTTCGTTTTAGACACGAAGGCACGCTTTCTTCACAGCGAACTATCAAGGCTGGTGTCCCTCAGGGCTCAGTACTTGCTCCTCTGCTGTACATCCTGTTCACCAACGACATTCCCATCCCGTCGAAAGGTGTTCAACTCTCCCTCTTCGCAGACGACACTGCTATCTACTGCAAAGGTGTCTCACTACCCTTCATACGGAACAAGATCCAAAAGTCAGTTGATGACCTAGGAGCTTGGTTCAAAAAATGGCGCATCGATGTGAACCCGGAGAATAGCTCCGCCGTTCATTTCGATTATAAACGACGCCGCCTCAAAAACACTCCACCATTACGTATGCTAGGGACCCCTGTCCCCTGGCATACGTCCGCCAAATATTTAGGTGTCACTCTAGACACAGGGCTCACTTTCAGGCCCCACGTCAAAAGAGTAACCCGTCACGCACGATTTTATCTGAGTAGGCTCAACAGTATGCTGGGCCGACACAGTAAAATGTCCCTCCGAAACAAGCGTACCCTTTACAAGGTCTGCATACGACTCGTCATATCCTACGCGGGCCCCGTCTTTGCCCACGCAAACCCGAATATTTTAAATGAACTCCAAATAGTTCAGAAACTCTTCTGTCGTCGAGCTGCGAACGCACCCTGGTACGTCCGTAATGCCGACCTTCATCGGGACTTAGAGCTCCCAACAATTCAACAATTTTTTAAAAACTCTCTGAGAACTTCTTCAAAGCCTCAGAGTCGCACCCAAACCATTTAATTCGTGAGGCAGCTTCTTATGCAGCCCCACCCCCCCTCTCGCTATCGTGTCCGCAGGCCGAGAAACTCTCTCTCGGACCCGCCTAATAAACTTTCAAACGACCTGAACTGTCTTCTGGCGGCTCAGGCCAACTCTAATTAAATAAAATTATTGTAATAACCAACATTAATTTGCCTTCGTAGGCACTCCCTCAGCGGCACTTAGCCGCCTGCGCCCTCTTTTCCCAAAAGAGGGTCGCTCATGATAAGGCACAATAGAGCTTAATCAGCCGGTTGCCTGTCCCCAAAGGCGGTTTTTAGAGGGTATCACTTAGGGTCCCCGGTAGGACAGTGAGCCCCTCATAACCACGATAGACCGGCTATCGTGGTATGCGTAACGCATTTTCCGCCTCCCTACGTATAGGGTAGCCCTTGAATTGCTTCGGGCGCAAAAAAAAAAGCGAAGCTTCGGAGCGAAATGAAGTGAATCAGTGTGATTAATTAT
Source organism: Parnassius apollo (assembly GCA_907164705.1). Taxonomy (NCBI): domain Eukaryota; kingdom Metazoa; phylum Arthropoda; class Insecta; order Lepidoptera; family Papilionidae; genus Parnassius; species Parnassius apollo. The sequence continues at coordinate 3,023,674 of CAJQZP010000088.1, read as the reverse complement.
TAGTGTCTTTTAGGTTTTAATTGGTGTTGAGTAATAAAAGTGTAAATTTTGGTAATTCAATCGACAGTTTTTATTGTCACGAACCCTAAGCTCGTAACAATAGTATAGCTTTATGCTGCTATGTTTCGTATTATTATTTTGTTTGTACAATTTTTAAATGAATTTTTATAGAACCAGCATGGTGGCGATCACCTCATTACCAGGGGTTATTTTAATTTAGGTATTCTTTGATATTATAATAACTCTTTTTGTATAATTTATATTAAATAGAACATTTAAACTTGCTTAATGACAAAGAGGAATGCCCACTCTTCATAGACATTTCGGCCATGGGTGCCCACATATAAAAGCATATAGATATGATAATATACAATTAAAGGAATGAAATGGTTAGGAAATTGGTTTAAAAAAAGTCGGGAATTTTAAGATATAAAAATTTTTATTTTCACAAATACAGTTTTTTAACAACTAATTTTACCGATGTTATCGCATTTAATTTCTTTTATTTTTAATTCCCGACTTTCGGGTGCTTTCCAGCACACATGGTCATGGGGGATTGAGGTGACTGGTGTACCGAAATCAGTGTTAACTTGGAGTAACTTCAGCTTTTTAATAACTATTTATGGTCCGATCTACGCAGAATGAACTTACTGTCTTGAAGTCTTGCGTGGTATGCTTGGGTTTAGTTTTAATTTTATTAATTACAGTGTCCCAAGCAGGTGGAAATACCCAGCTTCATTCTCTATTGAAATTAGAATGTTTGAATATGGGTGCAATACATTACCGACTTCAGATTGCAACGAGGATGAACTAGATGATTCAGATGGTTCCCGTTCTGCAGTTGAATGTGATGCTGCTCTATCAAACCTTCGCCAACAATTATGACACACACGAGATGACGATGGCAACTGAAATAATATTAAATAAAAAAGTGAAAAAGTGAACTAAATAAAAATAAAATAGATTTGTTTCCTTTAAACTCAAATACATATAAAATATTTATCAAGTTAATTGTTACTGCACAAAAGCAGACTTAATGGCCTATATTATTTAATAATTAAGCACTTAAAAACTACCAGAAGTCCAAAAACAATGAAAAATCAATTGTCTCATTACTTGGTAGTTGGTAAAAACGGTAGCAGTCTATCTGGTGGTGACAAGTTAATCTTATCGCCATGTTATAAATAAGCTTGTATGTTTGACAGATATAGTTTGTGTGGATGTAATCAGAGTAAAAACATGTATCACTATCAGATATGAGCCCAAACACTTAAAAAATTAAAAAATGTTGAATACGTACCTCACGTGGTGCAATTTGATGGGCAATTTCATTTTTATGATATAAAGCTTTTTATTTTCACACATACAGCTTTTTAACGACTACTTTTACCAATTTTATTGCTTTTAATTTCTTTAACTTTTAATTCCCGACGCGTGATTTTTCTTTTGGAGGCCTATGCCAAAAGGCATACCGAACAGAGGGACTTACTTTAACTAGTATTACAATAGGAACTCAAACACAAATATTATGTAACCCCAAAGTTCGGAAATAAATGGCTATATTATTATTATACTATTATTATTAATTCCTGACGTTTCAGGTGCTTTATAGCACCCATGGTCACGGGGTACTGAGGTGACTGCCATCCCAATGTCAGTATTGGGACATGGAGTACCTTCAGCTTTTTATTATTATTTTTATAGTCCAATCTACGCAGATTGAACTTACTCTATCTTTAAGTCTTGCAGTGGTATGCTTGGGGTTTGTTTTAATTTTATTAATTATAGTGTCCCAAGCAGGTGGCAGTACCCAACCGCCTTCTCTACTGAAATTAGGATGTTTTTTAATTTCAGTAGCCTCACATATCATCCTTGGTAGGAATTAATGTTCTTTAACGAGGATTTGTGGTCTATCAAATCTGATGTATGTCTATCTGGTTGGGGTGACACCCTTGACATACGGTAGTACAGCAGGCACACGCTCAACTGCGGTCGGCTTCACTCGGTCACTGTGACGAAGACGTGGGACCCGAAGCTTGATTTTGTGCAGAACCTGCTTGACGTGCTGAAGCTCCGCAGCCAGGTGCTTGTTCTCACAGATCCCATATGCTCTCTGTAACAAAGATTTGCTCATGTAACTAACTGTGAAGGATTATGGTGAGATTCACCGCTTAAATATCAGTTTGTATGGGTCTTTTTTCTATACACAGTGTGACCTATGATGTTGTTAGGATTTTGGATAACAAAAACATCTAGGAAAGCTAAGAAATTATTTGCCTCAGATATAATATCATAATTACTGAATAGAATTTGGCACAGAGAGTGGTAAAGATGGATAAAATTCATAGGAACAACATCCTGATTTAATATTTCTTGGGCCATATTCATGAGCCGCTCTAATTTGTTTCTTGGTACTTGCAATAATGCCTATATGCATTCATCACTATCTCCTGTTCTTACTTTTATCAAATATACAGCAAGTGCAAAGCATCCACTATGTTTACTTGACATTTTGGGCACTTCAGACAGAATTTATTGGCATTGTGCCTTTGATAAGCGTAGATAATAATGTACAGTATATTCGGGCATATTGTAAATATTTTCAAAGTCTATATGATGGTAAATATTATCTTACAATAATGTAGAAAAATCTATAATTTGTGCTACACTAAATGTTTTAATATGGTTATATATTAATTCTAAAAGTAAGTACCAAGAGTTACTATTTAAATGGTAGTTACTGATTCTACATTCTGGAGGTACATAGTAATTGTATTCACAAAAATACATACCCGCAATGCTGATGGAACAGTGAGTTGATTGGAATTGTTACAACCAGGAAAAAACATTGATTTTGTGTGAGTGGTGCTCTTACAAAATTAGGCAGCAGTATATTGTATGATGTATGATCTAAGCTTTGTTGTTCTAGGTTCAATACATTACTCACTTTAGATTGCTACAAGGATGGACTAGATGATTCAGATGGTTCCCGTTCTAAAGTTTAACGTGTTGCTGCTTTATCAATCCTTCGCAATCATGACACTCACGCGATGACGATGGCAACTGAAATAATATTAAATAAAAAAAAATAAGACAAAGTGAACAAAATAAAATAGATTTGTTTACTTTAAACTCAAATATAGGTAAATGTTACTTAAAACTTAATGCCCTATATTATTTAATAATTAAGGACTGACTGCCTACCAGTAGTCCAAAAACAATTAAAAATCGACTGTCTTATTTCTTGGTATTTGATAAAAATTGTCCATTTCGTAACTATCTGGTGTTAGCTAGCTAATCGCCGTGTTACAAATAAGCTATTTTGTTTGTCAGGTATAGCTTGTGCATATGTTAAAAAATAAAACAACTTCATCATTTCATACATTCATCACTATCAAATATCAGCACTAGAATTAATAAATTAAAAACTGTTGAACACTTACTTTTAACTGTTGTCACACTATAATGTGATCGACAATCTCACTCCATATGAGTTCTTGAGAATTTATTTGAAAAATAACAAACAAAATAACACAATGGCAACTATTTAGTTGTGAATTCACTAGTACCTTTTTACTTGTTGAATTGTGATTTCATTTCGCATGACATATTTCCTATAGCTGTCAGATTTGATGTTGCCACATAACTAACATAAATACAACGAAACGATATCGATTTGTATTCGATTAGTAATTTAATGAAAAAAATAATAATATTTGAGTTTCGCTTTCAGTTCTACACGCTGCTTAAAATATATTTTCTTTTATTTTTTTAAATTATGTTTTAAACGTATTTTTAAGAACAGTTAAAATGTGGAGTAGCGTATTGTTATGCTCTAAACAGTTCATGGTAAATCAGCTAAAAATTCACTTGTTTAATTATCATAACATGATTCCATTTTAAATGTATTGTTAAAACAGATAACAATAACAGTTAAATTGTGCAGTAGCATTTTATTGTACTCTAAAGAATTCATAGTAAATCAGCTAGTAATTCGCTTGTTTAATTATCATAACATCATAATATCCATAGCGATTCGATTATTATTCGATTAATAATTTCATAAAAAGAGAATAATCTTGGAGGTGTTTTAACTTCTGCTCGCTTTTTAAAATGTATCTTCCTTTTTTATTTAAATTCTATTTTAAGTGTATTTTTAAGAACAGTTAATTGTGCAGTAGTGTTTTATGAAGCTCTAAAAAATTCATGGTATATCAGCTAGAAATTCACTTGTTTAATTATCGTAACATGATTTCATTTTAAATGTATTGTTGAGAAAAGATAAGAATAACAGTTATATTGTGCAGTAGCGTTATGTTATACTGCATAGAATTCATTGTAAATCAGCTATTAAATCGCTTATTTAATTATCATAACTACAGATGTGAAGGCGGTTGTTAACGTTTTCAACCAAGCCGATAACAACGGTTGTTTTTGTCTTGAAATTGATAAAAATTGTGCAGTTGCGTTTTGTTTAGCTTTAACCTTTTGAGCGCCACGCCAAAAACGCATTACCGTGTCCTGTACGCCAAAGCGCCAAAACAAAATAGTGTTGCCAAGAGTTGATATATCGATAACGTAAAATAACTTGTTTTTGTTGGTTTTTCATGCTATAAATGACTCTTTATAAACTGTATGTTTTATTTAATCTTGTGCTGTCATCCACTCTTTTTATATATGTACTTTGTACATATAAACATAAATAAAAAACAAACAATAACAATAAAATAGTAGTAAACCATAGCACTACTCTCCATCCTAATGACAACACTGTCACGACTAGACGACAACGGCGTAGCTGACCCTCCTTTTTTAAACAGAATGTTTATATTCTTAGAATGTTGTGTATCGATTTCAAAATCGATCTAACCGAAATATACAGACATCGATTCATAATATTTTATGTGTCGGGGAAGGCGTAGACCAAGTGAAGTACAGAAGAAAAGTCTTACACTCTTATGACAATGGGGATTTGATATGATGCTGATGCTGCTAGATGATTTTGAGACTGAGAAAGAAAATGGCACAACACAAAATGAAAAATTGCTCTTCACACCTTAAGTAAAAAAACATTAATTGTAATTTTGTATTATTATTAAAAAAAGGTACATAATTATTCATTAATCAACAATTGTATATAATTATTCGCACTAGGTAAATCAGCCTTATAATACTAAAATCTTGGTCATGGAATAAATAAACATTTCATCACAATTCATCAATCAAAAATCAAAATTCATCATCATCGACGCTTTCCAAAATCCGAATGAGTTCTGAGGAATCGTTCATGTTGCATTGCTCTACTTTTCTCGGTAATCACTTATGACGTCATCAGGGTGTCGTCTATCCTTGATCACGGTGCCCAGTGAACTGATTTTCGATGACGCGCTAAAGATGCGCTAGAGTTGAGATATTAGATTTATTATGCGAAGATAATCTGATAACATTTTTTTATTCATGTAGCTAATTATAGTTTTATGTTTCTAACCTTTAATTTTATTCAAATATCAATAATAATAGAAAAAAAAACACCATTGAGCTGAATTTTGGATAGTTTTCAAGAAATATATGCCTCCCGCGTTTGACACTATCGGTCAACCATAGACGACTTTGGCGTGCTGGACATAGTATTTGCTTAGATAAAAATCAATTTTTATTAGTTCAATGTTTCTTAGTACTTGTGGCTCTAGAAGACTTGTTTTTTATACTCACATGTTGCTGGGTTATTCCTATTTTGAGGAGTGTAGAATTGAAATACCTGTAATAATTTTCCAATATCTATATTTCATATTTTTCGGAGCCGGGTTTTTTGTCAACTATAGACGTCGTTGGCGCTCAGGGCCCGCAGGTGTTGGTCAAGTATAGGCGACTTTGGCGCTCAAAAGGTTAAAGGATTCATGGTAAATCAGCTGGAAATTAACTTGTTTCGTTATCATAACATGATTCTATTTTAAATGTATTGTTATAAACAGATAAGAATAACTTAATCGATCTTCTTTAAAAACAGATAAGAATAACAGTTCTTATCTGTTTTCAAAGAAGATCGGTTAAGATTAACAGTTAAATTGTGCCGTAGCATTTGTTATTCTCTAAAGAATTCATTGGAAATCAGCTAGTAATTCGTTGTTTAATTATCGTAACATCATAATTATTTAAAAATTATATTAGCACTGTAATGATGACATACGGTGACATAATAATCGATCGAAAAAGAGAATCGATTTTTTAAATGTGTTTTGTGATTGGCAATCGCACTTTTTTTTTATTCACAAACTAATGACATAGTATGATTTACTCTAATTTTTATTATTATTGTTTCCGGTACTTTTAATTTGTGCAAAAATATTCCCATTGTTTGAGGATAAATGAATACCGCGATTAATAACCATAAATAAAGATATAATTTTATTAACAAATAGAACATTGTTGGGCGTTCCATGGCCGAAAATGGGCGTCCCCCTTTGTACATTTTCTGGAATTTTGTCGTTACAGCGTAAACATTGCCCATCGATCATTAATAAAAATTTAGTGATCGATGAAATTGCTCCATAAATGAACTACTAATTCTGTGGAGTCTAATAACTGGTATTACAAGCTAATATTTGTTCCTAGTGTTTATAGTATGAGTACCTGTATTCTTATCAAAAGTATTTATGTTTTTATGTACATACATTTTATTTTAATAAACATATTGCGGTGCCAAATTTATATGTTTATTTCTTAAAAAAATCTCTAAAGGAGGGAAATTTTCGAGAAGAAAAAAATCTTCCAGAAACCAGAAAGGAAAAATCTTTAAAATTTAAGATATAAATCGCTCGTACGGCTCTCTTTTGCAAAATAAGGAAGCGACAGTAGTCTAATGGCAGGACGCGGATCGCGAACTCAAAAATCGAATACGCCATTTGATTACTTTCGTGAACCACTCCTAACACAAGCGTTTCAAGCTTACCAGGAGTGGTTAAAAGGAATATTAGTAATGTTAATCAATAAGATCACTAATATAAAAAATGAAAAGAAAGAAATACACTTCACTACAGTTTGGTCAGTCGCATTACCCCATAGCAAAATTCCATAAGGAATGAAAGTAACTAAAATAATCTAATCTGACACAACATTGGTGAGACATCTTTTTTTTTTCACTTTTTATAAGCCAGTGCTTGACCACAATCCCACCTGGTGGTAAGTGGTGACGCAACCTTGGATGGTAAATCGCACTGTCATAGCGCAACAAAAGCCTATTCACTCTTGCCTTGAAGACTCTAATCTTTCTTACTGCATATGCTGCAGAACTAAGTCTGCCTGCTTTTAGATGTATATATATTGTCATCATTACGTACACAATTTTTTTCCCTACTTAAGTCGCATTTTCCCTTCTTTGTAATAAAACTTCAGAATGTATCGAACTTCTTCGTTAGATTCTCTCATTTTGGTGTACAGAAAAACAATTGAGAAATGGCGGGAAAGTCTTTTAACTTTTTCTTTTTATAAATGTCCTATATTTATTGATATTAAAACCAGCTAGATACAACCAATACAACCAAAGAGATTTTTTTTTTCAATTTTATACAAACAAAATACGATGAAACTTTTTCCCCGACCTAATATAATATATACCCCCATATCATTGATTATGGGGTGAATTTTTACTACCGCCTTTGTAGATCGGATATACCACACCACTGCTTTCTTTAGCAATTAGGGAAGTGTTTGTGTTGCGTGCGGTTACACATCATTTTCTGTAATAAATCGTTTCATATATATATATATATATATATATATATATATATATATATATATATATATATGCCCTTTTGCGTACTTCTGTCGCAAAATACCTGTGTCTGTAAAGATATTGGGGCAACAATTTTGCTACTGCGTGACCATTTTAATACGTATATAACGCATCTATATTTTTAAACATATCTAAGCGCTGGACAGTTTATAGGGTACGAGTGTTTTCTCTCTCTTAATCATGATCAGCTTTTGCGCTTTCATCCTGATATAGTCAACGAAGCATTATATATTCATATGTAAACATGGTGAGATACGAGTACTAATACTCGTTATGCAAAGTTTCACATTCATATGCCAAAATCTTAGCACGCATGTGAGTTTAGGAGCGGTTTTAACAGTGTAGTGGTGGTGTTAGAATATCCACAACCCCATGTAGTCCTTGAGTGTCGTAAGGGGCGACAAAGGGACATTGAAACAGAAGATGGGCAGCTGCATATTTCTGATAATCACAAACTCAAAATAATAAACAAAATGTGGTAATGTTTGTAAATTTTGAATTTGTGGGAGAGCCCTATGTTCAGCAGTGGACTTTTATTGGCTGAAATGGATGGATGAATGCTGCAGATGACAGGTGAGCGCACTGATGCAGAACCAACTGAACTCTCGGAGTAGAAATAACTTGCAAGACAAATTTATTTAAAAAGTATAAATAATGCACACGACATTAGAACAATAGAGCCTTGATAACTTAGGAGCTAAGCGTTCGCTTTAAATTTCACAGAACGGGAGCAACCCGGTTTCGATCCCCGCCAGCACCAATAGCATCATCATCAATTGAAATTTTAAAAACTGATTTACCACGTGCTCAGCAGTGAAAGAAAACAAAGAATCCTGCATGTCAGAGAAATTGGAAGCGAAAATTCTAAAAAATCTGAAACTCTATTTCTTACCATGACCATCTGCTGTTTTTGTCATATAAATTACGATCACCAAAAGTCAAGTCCTGTGTTCTTCTGCTACTCAATTTTGCTAAAATAGACGTCAACTGTCTTAAAAATGAAGCTGCCGATCTATATTGGTCGATAAGTGATCCAAATAATCATAAGCATCCGCCGGCTCCTCGGCTCACGAAAAAAATCAAAGATTTAATGGCAAAAAGAAATCTAGCTAAAGCCAAATTTAATAAGACCCTGAGTATATGTAAACTAAAGGGTCACTTTCTCAAATTATTATAACGTATTTTGTCATTTTTTTTTGATTGTTTGCATATTTATTTCACGTTTCTTTTTTGTTTTTCCTTTTTATAGTATATGCAATACAACATAACAGGGTGATAATGGTAGAGAGAATAGATTTTTTCTAAAATGTGGGTATGCTATATTATTTTATAAAATTGTAATCTCTCGATAGCTTAAGTATAAACCTTAGTGGTTTTTTTTAAATGCTATCACTACAAATATGTGTAATGCTTGTTCATATGATAAATAAATGAAAAAAAAATATCGTGAGACATACAGGACGCTAAGGAATCGCCGCAACACTATGTGTATCGCGCATCTCTGCGCAACGACGTCACATGCATAAGACAATTGATGAATCTGATCCAAATAGGTTTTAAAAATTTCTTAAAAGTTTGGTAATTGGTAAAAATCTAAATGACTCCCTTCGTCCTGATTTAAACTTTCAAATGCATAATCACCACTTTCTCTAGTTCTAGTTACGATAACGGTTGTAAATATACGACATTAAATCTTTTTCATTCTTTGCGAATTGTCCCGATTTCTTCTATTTTGTTCTATGTTAGTTTGCTGATTGTGACATTAAAAAGAATATCACAGCTGTAACTTCTAATGCAATTGGTAGTGATAATGTCAGCCGAAACATGATGCTGCCGCTATTAGTTCTCTTGACTTTTAGTCTACTACCTAGTCACTTAGCGGTTAGCCACCGCAGATTCTATTTCACCTGAGGATGTCTCGTGTAGAGGCGGAACACGTGTCGTATCATCGGTGGTGGGTTTTTCCTGGTTTAGTAGAGGTTAGAGCAGTGGTGCTGAGATTAGTGGTGATGGCAATAGTGCACACAATTGAGGGAGGGCGGGAGGTGCTCTTCAAACAAGGTAAGACACAAAATTTTATTCCACTGAATGGATATAGGCAAGGTAATTTTTATTATCTTTAATATCCGATAGTTGTTGGGAGCACTACGCTTGAAGTTATCTACGAGTATGTTTACCTAGGACAAATAGTCCGACTAGGTAAGTCCAACTTTGACCGAGACGTAAATCGACGCATTCAACTCGGCTGGGTAGCATTCGGGAGATTACGACACATTTTTTCATTAGGTGAACCTCAAAACCTGAAAATTAGATTGTATAAATAGTGCGTGTTGCCAGTGATGCCTTATGAAAGCAATGTCAAGGTCACTCAGCGTGCTATGGAGAGGGTTGTGCTCGATTCTTTTCTGCGTGATACACCTAAAAATGAGTATATCTGTTACCAGATATTCGTAACTCTGGTTACGAATATCTGGTAACCGATATAACCTGAAGTACTCATACAGCTCGAAGAACCGACAACCGATGGGGAAGAAAGGATCTCGACTGGTAGCCTCGCACCGGTGGGTGAAGTGCAGGACGGCCCCCACTATGCACGAAGTCATTGAAAGCGAGTGGCTCAGGAACGAATGCTTTGTGGCATTCCTTCGCGGAGGCCTCTTCGGAGAAGTAGTGGACTTGTGAAGGGCTGTACTGATGATGATGATGAATGGATCCTACACCAGTAAAACCGGTATAGGTCGCTAATTAATAAGAAACCTGAATAAGAACTTCAATCTGTCGTGACCATGCGTTCTGTTCTGCAAAACACTCGAAACGGCAGTGGATAAAATTAAGTTAAAATTTAACGCGATATTTCCCGTTTTGTTACGTCATGTTTAACTTTTTCCATTTCAGTTCTTCATTTCACAAGTCAGACATTGCTTTGAAAACTTTTAAATGCATTTTTCCTAAACCACATTTCTCTTTTCTTTTCTTTCACTACACTAAGCGAACACGAGATTGAGAAGTATATTTATCCAACAAAAATTAAGAGCCACATAAATGTATGTGATTGAAATAGCTTGTCGTTATTTCCCTCGAGGGTGTTGCGTTAAGAGAGTAATTTGGACGGGCGTTTTTCATCGATTGAATGACGTGTGTTAGATGAAGGTCATTGGCATTTCAAGTATTCGGTTAGAAAAATATGGAAGCGTCTATATACAAAAAATCCAAAGTAATTTGTTTATAAAAATGCTCTTTTTTAAAAGTGACTTTATTCGTAATAGTTAAATGTTATCGACTATATTATTTGTGTTCACTGATATCAATTATTTCTTCTTGCGATTGTTGTCTCTTATAACTGGACTCCAATTTCAGGTTCTTAAATAAAACAAGCGTCTTTGTATAATAATTGTATAATTATATTGATTGTGCTTCTTACAATAAAATATAAGGACCTAAATAAAGCACTTATATATATAAACATGATACCTACCCCAAGTTAAAATATAATTAAAACTTTCATTTTGCCCGCTGTAAATTGTGTTTATATAAATTATACCTTGCTTTGTTTATAATATATTTGTACATATGTATGGATGTGTGTACCATTATCTTCATCACCAGTCCTTAAAAGTCCTTTTATGGACGTAGGTCGGTGTGGGTATTTTAAGTCTAGCGTAAACGAGACGGTTATGTCGGCGTCTATCGGAAATTATAATAATTTTTCTGAATAAAAGTGCTTGCTAAGCATGGGTAAGATGGCTGGTAAAAACTGGGTGGGAGTAGCCGAAGGCGGGGCTAAGTGAAGTTGGGAGAGGGTTATGTCCAGCTATGGACTGACGCAGGCTGATGCTGATGATGAATATTGGCATAATGCTATTTTTCGTAGGAGAAATGACGAGAACTGAAGGCTCAATACACTAAATAAAATAAAGGCAAAAAAGTAAAGATGAAATAAAGACGGATTCCGTTTTAGTGTTCAGGGTTTGACAGCGCGTCGTTATCCTTATCAGAGAATAGTCAGAGATGACTATTGACCAAAGAATAGATTTACCTTCAGGTGGAGTGTGCGCTCGTTGGTCACCCTTAGTGCTATAAAAATAAAATTGAAATTTGGAATTGGAATTTGATCTTTGTGAATTACGTTACTTGGTTAGCGTGAATCGATAATCGTAATTTGAATGTGAGCATAAACGGACCTTTTTTTAATCGTGCGTATTTGAATCATTTCATTTAAATTGGACTATAATTGTCGAGTAATTCAAATATTACAAATTGATTCATAGCGAATGAGTTTAAGGTCTAATCAAGTTTTCCTAGGGCGTTACCTTAGGGTGCCTCTTTCGATTTTGTGTTCAGCAGTTGATGAAAACTTCGGTCACAGGTCCAATGTTTTGTCGATTGACGTTATTGGTTATCACTTTGTAGGCAAACACGTACAACGTTTTATAAGTGTTAGAGCCATGCTGCAGTTATGTTAGTAGTAAAGTTGTAGAACGAATGTGTCGGCTCGACCGGGGAAGAACCACGCTCTCACAGAATACCAGAGTAAAATATTGGCTTAATGCTGCTGTGTTTCGTATGGTGAGTGTAGAGGACCGGAGATCCTTTTTACTAAAACGAGGCATTCCATCTTAGTCCTCATGGGTGACAACGCATCTGCATTTTGATTCGTAATCGAGGATAGATGCAGATGTCTATGGGCCGCAGCAACCACTTACCATCAGATGGACTGTGTGCTAGTTCGTCACCTAATCATATAAAAAAGCACGCTTCTTTATTCGGCTATAGTTTCTTCTAACCGTCATAAGAAATGGACTTAACATCAAATGTTGACAGCTAGTGCAGACTACTATCCAAGGCATGGTTTATTGGACTACGTGCTGTTCAACAACTCATCTATTTCTTGGATCATGTCACGTTCTTGTGACAAAGGAAGTTGATACAGAGAGGTTACACGCATCAATCAGGAAAATAATCATGCAATATGCGCGAAACTAAAATGAGTTTCTGAAGTAAGTCTATCGTCCATATTATTGTACAGAAAGCCATTTTCCTAATATAAATTCAGATGCGGGTGAGGTTGTGAGGGAGGGTATTGCGCCCGCGTGACTCGAACTCGCGTCGTTGCCAGTCGTAATAATTTTCCGTCTTGCTTACGTTATACGTGTCACTTACACCCACGTACAAAACAATTGTTGATAAACACTGTTTCAAAAAAAAATCTACGTGTTTTGAAGCAAATAGTTATGTATGTTTTTTTATATAATTAGGGTAGAAAAGACCTCGTCCACTTGATAATAAGTCGATGCTGTGGCCCAAATACGTCTACATGTATCCTCGATTAAGAATGAAAATGCAGAAATTGTTTGTCATCTCTGAGGACTAAGAAATAATGCCTTGTTTCCGGTAAAATGGACTCTACTCGCCATATGGAACACAGCAGGAATAAATTACTAATTATATTTCCAAAATATCCACAACTGTTGCGGTAAACTATACTTTCGTCTTTGCGAAACAGTTGCCGTGCTCCCTGCCGACAACAGGGGGTAAGTGAAACAATTTATTTTAGTTTTAGCTGTGGACGTATGTTTTACTTGTTGTATTCATATATAGAGAAAGTGTTTATAATGAAACGCTTTAAATCAACAAAACACATTGAAACAAATTTTAAGTATTTTGTAGGAAAACTCGAGTAAAGACGAGAAGTCGTATTCAAAAATAGTTCAATATGTTACATTCGTTCAAACATTGTAAATGATCCGTCAGCTTTCCGTGCGGAAATTACTTAGCAAGTTTTACCTTCCTAAAAAAATAAATTCGAATCCGACATCATTTTATAATATATGTGACACCTAACAGCACCATTTCTACGGATAACATATTTGTAGTTATTGTATGGTGAGGATAGTAAAGTAAAGTAAAGTTACAGCCTATATACGTCCCACTGCTGGGCTCAGGCCTCCCCTCATTTCTGAGAGGGTTTAGGGCAAGGAAGTGTCCGCCGTGCTGCCCAAATGCGTGTTGACGAACTTCACATGTCTTCGAAATAATTTTTTTTTCTTATTCCTCAGACATGCAGGTTTCCTCACGATGTTTTCCCTCACCGCCGAGCACGTGGTAAATCAGCACTTAAAATTGCAATTAATAATTTCATTGGTGCCGGCGGGGATCGAACCCGAGTTACACGCGTTCTGTTATATTTACAGCGAGCGTTAACCACTGAGCTACCACGGCCACGGTGAGGATAGACTAGATAGATATGTAGATGTGTAGGATAGATAGATGAGCTATCTTCAGATATATGGTCTTCTGAAACGTCAACTCAAATATCACTTCTAACCAGCAGTAAACATGCATTTGAAATATTTTTTGCCAGTGAATACTTGACTTTATGTTATTATTGTAAGATTACACAGTCTTCGTATTTTTTACAATATAGTGACAGTGTAATTATATCCACTACCCGATATTTTCCCGTGGGTGTCGTAAGAGGCCACAGAGGGAAACAAATCAGTTTGTTTTCCTATTCCTAATAACCACTAAAAATAAAAAACTGCGGTTGCCAACCCGCTTGCCAACCGTGGCAACTGTGGCAATTGAGCCCCCTATGAAGCAATCTATAGGGGAAGCCTATATTCAGCTGTGGACTATAATAGACTGTAACGGATTATTTTATATTTTTATGATATTAGTAGTACTGTGGATATTTATCATAGTTGCAACGATTGTTTGTGCAGTATTTTTATTATTATTTAGTTGTTATAAAATGGTGCTGCCCGTCTAATGCTTCAGTTTCTCTTTGTCGCCTCTTCGACACTCACGGAAGAATATGGGGAAGTATATTTTCCTACGCCGCCACTACATTACTTTACTTTATAAGGCATTTTTTACTTTTTATAAGCCAGTGATTGACCACAATCCCACCTGGTAGTAAGTGGTGATGCAGCCTTAGATGGTAAATTGCACTGTCTTAGCGTAACAAATGCCTATTCACTCTTGCCTTGAAGATGCCCAGATTGTATTCGGACGGAAAGATAGACGCCGGAAAATTATTCTAGTTAAAAGTTAGTTAAAAGTCGAAGTAAACCGTTTGCTTCTAATGCGTGAATATCGACAACAAAGAGGTGAAGACCTGCCGACTGCCTGGTCGTCCGATGGAGGAAACAAGAGGGAGGAATTAAAGCATGCTATGCCTGCGCACACTCCGAAATGCATTCTATAGAATAACGAAAAGCTGGCTACTCTGCGCCTGTGCTCGAGGCTGAAAAGGTTGGTTTCAACCAAATTAAGGTCACCAATGAGTCTCTTAGCACGTCTCTGCACTGAGTCCAACGCTCCCAGTTCGCATTTTGCAGCACCAGCCCATATGTGACAGCAATACTCCATACTAATTGATCGTGTTTTTTATAGGATAAAGGTGACAAACGAGCACACAGTCCACCTGATGTTAAGTGTCCTCGATTGCGAATCAAAATGCAGATGGGTTGTCACCCGTGAGGATAAAGATGGAATGCCTCGTTTCCAGTTAAAGGGGTCTCCGGTTCTCTACATTTGGCATACAAAACACATATAGCGTTAAGCTGCTACTTTACGCTGGTACTCTATGAGAGCGTGGTCCTTCCCCGGTCGAGCCGACCCATTCGTGCTACAACTATACCAGTAATATAACTACAGCGTGGCTCTACCACGTTAATTTTTACAAATCTTTATACGAGGTGTAGTAGTCGTGTAAGAATATCCACTATCCCCATATCAATCCGTGGCTGTCGTAAAAGACGACAGAGGGAAACAAATCTGGATATGTGCAGCAGGGTCTTACTTCCTATGAAAAGGCAATATCCTTTTATCAGCTACTAGCATATATTTTCTTTCCAATGGCCTATGTCGAAGATTATTTTCACACGTACCCGTTGATTTCCTTTGAGTATAAATACTAACTACATGGCCGTCACTACGCCTAATGTATTTACTCACTTAGAATTTCTTCCCCGCGGTTTCAGAGCTTTGTTTTATTTGACAAACTGAAAGCATTTTCAGCAGGTTTCTTAAAAATAATTTCATATTTTTACTTTACAGTTAAGACTTGCGGAATTACATGTTGGCAGAAATTTTAAAAGTAGCTTTTAAGGAAATTATAAAGCAAATATCATCAAATTAGGACTGAAATTCTTAATATAAATCAAACAAAAGATAAATTGTAATTATGGGATTAAAATAGTAGGTACCTGTTTGTTACATGGATTAAAAGGAAGTCTGTGATCATCCATAAAATACATGATATTATCTGAAGAGGATTTTTACATAGAAATAAAAAAGACTTTTGCAAATTGATACTATTTTATTCGTCCATATATTAATATATTATACAATTTTTTTAGGTAAGCATTTACTTTTTTTTTTGTTTGATCTTTATTTTATTTTATTATAATATTTACAATTAACATTCTTAACACATAACAAAAATAAAAAATAAACTAATCTAGGAAAACTAAAATTTTAAATTCAAACTGTCAAAAAGTTCTGCTCCCCGTGGTATAGTGCCAAGAACCTTGTCACCAGCAGCGACGACCAGTCGCGGATACAGTTCTTCTAGGGATTTCACTGGACGTGGACTCCACGGACCGAGTCTCTACAGCAAATGGCACAAATATGTAGTCATTTCTCAAATACTCATATTGGCGCAACCAAAGCGAGCCTGATCTTGTTGACCGTGGGAATTGTGAAATAAATCTTTCTGGACACTCAGTTATGTCCCACTGTTTTGTTGGTTAACTTCCAGTGGGATATTTTAGCCGGGATAGAGCGTATATTATACAATTATACTACTAGCATAGTACTTGGTATATATACAAAGTGATATAAACTTTCTAGATAATTAATATTCATTTAAATATTATATGAAATACCTTATTTCAAACACTAGGCTATTTTTTGTTGTACTGTACGCGGTTGTGCTGGTTGGTGGTATGGATGGTTGGTTATATATATATATATATATATATATATATATATATATATATATATATATTCATGATTATATATATATATATATATATATATATATATATGTGTGTGTGTGTGTGTGTGTGTGTGTGTGCGTGTGAGTGCGTGCGTGTGTGTGTGTGTGTGTGTGTGTGTGAGTGTGAGTGTGTGAGTGTGTGTGTGTGTGTGTGATTGTGTGTGTGTGTGTGTGTGTGTGTGTGTGTGTGTGTGTGTGTGCGTGCGTGGTGTGTGTGTGTGTGTGTGTGTGTGTGTGTGTGCGCTGTGCGTGTGTGAGTGCGTGTGTGTGTGTGTGTGTGAGTGTGTGAGTGTGTGTGTGTGTGATTGAGTGTGTGTGTGTGTGTGTGTGTGTGTGTCCCAGTGGCTTTACGGGCAATAACACACGTGAAATTTTATAATTCATGAGTTAAACATTTATATTATACTACGTTTTTTATACTCGTATGATCAAAATTTAAATTCTTGACCTCATCGGGAAGTTAGTAAGCTGCAGCTTTATCAAGTAAGTGCGTGTTGTAGCTCGAATGGTTAGGCCCAACCGGGGTAAGACCATGCTCTCACAGAATACCAGCGTAAAATAGTAGCTAAATGCTGCTGTGTTGGGTATGGTGAGGGTAGAAAACTGACGGCCTTTTTTACTAGAAACGAGACATTTCATCTTAGTCCTCAGGGGTAACAACGCATCTACATTTTAATTCTTAAAACTGGGAAAAATGTAGATGTCTATGGGCCACAGCATGCACTTGCTATCATGTGGACTGTGTGCTCATTTGTAACCCTTACTCTATTTAAAAAAACTATACTAAATTGGACCCGAACAGACTTGAAAGCGAGTTATTAAAACGCGGACAAAAATTCCAAAGAAAGCTAATAAATGTATTCTTAATCTTAAGAATAGAGTGTAAATCCCACACTTGATGATATATGATATAAATGATATAAAATTGTTATGATATGATATATTTGATATTATATTATAAATGATAAAGTAAACGACTGCTTGATATGAGTGCTTGAAGTGCACTGCTCGCCGAGTACTGGCGCATAAAGTGCTGTATTGTTAAAACTGCTAAGTTGGCATGAAATATGTACGTTTCACCGTACAACAGATTTAATTTGAAATTAGCTTTTATCAGCAAATTCGCCTGCGTTAAACTTAAACGATAAATAATAAGCACACTTTAAGTTTTTTTTTTTTGAGAAAATAGGCAAACGAGCCTGTAGTGGCGGTTGAGAATATCCACTACCCCATATCTTCCCGTGGGTGTCGTAAAAGGCGACAGAGGGAGACAGGCAGGAGATGGGCAGCAGCATCTTCCTGATAACAACTGTGACGTAATAAAAAAACTGCGGTTGCCAACCCGCTCGCCAAGCGTGGCAACTATGGCAAATACCCCCCAATGAATAAATACACAAACAGACGGCCCCCAGTCCCCGGCGGCCCCGCTATTCCTGGCTACGGTGGCGACCATGGTAACGGCGGGGCAGGGGGTGCTAAGAATCTCCGGTGGAGGTTCGGTTGCCACCTACGACGACTCGACCTGGCAACATATAACGCACGCACCCTGAGGACTGACGAGAAGATACTAGAGCTGGAAGAAGAGGTAGACAAGTTGCGCTGGCATATTATTGGATTATCCGAGGTCCGAAGAGAGGGGGAGGACACGGCAATCCTCGAGTCCGGCAACTTGTTCTATCACCGGGAGGGCGACCATCTGTCCCAAGGAGGTGTTGGATTTATCGTCCACAAGTCTCTCGTCAACAACGTTGTAAAGATTGGGAGTGTGTCGACGAGGGTCGCGTACCTGATACTCAGAATCACCAAACGGTATTCGCTGAAGGTCATTCAGGTTTACGCACCAACCTCGGCACATCCCGATGAGGAGGTGGAGGAAATGTATGAGGATATTTCCAGAGCCATACATTCCTCCAAAACCCACTACACGGTGTTGATGGGAGACTTCAACGCAAAACTAGGCACAAGAGAAAGCGGTGAGCTGAAGGTAGGGAAATTTGGAGTAGGGCAACGGAACCGAAGGGGCCAGCAGCTGGCCGACTTTATGGAGAAAGAGGGACTCTTTATGATGAACTCTTTCTTCCAGAAGCGGCCCCACAGGAAGTGGACCTGGTCGAGCCCCGACGGTTCGACAAAAAATGAGATTGACTTCATTATGACGACCAGACGCCAACTGTTCAGTGATGTCTCAGTGATCGCAAGGGTGAAAACTGGCAGCGATCACCGAATGGTTAGAGGCACACTGAACCTAAACGTTAAGTTGGAGAGGTCTCGTCTAATGAAGTCAACGCTCCGTCCCCCTCGTGCTCTAATCCAGAATCCCGAAACCTTTCAGCTCGAGTTACGTAACCGCTTCCAGTGCCTAGAAGATTGCAATGCAGTGGACGATATGAACGACAAGCTCGTGGAAACTGTCCATGCGGTCGGAGCTAAGTTCTGCAAGACCCGCCGCAGAAGAACACAAAAACTCTCCGATCACACTCTTAATCTCATGGCTGTTAGACGGGAGATGAGGCTGCAATCGTCAACAGATTTGACAGCATACAGGCAACTGAACAGACAGATCTCCAAATGCATGCGGCGAGACTTACGCAACTATAATACTTCTCGTATTAAAGAAGCGATCGAGCGGAACCAGGGCTCCAAAGTCTTTGCCAGAGATCTGTCTGCCAGAAAGAGCCAACTGTCAAAGCTGAAGACTGAGTGTGGCAACATCGTTTCCGGGACGCCTGAGATTTTGCGTGAGATTGAGAGGTTCTATGGGCAGCTGTACACATCATCGTTGGAGCCACACGCAAGTGTGAGTAACGATCCAAGAGCAAGTCTTATCCGACACTATTCCGATGATATCCCGGACGTCAGTCTGAGCGAGATTAGAATGGCTCTCCACCACCTTAAAAACGGCAAGGCCCCGGGCGAGGATGGAATTACAGCGGAGCTTCTGAAAGCGGGTGGAAAACCGGTACTTGAAGTCCTTCGGAAGCTCTTCAATTCCGTCCTCCATGGTGGCACTACTCCGGAGGCGTGGAGCAGAAGCGCGGTGGTTTTGTTCTTTAAGAAAGGCGACAACGCTCTCTTGAAGAACTACAGACCGATTTCCCTTCTGAGCCGCGTCTACATGCTATTTTCGAGAGTCATTACGAATCGTCTCGCACGCAGACTCGACGACTTCCAGCCTCCCGAACAAGCCGGTTTCCGAAAAGGCTTCAGTACCATAGACCACATACATACCCTGCGGCAGATTGTACAGAAGACCGAAGAGTACAATCTGCCACTTTGCCTGGCATATGTGGACTATGAGAAAGCCTTTGATTCCGTCGAAATTTGGGCGGTGCTACAGTCCCTTCAGCGGTGCCAAGTTGACTGTCGGTACATCGAAGTGCTGAAGTGTTTGTACAGTAGGGCTACGATGGCTATCCGAGTACAGAACCAGAGTTCGAAACCTATCCAACTGCAGAGAGGTGTAAGACAGGGTGATGTTATATCCCCGAAACTCTTCACCGCTGCGTTGGAAGACGCTTTCAAGCTACTGGACTGGAAAGGATACGGTATTAACATCAATGGCGAGTACATCACTCACCTTCGATTTGCCGACGATATAGTCATTATGGCAGAATCGCTGGAGGACTTAAGCATTATGCTCAATGACCTCAATGGTGCCTCCCAACGGATAGGTCTTAAGATGAACATGGACAAAACAAAGATCATGTTTAATGTCCATGTCACACCTATGCCGGTAGTTGTTGGAAGCACTATGCTCGAAGTTGTTGACGAGTACGTTTACCTGGGACAAATAGTCCGACTAGGTAAGTCCAACTTCGACCGAGAGGTCAATCGACGGATTCAACTCGGCTGGGCAGCGTTCGGGAAATTACGACATATCTTTTCGTCAGGTATACCTCAATCTCTAAAAACTAGATTGTACAACCAGTGCGTGTTGCCAGTGATGACTTACGGATCTGAGACGTGGTCCTTCACTGCTGGCCGTATGAGGACGCTTAAGGTCGCTCAGCGAGCTATGGAGAGGGCTATGCTTGGAGTTTCTCTGCGTGATAGACTCAGAAATGAGGATATCCGCAGTAAAACCAGAGTTACCGACATAGCCCAACGGATTAGTAAGCTGAAGTGGCAATGGGCCGGCCATATAGCTCGAAGAACCGATAACCGATGGGGAAGAAAGGTTCTCGAGTGGCAGCCTCGTACCGGTAGGCGTAGTGTAGGGCGACCCCCCACTAGATGGAGTGACGACCTGGTAAGACATGCAGGAAGTCGATGGATGCAGGTGGCTCAGGACCGTGCTTTGTGGCATTACTTGGGGGAGGCCTATGTTCAGCAGTGGACTTGTGAAGGGCTGTAATGATGATGATGAAGGCAAACGAGCATGCGGCTCACCTGATGGTAAGTGACTACCGTCGCTTATAAAAAACTGCAACACCAGAGGAATTGCAGGTCTGTTGCCGGCCTTTTAGAAAGGAATAAGCTCTTTTCTTGAAGGTCCCTAAGTCATATCCAACTCTCATAACTTTGTAGTAAAAAGGTGTTAATGTTAAAAAATTAAGTATCTATTTTGCGACAAAATCTGAAGAGATTGAAATGTGTAAGTAAATATCTTTTTCGTGTGAAATTGTAAACCAAAAAGTTATGTTAGTAACGTTTTATATCTGTTATAATTTATTAGACTCTAATCAAAAACAATTTATTACTCCAATTTTTATTTTTTTAAGAAACTTTCATGTTTTTCGGGTAAAATAAAGCTCGTTCCTGTAATTGTTCTCTGCCTATTCCTGAAGTTTCAGCACAATC
The DNA here is from genome assembly GCA_907164705.1 of Parnassius apollo. Lineage (NCBI taxonomy): Eukaryota > Metazoa > Arthropoda > Insecta > Lepidoptera > Papilionidae > Parnassius > Parnassius apollo. The sequence goes on along the minus strand of CAJQZP010000088.1, from coordinate 3,002,078 downwards.
GGTTTAGCCAATCCAGAGATTTACCTCAACGGACAGCTAGACAGACATGACACACAGAATGGTTATATAAGTCTTTTATTATTTATTATTAATTACGGACTATTGAATCTACTGTTGACCACTGAACTTAATAGAAGGCAGGTATTTCGACATTTCAGGTATTTCAGACAAACATTTCAATTTTATTAGTATGTATAGATAAATATTAATCTATAATAATATTTACATTCCATGATAATCCATTAAATATATTCAATACAACACCTACAAAAAATACTGTTTCCTTGAAGATTTAGACGTATTAGACGAAAATCGGAGGCCACGACCTTGGACTCCGCTTGTTCATAAGTAGGTCAGCCGGGATAATATCCTCACTTCCTGATATTGAACTTGGCAATCAACATTACTTTTAATCGATCTCTGAGTTACGTTAATCCTCTATAAAAGAATGCTTACAATGTTTTCAATTCACTTTTGCTTTTATTATATAGTGTACGTATTTATTAACTCTGTTATATAAAATTTTCATTACGACATCAGCATTGCATCAAGATCGTAGCTAATTAAAAAAACACATAAGAACAACGTACTTGGGATAGTGTTTTGTGACTTGAGGGCTTTATCTCGTGAACGCTTACGTAACTTTGACAGAAGTTTAGAATATTAACATCACATTTTCACGGCATAAAGTTGTTGTCTACCTTAAATTGTTAAAACTGTTGTGTATGTATTTTTAAATACGACTTAGACTTTTACTACTCAACTCAATATGTACAAATAATCTAACGCATTCAATGTCAAAAAAGAGACGACACAAAACAACTACTGAAAACATAGTGAAGTTTAAACTCTTAGTTTTTTTTTACTTTTACATCGAGGATCACATGTTAGTGAACATTTTCGACTTTCTATATCTCGAGAACGTGCATCCCTTCATCATCCATTACACCCTTCCCAAGCCCGCTGCTGAACATAGGTCTTACCCCAAAATACCACAAAACACATTTCTGAGCAACCTGTGACAATCGACTTCCTGTATTTCCTTCTGTAAGCATTAACAGCTAAAAAAATCATTGTTGAACAAGGCCTCTCCCCCAGATTGCCCTATAGGAAGGTTTTTGCAATAGTTGCCATGCGCTCAGGCAGATTGGCAACCGCAGTTTTCTCATGACTGAGTTGTTATCATGAATGTTAATATTAAATTAAAACTTGTTATTTATTTAACGCTTCAATAATGTAAAATAATCGATGGGGAGAAAAGTTCTCGATTGGCATCTTCGTACTGGTTTTCATAAAACTCAACACCACAAAACTGGCTGAGGCAGCAAGGAAAGTGCCTTTAAAAAGGGGGATAAAATAAAATTAGGATTTGAAATAAGATTAGGAGGATGAATTAATATTCTGGAAGCTATACGGAACTTTTTAACAAATTGATAAACTACCAATTTACCGTTGATAAAAACCTCACTATATTATTTATTGTACATCGCTCATTTATTAGTATAATTGGAAATTTAATAAAAGGTAGACGGAATATTTCATAAAAGCGTAGACAATTTATACTCATAGCTTAAGGGCTGCAGAATTATATTTTCTTGTGTTAATTCTACCATGAAATTAGAAAGTTTTTTATTATTCAGCTATAAAAATATTAAAGTAGCACCACTGTTGTCTCCATTAAATTATGTAAAGCTCAGGCAATATCCGAATACGTCCCTGTTGGGCACAGGCTCAATCACATCTCTGAACAGATTTTAGGGCAAACAAACGTCCACCGCGTTGACTCAAAGCGTGGTGGTGGACTTGTTGAAAAAAGTATTAGTTGTGTAAGACTTTCTATATTAAAAAGAATGAATTGACAAACAAACAAGCGTGCACCTGATAGAAAGTGGCTAATGTAGCCCATAGATAACCTGCAACCAAAGACAACTTCAGACAGAGAATACTAAAAACGTGTTGTCACTTCCGAGGACTAATATGGAATTCTACACTTCTAACACATACATAACCACACTGGCTTGTTGCTTTCTTCAGACCGGATCAACAGAAGTAATTATGAGGGTGTAACCTACCCAGAAGCAGTCCTAGGTAGAAAAGGAATCACTTGGTAAAAATTTATGCAAGCCAGCAGCCGCATTCTTGAAAAGTCCTCTAACTGTAGATTAAGAAAGTCTTTTATACAAACCGCTCTATATATATTTTTTCCTACTTTTTAGCCGACTTTCAAACAGGAGATTCCCAATTTGACTGTATTTTTAAAATGATGTATATATGCTTCGCGGTATCTGCGTCAATCTTGAACCGATTTTAATTATTATTTTTTATTAAATAATAGCGATCCGCCCTGGCTTCGCACGGGTGATTTCTGGATCTCAACAACAGCTCCACCTACCGGGTCCCAGTTTGAATCTAAACCATCCAGCTACCAATTGAAACACAGACAAAAAAATTCATCAGAATCGGTCGAGCCAGTTTCGCGTCTTAGCGAGACTAACGGATAGCAATTGATTTTTATATATAGAGAAGTGTACTTCAGAGCTAGTCTCATAAATGGTATATAGTTCTAGATTCTACTATAAGCTCCTAATATTCCTTAGCCCACTCAAAATGGTTGAAAAGAAAAAATGGTAATTCATCATTCCAAAAACAGCAGCATTAAGCTGCTATTTTATCGGTTTAGCCGACTCATTCATGCTGCAATCACATTATAATTGCTATGTGGCTCTACCAAGTTAAAGGATACCACTAATATATAATTGTCTAGATCTATAGGGTGTAGTGTTCAATATAAACGTATAATCCTAATGTATATAAATTACGTGTCACGTTGTTTGTCCGCGATGGACTCCTAAACTACTTACTACAAATTTTAGTCAACTTTGCACACCGTGTGTAGTTTTGTCTAACTTGAGAGATTGGATAGTTTTTTTTCCCTTAAGTGACCCACAATTTTTTTTGCGAATTTCAAGATTTTTAATAGGACATGACAAAGGGTCGTCGAAAAGGTCAGAACAACGTCTGCCTGGCAAGCTAGTTAGTATACGTATATAAACGTATAATTTATCGTGGATATAACAAAAACGAAGAAACACTTCCTTCCACATATCTTTGCCATTTATTGCGCCAAATAAGAAGACATTTTAACATTCTGGTATATTAAAGTGAACCTTTTTACTCGAACAAGATAGGTTCCAATTTTACGTCAAATATAAAACGACTTTTGACACCTGATCTGGAAGTAACGAGGTCTTCTATAGTACGATAGCGTAAATATGATATCACACAGTTCTATCAGATGTCAGTATACAAAACGAATGGAGTTCTTACAATTCTACAGAGATAATTTTATAGTTACTTTCCTTTTTTTTCATCAATCTGGATATGGTGTTAGTTCCACCGCTGAGTATGAGCATCTCCTGCTTAAGGAGTTTTTTTTTTACTTTCTCGTAGGCTGGCGTAATGATGATTGCTGTTCCAGAGGTTTCACACCTTTGACGCTGCAATAGCCTATTGGTACGTGATGGATTTTACCACATACTAGCTGGTATACGGCGCCTTGATGCCATAGATGAAATAATTGGAAATATCGTGTTATATTTCTATTATTTCGAGTTATATTTTGAATTAGAAATGATAATACATTCATTTAACTTTCAAATATTTTTCGTTATGATACACGCTCCACCATCTGTAACTTAATTGTAGGTTCTATGCCTATAGCAAGTGCAAGTAATAAGTTGACAAAGTTTTAGCGCAATCTTATGAACGGTATGACATGCGCATAAAATACGAACAAACAAAAATTATTTTTCATATATCACATCATATAAATACCCGAAGTATTACATGCTCGCGAAGTGACACTGATCTTCCTCATCTTGAATTATCTGGCTCGTAATGGGAACGCTCTCTGATTGCACTCTCTCAATATTCACTCTCGTTTTATGATTCTGGGCATTACTGAACGTTTGGGTTTAGTTTTGACTAACGGAATGCCAAGCTAAGCGTAAAAAATTATATCACATCCTCTTTATTTTAGCGGAGACGCACGCACACAGTCGGCTGTATTAAAAAATAAATAAAATAGAACTGGCTAGCAAAGTCACGTTTCACTTGAAACCAAGTTGCTATTTTTAGCCCATAAACTCAGTAATTAACTTAAAACAAAAAACTCACTTGTCAATTTTGTTCGCAATCTGTTACAGCAACACGTTGCGTCAAAAATAAAAATGTAACCTGTTAAAATAAATCGCGCATTAAGCTGTTTCAGTGACGTCTTAGAACTGGAAGATTTACCTGATACAAGTTTCTTGCATGTTGCATACAATTAAATTGTATGGTCCAAACAACACGTAACATTTATGTTCTGTAGGGCAAATTTCGATTCAAAAATTTTGTAGGTGTAAACAGCACAAACAATACGTTTCTTATGCAATTCAGGTATTCAATTGGATTTTCTCTTCATTTTCAAATAAGAGTGCAGAAGGTGTGTTGATCATCGATATTTTTCTGAGGCCACAAATATTATTATAACATTGTAAAAAAAGGTGTTGGATCAAAAAATGGATATCAATAAGGGAGGTTCTTGGAGTATCTAACAATCTTTGTGTAGAATAACAAACAGAAAACGAAGATGATTTAAGGACACATTTCGTAAGAACAGAATCCAGTTTTATTATTTCTTATATAAAGTTAGTTCTTCTATAAAAAGGCGAAATACAACAATGCATAAAGCTATTCCTGCTTGAATGAAATTAGAACCAGAACTCCACAGAACTAGAAATTCAATTACAATTAGAACTCACGTTACATACATCACGATCCTTGTAATTTATATTTTCAGTATTCCTTAAGCAATCATGACTTTGAGAAATCTCAATGAACTTCCTAAAATCAGCAGAACCGAATTTTAACACTTTTGTCTCATTAAAAAAAATTAATACTTATCTTCTAAACGTACAACATTTGTATCAAAAATTTGCCAGTGCAAATAGGTGCAAAACTTGAAGCAACACGTCAAAAATGTTCAACAAGGTTGTGTTTAGACAATTCAAATCTTGAAAGCAATTATCTCCTAAGCATAATTTCCTTGGTGTAAACAAAAGACACTAGCAATTATTTCTTTTCAAGACTTGCATTTATCATCTGCGTGTAAACAATTGCTTACAATTCTTGCGCTTAATTAATCGTTTTTTAAAAATTCAATAATTTCTATTGTATGCACAAGAAACTGATATCATATAAATGGGCATTAAATAATTAGCTATCTGGTTTGTCTACAGAAAACAATAAGTAACGAATAGTTCTAGAAAAACTAATACGTGGCTATTAGAAAACTGTTGCGGAAGAAACCCATAGTACAGGTTTCATAGGAGAAATGTTACTTGTTGCAGCGTTGCGTCAGAGCAAAGAGAGCACCCATCTCTACTTCAGACACTGAATACACAGTAGTAGAAGACCAGAAAACAGCAGTGCACGCACTGCTTTTTGATGGCAGAAGTAGGTAAGAGTACTACCATCTTGTATATTATGATAATATGTTTATTTTATACGTATTAGAGCCACGCTGCAGTTATATTATGTTTGTAGTACAAATGGGTCGCCTCGACCGGGTAAGGACCATGCTTTTAGCTATAAACAATAGCAGCTTAATACTGCTGTGTTTCGTATGGTGAGTGTAGAGATTCGAAAACCCTTTTTTTACTGGAAACGAGCCATTCCATCTTATTTGATGTGACAACGCATTGGTTTTTCTTAACTGAGGATAAATGTAGATGTCTACTGACCACAGCATCCACTTACCATCAGGTGGACTGTGTGCTCGTTTGTCACCCTTATTCTATAAAAAAATATATTTTAAACAATAATAGGCCTACTTTTGAACAGCATACCACGCTACACAAGGTTTATTACTTAATATTTGTAAATTAAGGTGTAGATTTCTTCTTTTTTACAAATAAATTATGAGTTTAATCAAGAAATGGAAAGTTTTACTGCAAATACCTAAAATAAAAATTGACGATTAAGTATACAGCTTCGTTCTATATACAAACCACATTCCACTCTCTGCGAAGACTGCTTGATTAAAGTTATAAATATAGACCGAACGTCGGAGACCGCTTTCAAGGATCTAAATAGGTCAGATAAAATAAAAACAGACTGTATAAACGTAATTAATTTATACGCGGTAGAGTCTGCTGCATGCTATAGCATGAATTTGTCGGTTCGACCGAGAATGAAATCTTCAATGAGAGTGTCATGAAATATCAGCGTGAAATAGCAGCATAAAACTGCTGTTTCTTTTTCACGATTAATACGATCTCAATATTCATGGCTAACAACGCTTCTTTATTTTGAATTCTAATCTAGGATCTAGGACTCAAAGGGCTTACTTTTGATCAGGTTTCTACGACCAGTATTACTGCAACCAGTATGAGCTATTTTTATGACTGATAAAGCTTTCACTTATCGCCTACACTTACAATGAATTGCAAAAGTTACTAGAGCTCGAGCTCTTTTTCTTCCTCTGGGCTTATAAGTAGTTTCCTAGAAGGATGCTGTATTTTCACATTACGGGTCACCATTAAGTTAGAATTTGCAGATGTGTTTCGTCAGCTAGAAAACAAATTTTTTGTTGAAGTAATTGCGACAAACGAGCACACAGTCGATATGACGGTAATATTGTGGACTGCAGAATATGTACGACAACATAGAATGCAATAAAGAGTAAAAATCAGCATTAAGATTTTCATATACCTAGCGGTATTATACGAAGACTGCTGTGTATATTATTATTTTTAATTTGCTTTCTTCGTATATCTATCTTGATATCCGATAAGCTTCAATATCAATGCAATAATATAGTACTATGGGGCTACTTTAATTATGAAACTGGATGTCGGCACCTGCAATTCCTTTAACAGCTATATATTAAGCTAAAGTTGCAGCCTATATAAGTCACACTGCTGGCACAGGTCTCCTCTAATTTCTGAGAGGGGTTTAGGAAAAGTAGTGTCCGCCGCTCGAAATATTTTTTTATTTTTTAGACATGCAGGTTTCTTCACGATGTTTTTTGGGTTTTAGGTTTTTTTTTTTTTTTTTTATATTTACAACGATGTTTTCCTTCACCGCCGATGTGCACGTTGGGTGGGTTTAGCCCTATATGCAACGACTTCCGGACATGTTAGCAACACGTGAGCCACTATTTCTTCCTCCTCCATGCCCTGTACTATCTTTATCACCTATGGTAAATGAATTTTTGATACAAGAGTTACGTCCTGCACTACTATCTTGATCTGTGGCTTGTTCAATGTCATTAAAACCTTGGTAAAGCGACTGTTTACTTCAGGCAGGGCCTCCCTAGCTCGTAGACAAGCGTACGTACCAGTGAACGGACGTAACCAAAAGGGATTGGTTGATTGGTTCCGGCTCTATAGTAGCCAGAGCCGATCCTCTCCTGACCAGCTGCATGTCCCCTGGAACTATGTCTTGTGTGACTTACTTTTTAAATTCAGCCAAGTCTGTTTTCAGCCTGTAATTCTGCAAGTCTCAAGTGTAAAGTAAAAATTTGAAATTATTTTTAAGAAACCTGCTCAAAAAGCGTTCAGTTTGTCAAATAAAACAAAGCTCTGAAGCCGCGGGGAAGACTTTCTAAGTGAGTAAATATAATAGGCGTAGTGACGCCAGGAAGTATCCAATATAAAAACACTGCTTAAGCAGTGTTTTTATATTGGATACTTCCTTACATATGAAATTAGCGTTTTGTCTTACTGGCCACTTTAATCTGAAATATCTCCTCGTTGGTTAAGAATTCCAAATTTAAACTTATAAATTCATTTAGCTGGTACATTTGAGTTTTGAAAAAGTCATTCATTTGTTTTTCCTCATTATTTTTACTTTGGCGTCGCTTATTACCGCACAATGGAAAACATGAAATATCGGTATATTTACGAGTACGAGTTCTACCGTGGCACCGGTGCTGCAGAAACAGCTCGAAGGATTAATGATGTGTACGGCGCTAGTGTCACAAAAGAAAGCACAGCACATTTTTGGTTTCAACGTTTTCGTTCTGGAAATTTCGACCTTCAGAACCAACCCCGTGGACGGCCGGAGACCAAAGTGAAAAATGAAGAATAAAAGGCTATTTTGGAAGGGGATTCATCACAAAGCACTTCAGAGGTAGCTGCAGGCTTCGGGGTAAGTGATAAAACTGTAATAATCCACTTGAAGCGAATCGGGAAAGTAAAAAAATTTGAACGATTGGGTACCTCATGAATTGAGTGAATCGAACTTGCAAACACGCGTCGACTGCTGTGTTACTTTGCTCAATTGTATCATTACTTGAGATGAAAAGTAGATACTTTACGATAATCGGAAGTGCTCGTTGCAATGGCTGAACCCTGGAGACCCAGCCAAATCCTGCCCTAAACGAAAATTGACTCAGAAAAAGTAACTTGTGAATGTTTGGTGGACTAGCGCCGATGTCGTTCACTACAGCTTTCTAAAATCTAGCCAAACGATTGCGGCAGATATTTATTGTCAGCATCTGCAAACAATTAAGGAAGAACTAGCTGCTAAACAACCGAGGTTGGTCAATCGCTCTAGACCACTGCTGCTTCACGATAACGCAAGACCACACACTGCACATCAAACAATTACTAAGTTAGATGAGCTACAAGTTTTTGCGGAATTAGGACAACTTCTCATTGATTCTACCTATTCGACCTATGAGATGGCAAATGTGCATATTTTTAAATATACTTTACAAAAAAATTTACTTTATATTCCTTCCATACAAAACGCCAATTTAATATGTAAGGACCTATTACTCAAGGGTAATCAACAGATACGTGTGAAAATAATCGTTGAAATAGACCATGAGAAAGAAAAGCTATGCTAGTTGTGAAAAGAATAGTACTTTTATAAAGGGAGGGGGTTATCTTTTTTGATTATGCATGGTTGTAGCACGAATGGGTCGGCTCGACCGAGGATTCCCGAATTCCACCGAGTCTCACAGAATATCAGCGCAAAATGGCAGCTCAACGCTACTGTTTTCGTTTGGTAAGTATAGAGAACCGGAGACACTTTTTACTGGAAACGAGGTATTTCATCTTAGTCCTCAGATATGAAACCGACTTAGTAAAGACGCGGAAAAAATTCCAAAGGAAGTTAATGAATGTATTCTTAATTAAAAAAAAAACAGATTTATTTGAAACCAGCTTTTATACGCAAATTCGTCTGCGTTAAACTTAAAAAATAATTAATCAGCACACTTTAACTTTTTTTGAGAGAAGAGCCAAACGAGCATGCAGTACCGTCTCTTATTAAAAACTGCAACACCAGAGGAATGGCAGGTGCGTTACCGGAATTTTAGAAAGGAATAAGCTCTTTTCTTGAAGGCCCCGAAGTCATATCCAACTCTCATAATTTTGTAGTAAAAAGGTATTAGTGTTATAAAAAATTAAAAATCTATTTTTTGTCAAAATTTAAGAGACTAAAATGTGTAAGGGTATTTTTCGTGTGAAATTGTAAACCAAAAAGTTATGTTCGTAGCATTTTATATATCTTATATTTTATTAGAGTTTAATCAAAAACAATTTATTAATCCAATTTTATTTTTTTTAAATGTTTTTAGGTAGCTTGTTCCTGTAATTGTTCTCTACCTATTCCTGAAGTTTTAGCACAATCGGTTTAGCCAATCCAGAGATTTGCCTCAAGGGACAGCAAGACAGACAAAGCCTTTAAAATGGTTGTATATCTTTTATTATTCACAGCCTGTTAAATCTACTGTTGATCACTGAGCTAAAATAGAAGGCAGGTATTTAGGTATTTCAAACAAACATTTCAATTTTATTTGTTTGTATAGATATTTTTTTTATTTAAAATAAATTCAATACAAAGCTTAAATTATTTTATCACAGTGTCGCAAAAAACCTAAGAAGGTTTGTCTGTACACCATGCTTCATCGACTGCACTCGATACTCAACCTACGTACAGACATTATCTATTATATATTACGGTAGATATAATATGTTTTAATATCGTAGCGAAGATCTACACGCTCGCAATGCATACGTACCTACATTCACGGGTAGTAAAAATGTGTCATTACTCAGACGCACAAAACCGGTTAGCCAATTAACGTACACAGGATGTTCACAAGCGGTAGAATTCAACTGTACTACGGTTAGTAAGTAATCTCTGTTTTATACATAAAATATATACATAAAAAATCATCGATTTTATCTATAAATATACACACACATACAAATTTATATGTACACATATATACATATATAAAAATAATAATATTTACACTACATAATAATCCATTAAATATATTCAGTACAACGCCTACGGAAAATGCTGTTTCCCTGAAGATTAAGACGTGTTAGGCGAAAGTCGGAAGCCACGACCTTGGGATCGACTTGTTCATAAGTAGGTCAGCCGGGAAAATATCCTCACTTCCTGATATTGAACTTGGTAAACAACATTACTTATAATCGATCTCCGAGTTACGTTAATCCTCTATAAAAGTATGCTTACAATGTTTTTAATCCTCTTTTCCTTTTATTATATAATATATGTATTTATTAACTCTAATAAATTAAACCTTCATTACGACATCAGCATCGCATCAAGATCGTAGCTAATTAATAAACGCATAAAAACAACGTACTTGGGATAGAGTTTGGGCTTCATCTCGTGAACGCTTACGTAACTTTGACAGAAGTTTAAAATATTATCATCACATTTTCACGGTATAAACTTGTTGTCTACTTAAGATAGCCTTAAATTGTTAAAACTGTTGTGTATGTATTTTTAAATACGACTTAAACGTTTACTACTCAATTCAATATGTACAAATAATCTAATGCATTCAATGTCAAAAAAGAGACGAAACAAAACAACTACTGAAAACATAGTGACTTTAAACTCTTTCTTGATCTTGGTCTTGCGCCAATACACCTGGTTTTGCTCTATGTATTGCATTCCCAGTCTTGGTCTTGGTCTTGGTCTTGCAGCAAGAGTATTGCAAGTCTCGCAATCACCTATTAGCCTATTGCTATTTATTACACGTTACTATAGATCTTAGAACAACTTAACATAGTCGGTACATTTTGAGCTTGAATTAACACAGCCGTAGTAAAGAACAACCAAACTAATAAATGTCTAAAAATTTAATGGAATGACAAATCAACTGACATCGGGTGGGGTTTGAACTCAGGACCTAAGCGATCCGTGCCGTTGCTATAACTAACTGAGCTATCTACCGTGTCCCACGGCCACGGGAGTCAATCTGTTTCTTATTAAACGTTTACATTTAATAAGCTTACATGTACTAAAACATGGTTCAAACATACATAAAAACAAATTAATGACATTAGTTTTTTATTACTCGTGTGTTGTATTGACTGTATTTTAAAGAACATTATCTGTCTACAAAGAGATTGATAGACCCTCACCTTATATGAAATGGAGTAAAAGAGTTATACTGGTAGTACAATTTACCATTTATTTAAATAAAAATAAAATACAATACAAATTAAATTACATAAGAGTACACAATAGCTTTGACAATACTGCTACTTTATATTAATTCTTTTAACCAAGAATTAATACAAAGTTGCCATCTGGCTGACTCATCACTTAACCTATTTCTATGTTTTCTAATTACTAATTATGCTTTAGAAAATATTCCTCAACAAGTACTGAAGTTGCATGTATTGAAAAAAGTCACGGGCCATCTTCATATACAATTACAATAAATCTTATACAAACTTCAAAAAACTTCATATACAAACATATACAATTTCTCAAAGTCTATAAAGTCTTCATCTTCATCATATTTACACACTTTTTTTCATTTCTTGATTGTTCTAGAGATTATTCACAGTATTTCAGTGTAGACTTTTATATTCTTTATAAAGTTCATAAAATATAATAATAGTGCGCAGGCTTTTTATTTTAATTTACTTCCCCAATAATGTCATGTCAAAAGTAACAGTAAAGTAAAAGTAAGTCTTATGTCTGGGTCTAAAATTAAAGAGGTACAATAAAACCAGTTGCTCTTCTTATAGTGATTAAGCATTTTGTCTCGAGCTGCTTGGAACCCCAGAATGAGCCTTTCATCCTCTTTGGATCGATTAGGTTATTAGATGAGAATCTAATTGTTTTACCATGGATTCAATTTTATTGAGCAAGAGATTGAATGATACAATGACTAGCGGTAATGTAACATATTTTTCTCAACCAAGTTTCGTTGATAAAAGTTTAAAGTTTACTATATAAACTTATGTATTTTTTTTTTCGAATATTTGCCATTCACTAACAGAAGTGCACAATACGTTAATGCCAGTTCTCACTTTTAAACCAAATCCAATCATAGCATCTGTGGAATTCCATCTCGTTGGACAGTCGAGTATGGGATTCGGATTTGATGGCACACCGGCTGCTTCACAAGCAGACTGAAACTTTCTCTTCAATATCTCACTTCTTTTTATTTTACTGGAAATACTGCGTAATTTTGTTATAGCTATACGTGAGTAAGCAATATTTGGCGCATAATCTTCATCTTCCTCAGTTTCGTCTTCATAGTCTTCATACTATCGTCCTTGTCCGTTATTGTCCAATATTTTCACTGTGTAATGCTAAGGTCTTTAATAAATCTTGTACATCAAGGTTCACAATATGAACAAAGCACCGGAAATATTGATTGTCTGAATCAAAGTGTGGTAGCTGTTTGTCCAGTTCATACATAAAGAATCATGTCCAATTTTAACTGAAAATTAGCTAACGCGTCTAGTGATGTAAAATATCCTATAAAATTGCCTTTATTTTTCTTATGAAAGAAAGATATAAGCTGCAGAAAGTTCATGCGAAAACATTGATTGAGGAAGTACGTGAAAGGTGTAGAATAGAAGCGGACGAGAGGTTGTCGCACAACTTTAAGGAAAACTCCAAACTCTTCTGGAAAGAGGTTGGAGGGTCCCGGAGTGGTGCGACAGCCTTAAGAATGAACAAAGTGCTTTCGAGAACCAATGACGTCCTCTCAGGAAAATCGGACGTCATGCGGCGATGGAGCGAATTTTATAGAGAAATGTATGCGTGCCATGATCTTAGTGAAGGATTCGGGGGTGACGCCGTGACTGGCACGTCAGACACGGACCTCGATGACACTGAGGTCATCATCATGAAAGAGATTGAACGTTCGATTCGAAGTTTGAAATGTGGTAAAGCTGCGGGACTAGACAGAGTTACTGCTGAAATGGTCAAGTACGGTGGGCCTCGCGTCTGGGACAGCTTTCATCTGCTGTGCAATTTGTGCTGGCGGACGGGAGATGTCCCGGATGATTGGCGATCCGCGGTCATTGTGCCTTTATATAAAGGTAAAGGTTCACATTTTGACTGCGGGTGCTATCGGGCGATCAGCTTGACCAGTTTAGCAAATAAAGTTTACTCGAAGGTTTTGACACGTAGGATGCAAGAGAAATCGGAAAGATTCTTATGGGAGGCACAATGCAGATTTAGACCTGGAAGAGGATGCACGGATCAAATGTTTTCTCTCCGCATGATCACGGAGAAGCTTCTGAGTGTTAACCAGAGGATTTTCTGTGCTTTTTTGGATCTGGAGAAAGCATTTGATAAGGTTATAAGGAAGAAAATGTGGGAACTGTTGCCGGGATATGGTGTGGATGGTCGATTGTTAAGGGCTGTGCAGTCACTTTACTATGACTGTAAAGCCTGTGTGAGGGTAGGGCATGACCTGTCACCCATGTTTAGCGTCCAAGCGGGCGTAAAACAGGGTTGTGTTATGTCTTCCTGGCTGTTCATACTGTATCTCGACAGCTGTTTACAGAAGCTGAAAAATAGCTGTCTGGGTGTGAAATTGGGTGACATTAAAGTTAATTGTCTGCTGTATGCTGATGATGCAGTGCTTATTGCACCATCAGAAGCAGAACTGCAGGAATTAGTCACGTGTATGAAAGAGTAATGTGAAATTAAAGGTCTCCGTTTGAATGCTAATAAAACTAAGGTTCTGTAATTTGAAAAGGACGAAGAGAGAACGAAATGTGAAATATGGGTAAATCAGGAATGTCTAGAACAGGTAAATGAAATTGTATACTTGGGGAGTGCTTTCAGCCGGGATGGAAGATGTGATTTAGATGTGGATAGGCGTGTCGCTGCCGCAAACAAAGTCAATGGTGCCCTGAATGCATTAGTCAAAAGGCAAGGCGTGGTGAAGAGTGCACGCCTTGCAATATATAACGCAGTGTTGGTACCGACTTTGTTATATGGCAGCGAAACCTGGGTATGCCAGAAGAAGCATAAAAGCAAGTGTAATGCAGTGGAGATGCGATCTCTTCGTAAAATGTGCGGCGTTACCATAGCCGACCGAAAGCGAAATGAAGAGATTCGCAATATGGCAGGTTTGAAAGATGACCTTATCACAAAAATTGATAGGGGCGTATTCCAATGGTTTGGGTACGTTGAACGAATGAGTGAAGACCGAATGGTGAAGAAAATATATATATTATTATATTAAATATGAATATTAAAAGGTGTCGAGGTAGACCGAGACAAACTTTCGAAGACCTTGTGAGCAAATTGCTCGAAGAGGGGAGGGTCAAGAGTACTCGGATACCTAGACGTGCATGTATGAAGAAGTTAATGAACCTGAAAGAAGCGAAAGAGGTATGTAAGGATCGTGACACTTGGCGATCTGTTCTCTCTGGCTACCCCGTTAGGGAATGTGCGTGAAGATAAGTAAGTAAGTAAGTAAGTATTTTGCTTATTTCGTATCGCATAATTGAATTTTCCAATAAAGCTAGGAAAAAAGTTTATTACTATGTTTATCATTCTTAATAGATCTATAAAATAATATCTCCAAAAAGATGGAACGCGTTTAACAATGACTTAATAGCCCAGAAGCCATGACAATATATATTAAAAAAAAACGTGTTTTACACATTTCGTTTCACAGACTACAAAAATCTACCCCCCGAACGCGTTCCCGCCTTGTCGTGGCCGGGGGGCTTAGTAGCCGTGGCTTGGTCGCCCGCGGTGAACAAAGAGGAACCCACGTGGCTGGCCCGAGGTGAAGGGCCGGCCCGAGGTGGCCACTCCGAGTGGGCTTGGGAAGCCCACTTCGGATGTGTGTTGGTGGACTGCGGCTAGAGGGGTATCCGCACCCTCTACCGCTGCAGCCGAGGTGGAGTCGCGGAGGAAGAGGAGTGTTGGTATGGCGTTGCGCCGCTCGCCCTATCCTCCGCGACTCAAACGGGGCCGCACCGTTGATGCGGTGGTGATGGGGCTGCGGGGGGAGAGGATTGTCGGTATTGCGAGGCGCCGCTCTCCCTATCCTCCGCAGCCGAATCTTGGTTGGCGGCGGAGCCATAGACCAGATCCGCAGCTGGAGTCGGGAAGGCTACTACTTCTAAGTGCTGGTTTTTCCTGGCCCCATGGCCTTCGTGCATCGGACGCGGGGGCGTCTGATGCGCAGATGAATTGGAGGCCGTGGAGGAAGGCGCGTCATGTGTTCTGGTGCGCCTTACCTGTGAAGGAGAACGGGGAGGAATATTCTTCTCCCTAGGAGGTGCTGCCATGGGGCGGCAGGCGCTGGTGGGGCTGCGGATGTGTGCGAAAGCGCTCCCGGAGCCCTGCCAATAAGCGTCGAAGGTGGAACACCATGGGGTTTTAGTCGGTGCGAGTCCGACATAACCCGTCCTTGCCCCCGCGAGGCGGGTATGCGTAGGCATTTCCCCACGTAAAAAAAAAATACTACGAAAATCTTATTATGGTTCATAAAAGATTCATGTGGTTTACGGATGTTAACAATAACCAATTGTTTGTTACTTATCTTATTATTTATGATTTGAAATGATTTTTTGTGGTTTTATATTATGGTGTGGAAGTTATTTTTTTTCCACACCATAATATACTATAGTGTACAGTTGACAGGTTATAACCTGAAAAACTTAATTACTTTATAGCATTTTTTCCCGGCTTCTAAATAAAAAGTGATAAGTAGTTATGTTATTATAAACAATAATTGATTTTATGCAACAGTAGTTGTAGGTAGACGTGACCTGTAAAACTAATCAAATGACAGGTCAATTAATGTATGGAAAGTGGACATACATCTTTGGTATTTGCAGTTTCGTTGTCGTTCATGATACCCAATGAAGTAATATGTACTCGTATTTACGTACTAGAACAGCTATTTCAAACAAAAAATGTGCGCTACTCTGTGTTCGCGCGGTTGTTTTTTTTCATCATAGAATAAACATAGTGTTACGCGCTCCAGTCAGCGATACACTAGCGCCATCTAGTGTCAGGAACGAGAGCGAGGGGAGCATTGAGAAAATGGCATCACAAATCACTCAACCGACAGCGCCTAGTCGAAACTCGAACGCTCGGTACCTTGCGCGGGTTTACTTGAACATTCTGGATATTTCTTTGCTAATTTATATAACTAGGCGCTGCAAGATGCGATCGTTGTAGTGTTGATTTGGCGAAACAAGCGAAGCTTCGGAGCGGAATAAAGTGAATAAGTGTGTTTAATTATTAGTGTTTTTAACTTTAATTTGTGTAAAGTAAATTAAAGTGTTAATTTGGGTAATTTTATCGGCAATTTTTATTGTCACGAACCTCAAGCTCGTAACAATTGGTGTCAGAAGTGGGATAAAATCATGCCGATTTTACCTAAGGAGGAAACGGAGGGTGTTCGTACCCGCAGTCAACGCCAGCATGAGACGGACCAGAGAAGATTTGGTGGTGCAACGCCGCAGATGTCGGAAGGCCAGCCGCCGGCAACGGAGGCCGGTTCGTCAGTAGCTCCTGCATCTGCAGCACCTGATTTAGGTGCTCTGATGGCGATGCTACAGGAGCAGCTGCAGCGCGGACGAGAGGAACAGGCCCGTCTGTTGAAAGAGCAGCAGGAAGAACAGGCTCGCCGACAGGAGGAACAGGTCCGTCAGTTGAAAGAGCAGCTGCAGAGCGGACAGGCATAACAGGCCCGCCGACAGGAGGAACAGATGCTTCTCATGAAGGACCTTCACGCTACCTTCGGGAAAGAGATAAGGGAGGTGAAGGATAAGGTTGCTCAACATGAAAACCGCCTGTCGGAAGCTGAAACCCGAATTGACCAAGTGAACAATCGGGTTGACAACGTAATGGCTGACATGAGGAAATCACTTGACGAACTCAAACTTGGGGAGGGAAATACAGCTCCCGTAGTAGCTACTACACCTTCGCTACGTGGGTTCAAGGTGCCACCATTCGACGGGACTTCTTCCTGGTCAGCCTACAAAATCCAGTTCGAAGCTGTTATGAAGGCGAACGGCTGGAATAACAGTCAGGCAATGACTGCTCTCACACTAGGCCTGCGCGACCAGGCCTTAACAGTTCTGGAAGCTCTCGGGGAGGAAGTGACTTATGAGCAACTCCTTGAGGCATTGGGCGAGATATGGCGACGCTCACCTGGAACATGTCTTTCGTGCGCAGCTTAAAGATCGCGTGCAGCGCATCAACGAAAACCTGCAGCAATGGGCTCTAGAGGTGGAGAAGCTGGTGCGGAAAGCATACCGGTCTGTACCTGCGCTCATTGAAGGGAACCTGGTGCAGACATTCATCGACGGCATCCGCGACCTGGAAGTCAGAGCTGCTGTGAGGCTCGGGCACCACGAGACGCTTAAGAACGCCTTGGCCCATGCACTGGAAGTGGAAGCCGTGCGGCAGGATCATCGTTCCCATCGCGTCAGGGAGGTTGCGGCAGCTACAGTTCGCAACCGCAACAAAGGATACAGCCCTAGGTGCTATGGCTGTGGGGAAAAAGGCCATCTTCGAATCAGCTGCCCTAAGCGAACCGTGGAAAGGAGAGTTGATCGATCTCGAGAGGGTAGTGCAGCTAACGACACTGCCTGGCTGCGACAGGATCATCGTTCACCTCACGCTAGGGAGGTTACAGCAGTTACGGTTCGCGACCACAATAAAAGATACAGCCCTAGGTGCTATGGCTGTGGGGAAAGGGGCCATCTTCGGTACAGCTACCCTGAGCACACCCTACGAAGGGAAGGTGAACGGTCTCAGAAAGGAAGTGCGGCTAACAGCACCGCCCAGCAGCAGCAGGAATACGACTTTACTATCAGACACTGCAGCGGGAAATCTCACGGCAACGCAGATGCATTGACAAGAAGACCTTGTCCTGAAGATTGCAACCATTGTAGTAGGCAAGAGAGTAAGGAGGTGGTATCCGTGAGGATGCTCAGGACAGACCACCTCAGCAAGAAGATCCGGACATCAAGCCGATTCTGGGATGGATGAAGGCCCGTGCTACCAAGCCTAAGTGGAGGGACGTCTCAGCGATGAGTTCAACCACGAAAAGCTATTGGGCCCAATGGGACAGCTTGCTGATTCAGGATGGAGTCCTGTGCCGTAAATGGGACAATGGTCGAAGAGACAGCTGTCGTTTGCAAATGGTTGTCCCTAAAGCTAAAGTGCCGAATGTTCTACAGTTGTGCCATAATGGTCGTTCAAGAGTCCATCTGGGAGTTAAACGAACTCTACTGAAGGTCCGAGAACAGTTTTACTGGGTCCATTATCGTGACGATGTCGAGGATTGGTGTCGTACATGTACAAGTTGTGCGGCCGAGCGGGGACTTTGGACACGTAGTAGAGGAGCACCGAAATTGTACAATGTTGGTGCACCACGGGATAGGACAGCCCTTGACATTGCGGAGCCGTTACAGAAAGGCGCAAGAGGGACTCCTAAGATCGTCCATGTGAATCGCTTGGCGCGTTATTATGGGGCCGATAATGCTCGGGACGAGCATGTCTTAGGAGGGGGCAGTGTTACGCGCTCCTGTCAACGATACACTAGCGCCATCTAGTGTCAGGAACGAGAGCGAGGGGAGCATTGAGAAAATGGCATCACAAATCACTCAACCGACAGCGCCTAGTCGAAACTCGAACGCTCGGTACCTTGCGCGGGTTTACTTGAACATTCTGGATATTTCTTTGCTAATTTATATAACTAGGCGCTGCAAGATGCGATCGGAGTAGTGTTGATTTGGCGAAACAAGCGAAGCTTCGGAGCGGAATAAAGTGAATAAGTGTGTTTAATTATTAGTGTTTTTAACTTTAATTTGTGTAAAGTAAATTAAAGTGTTAATTTAGGTAATTTTATCGGCAATTTTTATTGTCACGAACCTCAAGCTCGTAACAATAGGTAGAATTTAATTATATGGACATTGTATATGGCCCGAGACTTTTAGCGCGGTCGCGACGTCTAGTGCAACGTGTTCAAAATGCATGTGCAAGATTTAGTTTTACAATACCGCCCCGCACGCACGTCACCCCTTACATTAACAATGCCAAAATGTTAAAAATGGAATATCGCCGAAAACTGCACATGGCAACTCTCCCATTCGGGGTATTAAAAAATAAAACACCTCCTTATCTTGCTGACAAACTCATATGGTCACGTGATGTAAAAACTTATAATACGCGCATCAGAGGGAATACTCTCGTCGTGCCTCGTCACCGCACTCACGCTTTTCGAGGAAGTTTCAGATACGCCGCATCCAAGTGCTGGAACGATATACCGCCTCCTTTGCGAAATCTGAAAGCAGTACACACTTTTAAAAATAAATATAGAACACAATTACTGCAAAGTCAGATTGACTTTGATCAAAGTTTATAACGCTTTGCACGATTACGTACCTCATTGTGGTAGATTATTAACAACGGAGCATTAAAATCGTCCTCTTGAATGCGGGGTTTGTCTTCTTATATACTTTTATATTCTTCAATAATTACATAGTGTAGTATATAGCCCTATATAGTATTTTAATAATCTCCCCTTTTGTAGTGTTCGTATAGACCTTCTAAGAGCTTCTGAAAGCAACATAAACGGGACGTGCTGTGTCGAAGTGGCATTCGACTTTGAACGCCACTCTCTCCCTCTCACTTAAAATAGTTACTGTCTCTTTCCCCCCTTGTTGTGCATAATTTTGTCATCATAATTTTGTTTAAAACATAATAAATTGAGTATACATATAGCACTGATTTCGGTAAGTCACTGGTTGGACACACTGAAAATCAGCGCCATGGAAAAAAAAAATCATGTCATTATGCTGAGTGTGCTCCTGTTCCCAGATGACGCCTTGACACATACTAGTATAGGTATTGTATAGTTTGTAGTATGTAGTATATTGTAATTTGTATTGTATAGCCAATATTATATATTGGTACATAATAGTATTGTATAGTTTTTTTATGTTATCTGTGATGGCGTCATTTTGGAGAATAAACCTTTCTTTCTTTCTTTCTTTCTTAGAATAATCGGTAGGTAATAGTAGATGGTATTTTAAATAGGTAAATTTTATCGAGAACAATTTTTAAATTTTGTTATTTATTTTGTATATTTTATTTGTTTTTTAATATAATATTACATAATATTAAATCACAATTACATTTTAATTATATTTTTATCTGAATATTTTAAAAGGTATCTATGAAAAATATAAAAAATGTATGTTTAATAAAACTTACTAATATAACATTTAAATGACAAATATATTTATTTAAATTAGTATAAGAGTCGTTCATAAATGCTGGGCACGCGGGAGTTAAAAATGGACGAATTTATTCCACTTTGACTTTGATGCGGAAACCTAAAAATAAAATAAAAGAATAATGAGCAGAAATAAATATAAAAAATTAAGCATAATTATGATAACTTGTATATGTTTCTACAAAAAAGTGTATAATTTTTTTATAGGATAGGGTGACAAACGAGCACATAGTCCACCTGATGGTAAGTAGTTTCTGCCGCCCATAGACATCTACATCTATCCTCGATTACGAATCAAAATGTAGATTCGTTGTCACCCGTGAGGACTAAGATGGAATGCCTCCATCTTAGTCCTCACGGACTTCCAGTAAAAAGGGTCTCCGGTCTCTACACTCACCATACGAAACAAAGCAGCGTTAAGCTAGTATTTCACGCTGGTATTCTGTGAGAGCGTAGTCCTCCCCCGGTCGAGTCGACCCATTCGTGCTACAACTATGCTACTAATATAACTGTAGCATGGCTCTACCACGTATAAATAAAAAAATAATAATATGTACGCCCTATATACCCATCGCATCTGAACAAATTAATTTCATAATCTATATTGTTTTTTTATTAATCTATAACACTTTTTTTATTGATAAAGTATCTTATTAACCGATGAAAGCAATTCCTTGGTTTTTACTGACATTTCTTGAATTATTTGTGCAATATCTATGTATACACAGGACGGCATATTTTTATCAAGAGAATTTTTTTAAATCATCACAACACGTTACAACTCTACAGGCGCCTAGCAAGTGACTGATTAAAGTGCGGCGTAAGCACCGCATTTGAATGGAACAGAGTAGCTGAATGCATTGTCGCCTCTAGTACCTAGTACATAATAGCTCAATGGTGATACCCTATATTTTATCAATTATGTCAAATATCAATAATCATTTGTGCAAAATGGGGGCAATACCTTCATCAGTATGTTAACCGCATTATTGTAAAAAACAAGGACTACAGATCGATACTTCCATTCGTTGTCTATATAATGAATAGTAACCCCGTAGTAACTCATACCAGCAATTGACGTCCATCCATCAATGATAACTGACATTTTAGATGAAAATTTTTGTAGTGGTTTCTAAAGATTCAATTGAAGCTGTTCAAATCACTCTTTGATCTTCCTTCTAAGTGTGGACCTTTTAGGAAACACCATATTTGGGCAAATCGATTGGAAATAGACTTGAGTAACTTTGTTATCAAAAAATGAGAGTGGAAGATATATTTTCACCATCCAATCACCCGTAGCTGTCATGATGTTGTCACTGCTATTTTCAGACTGAAATAAAACAGTATATCATGTGTCTCGCCGGTTATAAAAGGAAATGAATATATATATATATATATATATATATATATATATATATATATATATATATAGGACATAAAAATCGGCAGCTAACTTGTTAGTTATGAATAATCAAGACCTGTATAAGCAATGTTACGAAAATCCCAAATGGGTCACCCCAATGGGAGTTGGAAGTTTGTATGAAAATCCTACGTTTTTGAAGTTAGAGACATGAAAATCGGTATTTAAGTTATAAGTTCTAAATAATAATAACATGTATAAGCAATTTTACAAAAAATCACCCAAAAGGGGGTGAAATGTGGGATGAAAATAGGTATGAAAGTTTTATGTTTTTTGAGGCAGAAGATACTTGTAATAATAACAACCTATATAAGCAATTTTACGAAAATCTACCCCCAATTAGGTGAAATCGTGTTGGAAGGTTACTTGAAAGTTATACGTTTTTGGAGTTAGAGACACGAAAATCGGCACTAAAGTTAGAAGTTTCAATCATAAAATCCTGAATAAGCTGTTTTGAATCCTAGAAGGGGATGATTGGGGGCTACATGCAAATCCTATATTTTTAAAGTATAAATATGAAGATCGACATTTAGGTTATTAGTTTTAAATTTGTAATTTGTGTAGTTTTAATGTTGTTGTACAAATTACTACATAATATCATCGAATCTCCCCTACTTTTAAGCAAAGTGAATCTTGCGTGTCACCGGTTAGGTGCACGAAATAAGCCTATTTTTGCATTGCGTAAAGTAAAAACTAAGTATGCTTCAAATCATTTTGTATCTCGTACATGTAAAAATTTTAACTTAAAATATTGTGAACTAGATATTTTTCACCTTAAATATAATAGTTACAAAAACATATTGTAAAACTTAATTTGTAATTGGAAGCTTCACTATAGGCTGTGTGTATTATATTACTTTAAACTGCTTAGTACTTAATGTTTATATATAAATACCATTTAGTTATTGTTTTTAAATCTTTAAACATATTGTGGTTGCAAGCTTTTAATATTATGTTTTAGATATCTGTGGAAACTTTTTTTTAGGATTACTTTTATATGTTTTATAATGTATTTTTATTGTACTGTATGTTTCCCTTAAAAAGCAAATATATAAATAAATAAAATGCGCGAATATCACATAACTAATTCTAAATGCAATATTCAAATTTTGCTTTTTTTTATTCAAGTAGGCATTAAAAATTACACTTTTGAATGTCATGTAATCACTGTTTTCCCCATTCTTTTCCATGTTCAGGGGTGCTGATTCTACTGAAAACAAACATGGAAGAAAGTAAGAAACTCAGTAGTTGCTCAATTCAAAATATTTTTACAATACATAGTACCATAATTATGTAAAGTGATAAGTCAAATATAAAATGTCAAATGTAGACACCAAATCGGTATAGAAATTTCTAGTTAGTCCTGTGTAGTACAAGAGGTCTTTTCCAAGCATTTTTGTTATTAAAATAATTTTACAGATGAATATGCTTTTTTGGCTAAACAAGCTTTAATGTGCGGCTTTAATTGAAAAGGTGAAAGATCTAACATTTCTTTTAGAATCTTGTTATAAAAGCGTATAAAACTACCCAAAAACCTCCTGGACTAAATGTAGCTCAGAGAAAATGTTAAGCAGAATTTTAAATCGAAAAATTCATATTTTAAAAATAAATTATAACTTGCCAGTTTAATGTTAAAAAAACGTGGCCTGTCGTACATTTACATACATATGTCGTGTGGTGACGGCATCACCATCACTCCATTTAGTCTCTTAGATGTCAAAAGCGATGACTGTGGCGTTTCATTTTTTAAAATTTAAACAAAAAAATATTATAGCTTCTTATTGACGGTGGCATATATATCTCGCTTACGCTATGCTTAAAATACCCATGATAACGGCAGGAATCGGCGACAAATGTGAGAAACTGCGAATATATAGTACTACGATTATCAACAACATTCAGACAAATCTTCTCTACAGGTGGAAGTTAAAGCCTATTATAAAAAAGAATACATAAAAAATATAAAAAGAAGACATTTGGATAGAAATAAAAAATATTTTGATATAATACTTGTGTATTCTATTTAAGCAACTAGAGAACATTTTAAAAAAAAATTATGAATAAAATATTTTTTTAACTGTTGTTTGATTTTTTTAACTGTACTTATTTGCTGAAACTACTTTTTTCCCTTTTACTACTAAACTACCTAGTAATTGTACTCTATATATACAGAATAGAAATACAGAACAGAGCACAAAATATTATTTGTAAGTTAAATGTTATACGTTAGTTAATTTAAGACACGCAATATTATCAATTAAGTACGTAACATTACTAAACTATCCTTTTCGGGTATTACAATATTTGAATGAATGAATGAATGAATATACTTTATTGCACACCACAAACAAATTTACAAAGAACATAACAGAGAGCAGATTACATGTACAATTTGGCGGCCTTATCGCTACATAGCGATCTCTTCCAGGCAACCAAAGGTGTAAAGGAATAAAACAGTGAGTACTAGGTAGGTGGTGCAATATAAATATACCTAATATAATATCAATACATGCAATAAAATAACATATAAGTAAATAACTAATATATTTAAAAAAATATGATACACATATACATAGGTATATACATAAACATACACACACATATATACATATATATACATATACATACATACCATATACACACATACACATATATACATACATATATCCTCAAATATATACCACTAACAATAACATAAACAAATAAATACAAAACTACATAATCACATAATTTATCCTAATGATTTTCGAACGATTGAGACAAGTAATGCTCTTTAAGAAGTCGCTTAAAGACTACAATAGTCTGAGCTTCGCGTAAATACAAAGGTAGGGCATTCCAGAGCTTAATAGACTGTACAGTAAAAGATTTATTAAAGAAAGATGTATTGTGAGTTGGTACCCTTAGAATGAGTTTTCTTGAAGAGCGTAAAGGTTCCCCTGGAAGCCCAACAAAACTAAATTTCTCCTTAAGATAAGGAGGAGTAGAAGGGTGAAATAAGACACAGTACAGAATAGAAAGAATATGCATATTCCGGCGAAATTGGATAGGTAACCACTTGAGACGTGAGCGAAATTGGGAAATGTGGTCAAATTTGCGCAATCCAAATATGAACCGAATACTAGTATTTTGAAGTCTCTCAAGCTTAGTTAGCTGGTCTTCAGTTATGTCTACATAGCTTGCGTCGACATAGTCGAGAATCGGAAGGAGAAGAGACTGTGCGAGCATAATTTTTGTAGGAATGGGAAGAAATGATCGAAGGCGACGCAGTGAACTAAGAGCGACAAAGGTTTTCTTACTTACCTCATTCAGTTGGCGTTTCCAATTTAAGGAACTATCAAGGTAAACACCAAGATTTTTGACATTGTCAAAGTAAGGGATCACAACCCCATCGAATACAACAGGTGGTATGGAAAACCAGTCAATTCTTGAGATAAAGCTCTGACTACCAAAAATGATAGCCTGTGACTTTTTAGGATTGACATTTAGGCCATATGATTGACTCCACTCATGAATCATATTTAAGTCATTGTTTAATGTAGCGATTGCATTTGGCAAATTCTCAAGAGTTGACTGGGTGTAAATCTGGACATCATCCGCATACATGTGGTAGAGAGAAGAAATTTTATGAGTAATTGAATTAATGAAAATGGAAAAGAGTAAAGGTGACAACACGCCACCCTGCGGCACGCCTGCAGTAATATCACACCAAGATGAGTGAGTTTCATCAACATGAATACACTGCCGACGGCCACAGAGGTAACTTTGAAACCAGTCAATTACTGATGGAGATATGTTAAGGGAATACAACTGACTCAACAGTATATCGAAATCAACAGTATTGAACGCATTGCTGAAATCTAGCAAGGTCATGACTGTGAGTTGTTTATTATCCATACCCCACCGTATGTCATCAGTAACTTTAATTAAGGCAGTAGCCGTACTATGACCGGGACGGAAACCGGATTGTAAAGAATTCAACAAATTGTGCTTATTAAGGAAGATTGTCAGCTGTTGGCAAATAAGTTTTTCAAGGACTTTAGAAAGGAAAGGTAAAATCGAAATGGGACGGAAATCAGTGAGGTTGACGGGATTAGATTTCTTCGGAAGGGGTATAACATAAGCACTCTTCCAGGCTTGTGGGAATTTAGAGGAAGATGCACATGCGTTAAGCAAATGAGTGATAATGGGAGTGATAAGATCAAGGAGAGGAACGATCATATTACGGCTAATGCTGTCGCTACCGACAGCATTTGAGGAGATGGATAATATGATTCTCTTAACATCACATACAGTAAATTGACTAAAAACGAACGGAGAATAATTAGGAGTCGGACTTACAGAAAGAGAACGAAGTGTTTGCAGTTTATGTTCACTATCAAAAGAGTTAGAAGGATTAGAAAAATGTTGATTTAATAGTTCAACATCAACACTGGGAGGTGAAGTATTAAGAGAGTTTCTACCAACTCCAACTGTTTTAAGAAACTTCCACACCCTAGATGAGTCGCCGTTCTCGACTGATGAATGAATATGGCGTCGTTGTGCATCTCTACACAATGTGTTGCAGCGATTCCGGACTTTAGTGTATTTTCTAAGGTTTTCCTCTGTTTTGTTCCTCTTAAGCTTTGACAATGCCGCATTCTTCTTCAAAATTAGCCTTTTCAGATCATCAGAGAGCCATGGAGCAGGTAAGTGCTTGAGTTTAACATAATGCATTGGCGCGTGTACGTCATATAGCTGAGTGAGAAGGGAATTGAAAAGTACCACTTTATCGTCAATGCATGGTGCTCTCTCAATCACTGACCAGTCAATATTATGAGCATCTTCGCAAAGTTGGTCAATATCCATTCCTCCAAAATTACGTCGCAGAACTAATTTAGGTTTGATTTTAGGAGGGCGTAGTTTATACGAAAGGAAAAGTAAATCGTGATAAGAGAATGCATCAGCAGGACACTGTCCATGCTTGAAAACTAGGTTTGAAGATGACACGATAATTAAGTCCAGAAGGGAAGGAGTACAGTTAGGAAATTTGTGAGTAGCAGCAAGGGGTAGGATTTGCATATTACACGCTTCAATTATAGACTCAAGTTTTATTGCCCGATTGTCGCCTTTAAGTAAACAGGTGTTAAAGTCACCCATCAAAATAGTATGACTATATGTAGGGACTAGTGATTCTAAAAGAGATTCAAAAGAAGTAAAATAGTTTATAGAAAGAGAGGGACTGTAGAAAACTCCAAGTAGGATTTTATTCTGAGACAGGGAGACCTCAACTAGCAAATGCTCAGCAGAATCACCAGGAGGCGGTTGACATGACGAACTAACAATTTTAAATGGAAAGTAGGATCTTCGATAGATCGCCACGCCCCCACCACCTCTATTACTGCGGTCATTTCTAATTAGATGAAACCCAGGCAAAGAGTAAGAAGTAGAAGGCAAACAGGGTTTTAGCCAAGATTCTGTAACTAAAATGGCATGAACATTTCGGGATTCAAATGACGCAAGCATGTCGGGATAATGAGCCGGAATGCTTTGGGCATTAATATGAATAGCATTGAAATTATTCACACAGTCTGAGAAACAAGAATTTAAGGTGATGTTGAGTGAAGGAGAAGCAGTTGTACTGTGATAACTAACATCACTAAGTGTCTCATCATCCGAAGACAAGGACAGAAACAAATCACTATCGTTACAAATGTTTGAGGATAACATAAAAACTAATTAAATATACAAATAAATATACAAATAAATACTAATATACGATAAAAAATAAAATATAAAAAAATATAAATGCAAGATCGAACGGTACCCACACAATTACAACCACCAGCAGCATGAAAGAGAAAGCATATAACACAACAACAACTTAAATAAATAAAACAATAAGTTTAATATTAAAATTCCCAAAGCTAAACAAAAAAAAACTTGTAGTCAAACACCAATAAATTGTAAAAAATTATAAACGTCGGACTAGGCAGTATCGTTATAGATGCCTTTGCCAAGTTAGTAAAATATAAAAAGTAAAAATGAATCTTAGAATTCTCTGTATACGTCTAAGAATGCTTCTGTCAGCCTCTGTGGTTACAGTACTCTAGTCTAGTATTGAAACAGTAATCTATGGTTACAGGTAACAAATGTCAGTCTTAAAGTAAACAATAAAAATAAAAAACACAAAAGAAGAAATTAGGATAAACAATTAATCTAAATACCTGTAATGTGGAATAATTAAAATAATTTGAGAAACAGTCTTCAAACTAGTGCAACCAATTAGAAATGATGTCATTGAAATATATGGCAAAGAATTCTAAATTAATACCTGATAACCAAAAGTTACAAAAAATACATGTATTGAGCTGCTGGAGTACATGAGTAAAAGCTAAACTACAAGAAAAACACGCCACCTTCATTTTTTAGTCGTCTTCCTAGCCCTAGCAGTAGCAACACAGGGCTTAGGAGCAGAAGATGCCGCCGCAGCTGTCGTCACCGCCGTCGTCGCAGTCAAAGATGAGGTAGTAGGAACACCACACGCTGCATCAGGAATGGCGATCACTTCAGCCACGGTGTACACCCGGTGCTTCGTGCCATCGGACCCAAGCACCACGACATATCCATTTTGTGACCAACACTGGGATACGCCAAAACGCTTCCGAGCAGCAACGAACGCTTCATGACGGCCCTTAGTCAAGAACTCGGATAGAGTAACTCCGCTACCCTTTAATTTGGTTTTAGAAAACCAGACTTTGTCACGGAGATCCTGATCTCGAAATTTCACAAGCAGCGCTCGAGGCTTGTCGCCACGGGGTTGCCCTAAGCGATGGCATCTAGTGATAGAGCTCACAGTAATTTCAGGGATATTCAATCGCTCCGATAATATCTTACTTGTGCAAAGAACTGGGGTTTCATCTCGGGCTTCAGGCACACCATGCACAAGCAACATCTTTTTTTTTATATTATATTTTTTATGTGGGCTTGTGGCTTATGTGGCGAGCATATTAAACTAATATAGTTACATACTGAATTCAAGTTATCGAAAAAAGTTTTAGTTTAGCTGTTATTAATAAA
Organism: Parnassius apollo; assembly: GCA_907164705.1. NCBI lineage: Eukaryota > Metazoa > Arthropoda > Insecta > Lepidoptera > Papilionidae > Parnassius > Parnassius apollo. The sequence continues at coordinate 2,973,027 of CAJQZP010000088.1, read as the reverse complement.
GTTATATTGTTAATAGTGAAAATTAGAGGAAAAAACATATTTAAATACCTTAATAAAAGAATAAAAAATACTTCATTGGATTTACTCAATGATGTTTTAACAAATAATTGGTTTCACTTATATAGCTAGCACTATACACATATACATATACAACATGTAACATAATTAACGCACTTTGAGAAAGTAGTTTGTTCAGAATCGTTTACTGAATCGATTCCTATCATTTTAATATAGGTAATTTTTTATCCCAAAAATAATTAAAACTACGTAAATTACAGTCACACTAAATCTGTACAGTCAAAAGAAACTGAAATGGACCGTAACCTAAGGCAATAAGACTTTTAAGAGTGCAGTTTTATTTGTATTATTACTAAGTCTGTCATTCAATAAAAATAAAGAAAAATAAACTTTATTTCAAGCATATTAAAGTTTAAACAAATAATTGGTTTCACTTATATAGCTAGCACTATACACACATACATATACAACATGTAACATAATTAACGCACTTTGAGAAAGTAGTTTGTTCAGAATCGTTTACTGAATCGATTCCTATCATTTTTAATATAGGTAATTTTTTATCCCAAAAATAATTAAAACTACGTAAATTACAGTCACACTAAATCTGTACAGTCAAAAGAAACTGAAATGGACCGTAACCTAAGGCAATAAGACTTTTAAGAGTGCAGTTTTATTTGTATTATTACTAAGTCTGTCATTCAATAAAAATAAAGAAAAATAAACTTTATTTCAAGCATATTAAAGTTTAAACAAATAATTGGTTTCACTTATATAGCTAGCACTATACACACATACATATACAACATGTAACATAATTAACGCACTTTGAGAAAGTAGTTTGTTCAGAATCGTTTACTGAATCGATTCCTATCATTTTTAATATAGGTAATTTTTTATCCCAAAAATAATTAAAACTACGTAAATTACAGTCACACTAAATCTGTACAGTCAAAACAAACTGAAATGGACCGTAACCTAGGGCAATAAGACTTTTAAGAGTGCAGTTTTATTTGTATTATTACTAAGTCTGTCATTCAATAAAAATAAAGAAAAATAAACTTTATTTCAAGCATATTAAAGTCTTTGCGTTCGTGGATTTGTACTGTGACCACAACATTCTTCCGGAATTAGTATAACTAATTTGATAAATAATCATTCCATAAAAATGTTTAACGAAAAATTCAGTATATGTATTGTGATTATAAAATAATATACTAATTGGGGTGTCTGAGGGTGTGCGTTAATTACGTTACATATTGTATATACTAACACTATACTACACTAGGAATAGCAAAACAATGGCCTTCCTTCGTCACAAACTAATATACGTACCAATTAAATTAATGTTATTACTTAAAGAAATTACGAAATATGTGTAGGGCGTCTAGCGAACACAATCCGAAGGGATCGAACCATTATAAAAGAAAGAGATGTTCGTTTACGGCCTTCAAGTAAACGAAATACGTGAGCCTCTTACGAAGTGTAGCAAATCAGAGGCATTGTTGAATACGTCCTTTGATTTTAAGGCCTTCTTTGTGCCAATTTCTATTACAGACATCAATAGGTCTAGAAGTATCAAAAAACTTTCATAAAACATGTTATAAGGAAAAAGTAAACAAAAAAATTAATTAAGTGTAAAATGGTTTTTCAATTATTTCAAATATAATGAATGTGCATTTACATGCCCAAATATCGATAATATTATAACTTTATCGCATATATGGAATTTCTCTTTCAAATTTTCAAAATACCCTGGTAATTTCTGATTAACAGGCTAACAAGGTCAATAGTCTAATAGGGTAGGGAACGACTCCGTGGCGCAGTGGCTTAGCAATGAGCGGCTGCGCCGGGGGCTCGAGTTCGAATGCCGCACGGAACAAGTATTTGTATGGCCTATAAATAATTTCTCCGGGTCTGGATGTTTGTCCTTGTGCAATCTATGTTTGTAAACTGCCCCCGCGTTACAGGAGAAAATCCTAGTGTAGCTGTAACGTTTTTTTTAATAGACGAAGACGAAGAGGGTGCAGCCGACCCGGTTGATTTTATTTAGGTGTTTTTGAATTATCCATAGTTAAAAGTAGATGTAGCACGTTTCTTTCGGTAAAAACTAGGTATGGTAAAGTCTGAATAATAAAAAATACTATGACTTCTGTTAACTTTGTCAAAAATACAACATCACCTCTGTCAAGTAATATCAGCGATAGTCGGTTGAGGTGCGTTGCTAAGGTACAAGCGAGTTATTCTTCATATCTTACCCCGTTTTTCTTCGCCCTTTCCCACAACAGAATGAATATATACTAGTTTTAGAAAAAACTTCTTCTTCACACCAGGATTTTCTCCTATATTGTAAAGGCAACCTTAAGGCCCGCAGGCTGGCAGTTTTACATACGTAAAATTCACGAGCAAAAGCATCCAGGCTTCGGAGAAATTATTTGTAGTTCATACTATTACGTGTTACGAGCGGGATTCAAAGCCGCGATCCTCAGCGTCGCAACTCATTGCTAAGCCATTGTGCCACGGAGCGGTAAATTTATAAAAAATGTATTAAGAAAAAAACATTTTAATTTTTATCCAGACCTACAGAGTTTTGCATCCTGCTCTTCACATATGTTTCAATGCTAAACTACTACCACCTGCTCAAAATCGAATGTAGGTTTTTAACACACTTTCGTCAAATAATATCCTAACAGGATCTGGTAGTTCGCCTTCTTCTAACTAGTAACTATCTTTGACCAAATACCCGCGCGAGGAGTCAAGACTGTACTCTCCTTTCTTTTCAGTTTCATCGGCTCTTGAGTCGTAAGCATGCTCGGGCAAGGAGGCAAGTCGTTACTCTTTTTGTTTGTCAGTCCCATCTGCTATTGAATCGCGAACATGCTTCCGTGAAGAGCCAAGTCGATACTCTTTTGCTCGTCAGTCTCATCCGCTCTTGAATCATGAGCACGCTGGTACAAGGAGGCAAGTCGATACTCTACTTTCGCGTCAGACTAATCTGCTCTCGAATCGCGAGTACCTTTCTGCAAAGAGGCTAATTGATTCGTTCTTGTTTTACTTATCAGTCTCGTCTGCCCTCGCCAGTATACTTGCATAAAGTTGCAATACCTACAATACCTTCGCCTATTAAAAACCTCAAATTAAACCAAAAAAATAATAACACCGGGAAATAAGAAGAAAGTGAATTACTTTTTAAAATATTTTCGAAATTATGAAGTGTCTGATCTATTGAAATAATTGTGGATGAGCGGCGGGCCTTAAGGTTGCCGAGTCACAATTCCCCGGTCGAGCCTTGACCCCATTACGCGAGATGTTACACTATGTGGACTGTATACGCGGATAATGCCTAAACAAGATGGCGGATTTGGCACGCGGTTCCCTGACAATGCACTCGCTCTTCCAAGAAAAACCTATTGCTTGCCAAGGTTTATGAGGGAACCCTGCTTGATCACATTAGGAGAAATGAAATTGGGGCGGATGAACTAATAAAACACAAATATTCAAGCAGGGGACGTAAATAAGGAAGCGCACTTACCGGGGTGTTACTTCGATGCGGCTTGGACGCTTTGCTGCGGTGCGACTTCTGGCGGATCTCCTGGAGCCCTAGGGATGCGGTCCTGGTCGGTGGTGTGATGAAAGAGAGCGGTGCGCGACGATATCTCACTAGGTGAGGCGGTCACTTCTGGAGCTCGATTGCTCCAGGCGGTGCGGTGGAACTGGCGGTGCCCGTGGGCAAAGGCCCTCTGGCACGCGACTGTCCCAGGCGATGTTCTTCCAACCAGCGGCGCAAAGGGAAGAGAGCGCACGAGGGCCGTGCGCGCACTTATATTGCTTCGGTTCTTCTCTCAATACGTTTCGGTGAGGCACGCTTCTCATTGGTTGCGAGAATCACGTGACATTCTAGAACTTTCTTCTTTCCCCTCTCACCCCACCACCCCGGTGTGTCAGAGGGACGATAGGTCATGGAAAGGACAAAAACGCTTGGCAAGCCTACCTTCGAATAAAATAAAAATACGAATTGTTTTCCGCGCAACCAAATTGTAATATAAGCTATTTAAAAAAAAACGAGTAATTATTGTAAAGGTTTCTTGCGTGCTGATTCACAGGTAATTCTTACAGTGTGTTGCTATTGACCTAATTATAACCTCAAAATCTGAAAGTGTTTTGATTTTTTTTTAATTCTCTGAAGTGTTCGTAGTTTGAATTTGGTTTCAATAGAATATATACTTTGTAAAACACAAAAAGTGAATTCATATCCCTGTTAGTTCTTAGGACAAGAATGTATGGACGCCGAACAAATCAATCTTTTGGGCAGTGCTACAGTCGATTCAGCGATGCCAAGTTGACTGTCGGTAGATCGAAGTTCTGCGTTGTACAGTAGGGCAGTAGTAATCAGTGGCTATCAGAATACAGAACCAGAGTATGAAACCGATACAACTGCAGAGAGGTGTGAAACAGGGTGATGTTATACCCCCGAAAGATTATCAAGCTACTGGACTGGAAAAGATAGGGTATCAACATCAATGGCCAGTTCATTTCCTACTTTTGATTTGCCGACGGTATAATCATTCAGGCAGAATCACTAAAGTACCTCAGCACTATGCTTAATAACCTCAATAGTTTCGCCCAACTGATAGGTTGTGTTAACGAATATGTTCACCTATGAGAAATTGGTCAATCGACAGATCCAACTCAACCGGGCAGTGTCATCTTACCGTCACTCATACCCCTAAATTTGAAAACAAGAATTTTAAACAATATAACAGAAAATATTAACTCATAGCTCGAGCACATAATAACATCGACAATCTAGCGAAGTAAAAAGAGTTACTTCAGCGCTGATATTCTATCGGTGCTACATCGCAAGCAAAAGCCGGACGTAAAATTGTTATTTAAAATAATTACACGTGCAAAGTTCACATTAAAACTACAATCATATTTTTTTATAGTAGTACCCTCGTCATTACAACATCATAGTTTGTAATCTCAAGTCAATATTAGTTAGTACTCTGGTGCTATATCTATATGACTGCCTCGTTGGTCTAGTGGTCTAGTAGTGCGATTTCTGATCATGAGGTGCTGGGTTCTAATCCCGGGTCGTGCCAAAAAATTAATTGAGTTTTTCCGTCAAGAAATTTTCAGTAGTTGCCCGGAGTCAGGAAGTTGGCGGTGTCTCACCCCCGTATCTCGGAAAGCACGTAAAGCCGTTGGTCCTGCGCCTGATCTCTCTCCGGTCGTGTCGGTTTACCGTCCCATCGGATTATGAGAGTGAGGTAATAGAAAGTGCACCTGTGCTTGCACATACACTTGGGCACTATAATCCTGTCCTGCGCCGATGGCTAGTCTCCGTTAAGGCAGGCTGCCGTGGCCGTAATTCGGTCTGGAGGACATTATTATTATCATTACTATATCTATGTACATAATTGAATTAGAAAAGAGATGTCCTGAGGGACCTGGCTCATCTATAAACGCACAGAGCTAACCGCTAGATCTTAGAGTAATTACGCTGGAGGTATAAATCTGAAATTTGGACAGTTATTGCCTTTTATTACGTATGCAAAAAAGAATTTTGAAAAGTGCAACCTCTAAAAGAGTGAAATCGGTTGTTTTAGTATGTATAAAACTTTTTATTCTACGGGGTGATTGACTCGCAACTTATTGAAGATACTCTCTAAATATAATAAATGATCACATCTTTTGCGATTTTCTAAAAAAAACCTTTAGACACAAAACAAATTTAAACAACTTCTAACCCCCAAACACCTCGGACTCCCGAATAGAGGGTACTAAACTTTGTATGAAGGAAAAATAATTTATGGTTCTTTAAATTGAAAACTGGTGCGAATGCTCTTGAATTAAAATAACACATTATTTATTTTTTACTTTCAAAAATATGCCCTTGAGGTTTTAAAACGAGGGTACAGTTTGTATGATAATATTGTATTATTGGACACAGTCCAAGCTACTGGACGTCGAAGCGCGAAATAAGGACAGTAGCTTTATTTTACTAGGTAAATAAGGAAAGTATTGAGGAAAATTCAACCCCTAAGAGGGTGGAATTGGATGATACAATTTATATGAAACTTTAATTTTACGGGGCGTGTTTATATTTGTATGGAGAAAAATTATTAATATTGGTTTATGTAACTCGAAAATTGGTACAAATAACTTTGGATAAATATAATGAACAACGTATTTTCATTTTCCGAAAATCTAACCCTAAAATGTTAAGATGAAGGTACAAAGTTTATATGGAAAAACAAGTTTCCTACTCTTGACAGGGCAGGAGGTGCTAAGAATCTCTGGTGAAGGTTCAGTTGCCACATAAAACGACTCGACCTGGCAACATTCAACTCACATATCCTAAGAAGGGCTAACAAAAATATGAGAAGATCCTAGAGCTGGAAGAAGGGATAGACAATTTGTGCTGAGATAATTAGTATTAACTGAGGTCCGAAAAGAAGGAGAGTATATGGTAATCCACGAATCCGGCTACTTGTTAAATTACCAGGAGGGCGACCATCGAGGCGACAAGGAGGTGTCAGATTTTTCGTCCACAAATCCCTCGTTAACAACGTTGTGAAGATCGAGAGTGTCAACGAGGGTTGTGGTGTACCTTATATTCATCTATGCCGTTAGTTGTTGGGAGCACTATCATTGAAGATGTCGACGAGAATGTTTACCTGGGACAAATAGTCCAACCAGGGAAGTCTGATTTCGACCGAGAAGTCAATCGATGGATTTAACTCGGCTGGGTAGAGTTCGGAAGATTACGACACATCTTCTCGTCAGATATACTTCAAAACTTGAAAACGAGATTATACAATTATTGCGTGTTTTCAGTGATGACTTATGGACTTGAGACGTGGTTCTTTGCTGCAAGCCGTGTGAGAAAGCTCAAGGTCACCCATAGAGAGGGCTATGCTCAGGGTTTCTCTGCGTGAAAATATGCCATGTACGATGGGAAAGAAAGGTTCCCGAGTGGCAACCTCATACCGGTAGGTGAAGTGTATGGCGGCCCCCACTTTTTTTTCTTTTACATGGGGAAATTTCTGCGCATACCCGTCTCACGAGGGCAAGGATGGGTTATGTCAGACTTGCATCGACTAAACCCTCATAGTGTTCTACCTTTGTCGCATTTTGGTAGGGCCACGGAAATGCACACATTCGCGAGAGACCTGCTCCTACCCATCTCCTTCTCAGGTCGTCACCCGCCTGCAACACAAGACACGCCTACCTCCACGGCCTCCTCCAACTCGCGCCCCCGCGCCCTCCCAATACGCGAAGGCCGTAGGGTCAGAATAATTTAGCACTCGGTATCACCCACTTTCCCGATCCTAGCAGTGGATCTGGTCTCTGGCTCCGCCGACAACCGTGTTTTGGCCGCGGAGGGTAGGGTAGGTAGGGATAGCGGCAACTCGTATTGCCAACACTCTTCTCCATCCGCGGACCCACCACCACCGCATCAACAGTGCAGCCCCGTCAGAGTGGAGGAGGATAGGGCGAGTGGTGCATCGCCATATCAACACTCCTCTTCCTTTGCGATTTCACCTTGGCTGCACCGGTACGGGGAGAGGATACATCACCCAGATGTACTCGCTGCGCTAAATCTACATGCACCTAATGATTACGTGTGTTCTGGTCGCCGGCCACCGTTACTACACGTGCGACGAACTTGCTTCAGAATGCACCATTGTCACGTGCTATACGCTATGTTAATAGGTATAATATCACGGGATATTGACAAATTTACATGCAGACGAAATTCATAATCACAGCATACAAATGCGTTGAAAATTATAATTTCTTTAATAACTTTTTTTCTATATTTATGTTGATATGTACATAATTATTATTTAACCCACTTACTCCTGAGCAAACTTTTTTCATAGCATTGAAATAAAATATCATATGATATGAATTTAGGGTACAAGTAATCTCAAAAAAATGTTTAAAAAATCTCACTATCCCGGGAAAGCCGGAAAATGGTGTGTCGTAAATGACACAATAGGAGAATCTACTACTACCAATCATTAGAAAAGGGAGTTATTTTGCAATGGCAAAAATTTATAATAATGATATCTCACTGTTTCATTTATATAATAATAACTTTATTATAATTATTTTTATAAAACAATTAAACTTAAAATTGAACAAAATAACTATAGTGTATGATAAGCTGCAAATCATGTTTTTGGGTGTAGTGTAGCATTGCATTTGACACAATAAAAGTTTGCACTTTTGTGACAGAAGACGCATCTCAAACGGTCTTCTCTATACCTTACTAAATGGCCATGGTGGTTGTACTGCAACACTCTAGATAAAGATTGTGATGGCCGTCCACCTTTGTGACCGTCAATCTTCTTATTGTTTTCAATGAGACTTACAGCAATATTTCTGCGAAATTTCAGATCCAAAACTCCTCCCTTTTCCTTGTATAATTGCCAAGCATTATGTGTAGCCATATCAAGGCAATGAATGATAAGTGGGAAATACCATTTCTTACCACGAATACTTGTCCTGTAAAGGCTAATATTTTGATCGGAACGATCAACACCTCCCATATTTTCGTTATATGCCTTCACAACTGCAGGTTGATCCACTTGCACATATTTTTTGTTGCTGAGAAAATCTTTTGACTTTGTTGACGGGTAATATTTTTATAGCATTGGAAGCCACGCTAACTACACTATTATCATTCCACTTACAGACGACAATTTCTTCAGCTCTTGTAGATTTGTATTTGTACGTCCCACGGTTAGTTCTTTTGAGTTCATTTTTAGTGGGCAATGGGCATTTTGACACTCTATTCTCTCTTACGGTGCCTGTAGCTTTCAGCTCCTTCCAGATTTCAGTCCGAAGTTCATCTATAAGTGGGATATATGTAAAAAAGTTGTAGAAGAACAGATGGAATGGAGCTTCTGCGTTTATTTTACGAAGCTTATCAGCATACTGCAATCCGAGACTTTTGTATTTTGTATCGGTGCATCCTTGTTGTCCTTGATAGTATATAAGTTAGTAAATTCCTAAAACAGCTGACAGCGCGTGCGGTTAGACAGAGGTCGCTGACCTCTTGCGATATAATGAATACGCTAAAGCATTGATTTATATGTTACACTAGATAAGTAATTTCCGCGCCAAAGCGTTGTCACTTCACATAAGGCCACAGCCTTATACTCAGCGAACGTCGGTTCAGTGTTCAAGGTGACGCCGTCCGAGTTAAGCCGAACGATTCACAACAAAAAATGGGTAAATGCGTAGTGAAAGAATGCGTTTCAAGGTCACAAAAACATAATAAATCAAGCGGAATCACTTTCCTTTAATTTATATATTCATATTAACGTTTAAAACACTAAAAAATTAAATAAAATATCGAATATTGCAATTTAGGTTCAATGTTGCCACTTTTCCGCCTTTGTGATTTTTCCACATTAATGGGAGACTGTATAATTTATCGAATAAGTTAATTTTGTTTTAAAATAAACAAGTAAAATTGATTGCTTAAAAATAAAATCTATGTTTCAACCTTTATACAAAATAATTATTCTTATTTTATTTTATTCATGAATTATCTATTAAATATATTTTACTACCTTATATCTTATATTAATAATTTTATATTAATTGAAATTTCATATAAATTTTATATTAATTATATTTCACTACCTATTTTATATTACTTGATTTATTAGTACAGTAAAAAATATTTATAAAAATATGTTTTATTTCATCATTATGTACTTCTAACTCATCTGATAAGCTTTGTATTCTTTTTTTCTAAGGGGACGCAATAAAGATTTTAAAATAAAATATACTTTCTTAATATAAAAACAATTAACTGAAGCTTAAAAAAAACTCATTTTTATTGCGTATTTTAGGTAAAATTTTATATAGTAAGCCACACCAACCCGCCATTGCATGTTTGTGTGTCTATCTTTATCTAATTTTAGCGACGATATTGTTTACGTAACTTGTGTAAGTGAGATAGATATATGTTTATTTAAAATTGTTATTAGTTTCAAAGCTACGTCGTCGCGTTTGGATAGTGGTTACACATTTTTCGACGCGCGGTAATGTGGTTTGCTCCTCTAGTGTTGTATAACTGTGTTGTATAACTCAATGCGCTAAAGTGTAACAACTGTAATTTAGTGGTGAATGAGGTTCTTAGTTTTGTGCAAAACAAAATAGATGTAATGAACAATGTGAGCCTGGCTCTAATTTGCCGGCAGTCTTTTGATGACGAAGATATCTTTAAAGCGAAATGTCTGCTTTTCGAGTCCATTCCGCAGCGGTTGGTAAAAAGGAAAGGGGAGGACAGCAAGCAGAAAAACATAGACGATATAATTTCGGCATTAAAAGGTACTGATCCCGAACACATCCCAATTTTTGTGGCAAAGGATCTCCAAAAGTTGCCGCCGGTTTCGTTTGACCACGTCGACGCTACACGTCTCCTGAAGGTGTATACTTGTAATACAGAAGCAGGTAAGGGATTTGCAAGAGAAGCAAGAAGATTTTATCACGAAAAATGATTTTGAACATTATAAAACGCAATGCAAAGGCGAAATGCAATGCAATGTTAGGGATAAGGTATCTCCCTCTGAGTTAAAAGAATATACTCCCTATGTAAATGCTAAAAGAGGCGGTTATTGCATGAATGAAAGTTATTATTGTAATAGCGGGCAGTCGGGGTTAATGACCGGCCTAGAGAATGTCACATCGCCTCCGATGAGGTCACGGAGTTCGGGCGTAGTGTATGAGTCACCGTCTATGCTGGGAGATGCACCGGCGGTGTTAACTGAGCCATCTATCCCTGTCGCACTTATGCACTATCCAAATAGAGTGCGTAGCGAGAGTGTCCGGAGCGAAAATGATATTATAAGGCAGGGCACTGTGAACAATGAAGCGCTCGCGCATCGAGTAACCGATGAGGTGACGTCACGGCGCAGTGTTATACCGGCGGCGGCGGTTGATTTGAATGAAGGTGGTTTGCAGAATGATAGTGAAGGGGAGTGGGTTCGTGTAGTGAGGCGTCGAGGAACACGTACATCGCGTTTCAAAGGTGAGAGAGGTACAGCGATGACAGACTCGACTTCGAGATTGAAAGCAGCGGACACACAAATCCCGTTGTATATATATAATGTCTCAAAAGAAAATACTGAACATGATGTAGCGGAATATATACAACAAAAGACTCAGATAAGAATAGTGCCAGAAAAGATAAATATGAAATCTTCTAGGGACTATAGTTCCTTTAAGTTTTTGATACCTAGGAGCAAACTGTCGTTATTTAGTAATAAAGAATTATGGCCGGAGGGCATATTTTTCAGGCGTTATATATTTTTTAGGCATGCAAGAAAGGCAAATGTAAATCGAGATAAGGACCGAAATATTAATGGACCAACACAAAACTAATGATAAAAATAAGTGTCACACGTTGAAGTTAGTCAGTTTCAATTGTAAGTCCCTGAAGCGGTCGGTTGATTGTGTGAGAAGCTTATGCGAGAGAGCGTCGGTGGTCGCTATTCAAGAGACCTGGCTGATGGATTTTGACCTTCCATACCTTGGCACTGTACACAAAGACTTCGAAGCAACGGGTACAACGGCTGTAGACACAAGCGCCGGCATTTTGCGCGGCCGTCCACACGGAGGCGTCGCGCTATTATGGCGTAGAAATATGTTTTCATCCGTGTCAGTAGTGAAATGTAACAGTGTGAGATTGTGTGCGATCAAATGCCAGCTTCGTGGGTATACTATGCTAATTTTCTCGGTTTATATGCCTACTGACTGCACCGATCATCTTTTCGATTTCACAGAGTGCCTAAGTGAAATTAATGCAATTGTCGAGGACTGCGGAATTAATATTGTTTTTATCTTAGGCGATTTTAACGCACATCCTGGAGAGTTATTTTTTAATGAATTGTCTCAGTTTTGTAGCGAGCAGGCGTGGGTATGTTCTGATTATGAATTTTTATCTAATAATACTGATGTATATACATATATTAGTGATAGTCACGGCTGCTCGCGCTGGTTAGACCATTGCCTTACAACTAGTATGGCTAGCAAATATATTGACAGCATACATGTTAAAACCAATGTGACATGGTCTGATCATTATCCTCTGGAAGTTTACTGTAAATTCAACTTAGTCCGACCTCAAGTGAAGTCAGCTCAGTACACGGCGGATAATAAGGCAATCTGGGGTCACAGAGATAGTGATCAGATAAAACTGTATGCTGAATTTTGTAATAGCAGGCTAAGGCTACTTGACTTTCCGGCGGAATTGAGGGATTGTTCTGATAAGATGTGTGACAAACCGGAACACAACTTAGTCATAGAGAAATTGTATGACGATATTACATCTATATTGCTGGATGCTGCGAGTTACAGCCATAAATGTTTAAAACGAAATAAGAAAGGCTACATCACAGGGTGGAATAGACATGTGAGACCGGCGCATATAAAGGCTCGTCTCTGCTTTCAAACCTGGGTTTGGGCAGGACGGCCGACATGTGGAGCTCTGTATGAGGATATGCGAGACTCGCGCAGGGTTTTTAAGAGCAAGCTTAAGTGGTGCCAAGACAATGCGGAACAAATCAAGATGGACATATTAGCAATGTCATGTGAGGCGAAGAAATTCGGAGAGTTCTGGCAGAAAACGAAAGGCCTGAATGCTCGGGTGCCTCTTCCAGCAGAAGTGGGTGGCATAACTGGAAGTGAAAACATTGCCAATATATTCAAGGCTCAGTTCAAAGTGGATCCTAGCAAGATAGTTTGTAGTTTGGACGACGGTGAGGACATCGTGAACTCGGGGATTAGCCCCTTGCGTTTCACTTTCAAGGAAGTGAATGATGCAATTAGAAACATGAAACGTGGTAAGTCGCCGGGACACGATGGCCTCAGCGTTGAACATTTGAGATATGCGGGTGTGCACATTGCCAGAGTCCTCAAGCTACTGTACAATCTTTGTGTAAGCCACAGTTACCTTCCAGAGGCTATGATGAGAACAGTGGTAGTGCCTATTATTAAAAACAGGACGGGCGATGCGGCGGACAGATCCAATTATAGGCCGATATCCTTGTCAACAATAACAACTAAAGTCCTCGACAGTCTGCTTGACGCGCAGTTACGTAAATCTTTCCAAGTACACGATGCGCAGTTTGGTTTTAGACCGGAACTTTCAACAGAGAGCGCAATACTGTGCCTCAAGCAGACTGTGCGTTATTACACTGATAGAAAAACACCGGTATATGCTTGCTTTTTGGATCTGTCTAAAGCGTTTGATCGAGTGCTATACAAAATCTTGTGGCAAAAGCTTAGGAACGAAACCAGTTTAAAGCCTGAGCTAATCGCTTTGTTCGAGTATTGGTATGGTAACCAGAAAAATGTGGTGAGATGGGATGATGCGTTGAGCGAAGATTATAGCCTGGGGTGTGGAGTACAGCAGGGAGGGCTGACGTCACCTAGGCTGTTCAATTTGTATGTAAATCAACTGATTGTGAGCCTCAGTAGAGCTGGTGTCGGTTGTTCGGTAGATGGGGTCAGTATAAACAACATTAGTTATGCTGACGACATGGTTCTGTTGAGCCCCTCAATCAGTGGTCTTAGGCGATTAATACAAATTTGTGAAGGGTATGCTAAGGTACATGGACTCAGTTACAACTCCAACAAAAGTGAGTTTCTTGTGTTCAAGGGGAAAAATAAGCTACCCATATTGAAACCCACCTTTCAACTATGTGGGTGTCCCCTTGAACAGGTTACTGAGTTCAGGTACCTTGGCCATATAGTAACCGACAGCCTGAAGGATGACAGCGACATTGAACGCGAGTGCCGGGCGCTGGCGGTGAGAGGCAACATGTTGGCCCGCAGATTTGCACGGTGTACAAAGCAGGTTAAGATAACGTTGTTTAAAGCTTACTGCCAATCATTCTACACGTGCAGTCTGTGGACGGGCTATTCGCAGCGGACCTACGGCGCCCTGAGAGTGCAATACAACAATGTGCTGAGGGCGGTGTTGAGGAAGCCGCGAAACTGCAGTGCGTCGGCAATGTTTGCGGACAGTCGTGTGGATGACTTCTACGCGATTGTGCGAAAGCGTGCCGCGTCCATGATGAGCAGGCTTGTGAGAAGCACTAACACCCTCCTCAGCGCGTTGGCCTCTAAGCTAGACAGCCCTCTCTGGAGGAGCTGGAATGATGTGCACACCGGCACTAGGCCTCAGCGCCCACGCTGGTGCTGAATAGGTTAAGGTAGATTAAGGACTAACATAGCATAAGTAATAGTCACTAACACGTTTTGTATTAACATAGTCATATAAGTTAATTGTTTACTAACACATTTTTATATGGACTATGGTCTGAATTAAAAATATATTACTATTATTATTATAATTCCACAAGAATATTCAAAACGACGTCGTCAAACATTCAATCAAAGTAATCAATGGGATTTTTATCACCATACTGGTCAGGACGCTGTGGGTTATGCCAATCACTGTGCGTAGGCTGAATATCTCTTGAACTCCACGTATATTTAGTATTTTTGAAGTTGATCATAGTTGGAGCATTTGTTGAAGTAGAAGGTACTGGTACAGCAGGTGAAACCGGATCCGGTCCTTGAAGAAGCGAGGCTTGGGATGTGGAAGCACATTTTCAAAATTTTGACGTCGCCTTTTGTTTACTTCGGCTAATGATAGATCATCATCACTCTCCCAATCATCACAGCTGTTGCCATACTGGACCTCAGCAGCAGCCCTTAGTTGAGATCCCGGCAAGTTTTGAAGTGACACCAAGTCTTCATCTCCAGAGTCTTCATCCGTTACCTCAGCATTACAATTTTCCGGTGGCATTATTGTAATAGATTCTGGGATGTCATCATCATCATTTTGCGCCAATTCCTCAATAATCTCATTTAGAGAAAGTTGCTTTCCAAATTTCCTGTAATCAAGACAAGTGACCTCAATAATAGTGGTTCATTTTCCTACTGTGTCTTTTACGGAACATGAAAATTATTTGAAAAAATTATAAATAAAATAACCTAAAATTATTTCAATTGTTTTACACTGAGTGACCTTCGGGATCAAATACGATATATATGTAAATACATTTGTGATATGCTGTATAAAAATATATATACTTACCTTGAAGTAGCCATTGCAATATCCTGAATATTTCAAGTTATTTTCCACAATAATTAAGAAGTGTAGCTCACAATCACTAATGCACATTTAAATAGCGGTTTCTCAAGCACCAATCGACGTAGGAAAAAAAAATAAAAACTGCCCATACATATTTTTTATTTTTCTTTGTGAGGGTGGGTTAATAGTCAATATTTTCTTTAATGATTTCTTATATTTACGCGAACACTACACATTGAAATAATACTAGTTTTTACGGAATTTATCGCGTATATTTAACTTTTTAATTACATAAAGGATTCCTACCATTTTGTCAGCGAGATTAAAGACCTACATCTAGCAGACAATGAAACTATGGTCAGTTTTGATGTGCAGTCATTGTTTACATGCTTACCTGTTGAAGACTGCATCTCAATTGTAACTAGAAGGCTGGAAGAAAACAACATGCCCGTAGAATATGCAGTATTACTCAGACACTGCCTTACATCTGGCTACCTATTGTGGAAGGAAGCAGTTCTACAAGCAAGTAGATGGTGCGGCGATGGGCTCACCTGTATCTCCCATTGTCGTCGACATATTCATGGAAGACTTTGAGGAGAAAGCCCTGCTTAGTTCTCCCATAAATCCAAGGTTCTACAAGCGGTACGTAGACGACACTTTCACAATTCTATCTTTAGATAAAGTAACTGCATTTTTAGACCATCTTAACTCTATAAATTCTAAAATTCAGTTCACAATGGAGTTAGAGGCAAACAATTCCTTAGCTTTTCTAGATGTGTTAGTAATTCGGAATCCTGATAACACCTTGAGCAATACTGTGTATGGAAAAAAGAACCATACAGATAGATATTTAAACGGTGATTCTCACCACCATCCTTCACAGTTAGCTACTGTGGGTAAATCTTTGTTTCAGAGAGCACGAGGGATCTGTGACAGTAAACACCTGGCTGCAGAGCTCCACCATGTCAAGCAAGTTTTGCATGACAACAAGCTTCGAGTCCCGCGCCTACGTCACAGTGAACGAGTGAAGCCGGCCACAGTCGAGCGTGTACCTGCTGTACTGCCATATGTTAGAGGAGTCACTGACAAGATTGGCTACATCTTGAAGCGCACTTCCATCAAAACATACTTCAAGCCGCTGAAGGAGATTGGTCAGTTTTTACCATCGGTCAAGTGTAATGTCCCTCTGCAAGATGCGGGAGTGTACGAGCTTGATTGTGAATGTGGTCTCTCCTACATAGGACAAACTAAAAGATCAATAAAAACCCGCGTTAAAGAACATATAGCTGATGTGAAGAATCGACGCTCCGGGAAGTCTGCAGTCTGTGAACACGTACAGGATCGCCCCCGTCACTACATCAGATTTGATAGACCGCAGATCCTCGCTAAAGAACACCGATTCCTTCCAAGGATGATTCGCGAGGCTGTTGAAATCAAAAAACATCCTAATTTCAATAGAGAAGATGGCTGGGTGCTACCATCTGCTTGGGATCCTATAATAAATAAAATTAAATCCCAACCCAAGCATACAACTGCAAGACTTCAAGATACCATAAGTTCATACTGCATAGATCGGAACAAAAGTTAAATTCTAATCTATGGTAACCGCGGTTAACTATGACATATGGACGTTGAACATCTCAGTCCTGCCCGTGACCATGAGTGCTGTAAAGCGTTCAAAACGTCGGGTAATTAAAAAGTTAAATACACGCGATAAATTCCGTAAAAACTAGTATTATTTCAATATTTTCTTTTATATAGATTAATTGTTTACTAGAATTATAATAATGTTATAACTATGCAATGTATAAATAAATAAATAAAATTAATAAATTTAATAAAAATCACTTACCGTAAGATCTTAACAGAGTTCTATTCAACGCTAAAGAAGTCGCCCGCACAGGCCATGCTTATAAGAATAACAAAAATTAAAATCTTCAACTTAGCAATTCTCGATTTGACGTATGTTTATAAAAATAATTACATTGACTTTGGAATTAGAAGTTATTTAACCCTAATTTTGAAAACAGGTTTGGAAGCAATTGCGCGAACAGGTGGCGGATTTAGAAAAATTACAAATTAAAAAAAGAAAACAGCACACGGCCTTGAAAATATAAAATTCTTTTAGAAAATTCTCGGTAAAAAATAGGCTCAACCGTTATTGGCAGCGAGACACGACAGCTTGCCCGCAGAGGAAGTGAGGTGCAAATATCGAATCAATGGCTCCAAAGCTTTGTGACAACCCAGGTGGGCATAACATGCAGGTGTAGCGGAAAATATGTCATGTTTAGGTAGTTTGCTGTCCTGAATTATACAATTTAATTTGTTTAGAAATCAAGCAGAGTTGACGTATAGAGCATGTACGAGGTAGTAAAATAATAAAAATAATTAAAAGTTTTTCTCTCTCAAATTCAGAAATAAAATTAACATACAGCTTAATATTAAAAAACTTCCAAGTTTTTTTTTGAAAATCGTTGCAAGCTTGAACTAACACAGTTCTTATTTTCATACAATATATATAAATATATATATACGCACATATATATATATATATATATATATATATATATATAACCCTTTCTATTTTTATTATTGCTGCACCATCTCTAAGTATGTCTCTGTTTAACCTATGGTTGACAGGGAGAGAATGCCCTATGGCATTATATATGTCCGCCATATGTTCAACTTTGTGCATGAAAGTATAAAATTATATATTAATAAATGATAAGATGTTACAATCAATTTATGAAAGACTGATGTGCATGCTAGGATTCCTTGTATAACAGATAAAATTATAAATAGAAACATTTATTGATGTTCCTATTTACAACTTTATCTGTACGTTTTATTTACACGTATATGGTAGGTACCTTCACTTATATAACTGACATAAGGACTTAATATAAAACAAATATTGCAGGCTTAGAAATATCGGTTCCGTGCGGGAACCGAGCCCGCAGCCAAAATACTTAGCTACTTATACTATTGCTTACCATATAAATTGACTGCCTCGTTGTTTAAGTGGTCGCATGCGCAACTGCTGATCATGTGATCAGAGTTTGAATCCCCGGTTAAGCCAAAATCGGTTATTGATTTTTTCTTGATATTATGTACGAAAAAAAGGGTAATAGTGTTCTGTGGTACGTGAGTACGTACCAAGGAAATGCATATACTTTAATGGCTATAGCATTAAGGTCCAAGGGTGTGGAGCATAATACCCTCACACTTATAGTCCGATGGGATGCTCATTTTGAGGCACAGGGGTGAAATACTCTGGGCTGCTACTGAGAATTTCTTCATAGAAAACACAGATCGCCCGATCACACCTATTACTTAAAGGTTAAAGATTCCTAGATTAAGTGTAGTTTTAGTTTTAATTTATTTGTAAGTAGAGACAGAATATAGATACTAACGTAGAGTATTTTAGACCATATAAAATAATCAAAAAATATATATTTAAAATAGATTTTGTAAAAAGTAAACGAAAAATATTGATTTCTATTTATAAAATTGCATTATAAATTTTATATTTCAATTTTAAGAATATTTTTTGTCTGTGCCTCAAATCTGCAAAACGCTGTTCGCCATATTAGACTGTTGTGACGTCACTGATTAAGAGAACTTGCTAATGTGCTGTGATATTTTGAAAATTTTCAAGTTATTATTACGATTGTTGAGTTTTATTCCGAATTTTATTGAAAAGACATCACGAAAACGAATTCGTAAAAGCAGAAAGTACTAATCTACCAACGATAAATAAATTGATGGTGGCAAAAATTTTTGCATGCTATCCTAATTTTTGTTCTGCTGAGTTGAAGAATACTAAAACATCAATATACCTATTAAATACCTATTATCAACTTTTGTATATACAAAAACGCAATACCAGGACAGAGTATATTTTGATAAAACATAGTTTAGTATCTATCGTAGTTTAGTTTATCTATAATTACGATCTAGTAACTAAACTAAAGACTAATATAAAAACTAGACTATACTATTTTTCGAGACACGAATAGCACTAGGATAGGATACCGTAATCCTTGTGAACTTTTTGCAACAGCTTACTGCCGTACCAAAGCCGGTAAGAGTTCCCCTTCGTATCGATTGGTTTTTATCGTAGTTCAGTCTTAGAATAAAAACCTAAACTCCGGAGACATTACGGCATCAAGTTCAGTATCAACATTTGCTCGCATAAACAATATATTTTTATAGATAAGTTTAGTTAATATTGATGGTGTCACAATAATTAAGATTTTACATCATACCATGTTAGTCAAATACTTATACGAGGTAGAGCCACGCTGTAGCTATATTAGGGTTGAAGCACGAATGTGTCGGCTCGACCGGGTTAGAACCACGCTCTCACAGATTACTAGCGTAAAATAGCAGCTACATGCTGCTGTGTTTCGTGTGGTGAGTGTAGAGAATTGGAGATCCATTTTACTGGATACCAGGCATTCCATCTTAGTCCTCAGGGTAACAACGCACCTGAATATTAGTTCTTAATTGAGTTTACATCCACTTACCATCAGGTGGACTGTATGCTCGGTTGTCACCCTTATTCTATAAAAAAGTATTTTGTGCCACGTTTTAATTGCTAAAAAATAAATTAAGAAAAAAACTTTTCTATTATGTTTTTGAAACTACACACACGTAAAAAGCTATAATAAAGTACCTATTATTTTAACATCGTTATGATTTTGTAGTAATTAATGGTTTACATCCAGACAGATTAAAAAGGCCGATAAAGGACATTATTTTATTATTTTATTTATAGGATAAGGTGACAAACGTGCTACAACTATTCTATTATTTTATTTTATTTATTTATACTGGGTGATTTTTTTAGTGGGTGAATAAAGGCCTATGGCACTGATATTTTACATTATTTTTTTATTTTCTATTAATATATTAGGAAATTGATCTGTCAATAAATACTACTAATTATTTTAAATTCAATAGTTTTTAATTGATTTATTTATTTAGTTCAAAAATGTTGTTATTTTTTTAGTACCCAAAGTTTATTTCAAGTTAGTAGTACATATTGATAGATCGATTTCATAATATGTTAATGTAAAATGTAAAATATCAAACCCATAGGCTTCTAATCCGTTCACCTGTTGCACCCTATTTTTTCCCAGACTGTAAAAAATCGCGCAGTATAGTTGAAATATCACTTGATCTGTTGTATTTTACAAAATTCTCAAAAGACTTAAATATATACTTTAATTATGCCAAATATTTTTTGTCGAAATAGCAAAATTCAAACGAAGCATTAGATGCAACTTATGCTGACTAGCGCTTTTACTAACTAAAAGTAAAATCAAATAGGACAAACCATTCTGAAACTTCCGAGAAAATTAGATTACATCTGGATTCCCAACGGTGCTTTAAATTGCAAATTGAGATAATTTTGTAGATGCAACTTTTGTTAATAAGTTTACTGACAACGACGGAAAGCTTTATTGATAGATACTCTTTTGTAAAGTAATAATAGTTCTGAATACAAGATTCATTTTAATTCCTTCATGAAATTTAACAATTGAAATAGGAGAATCTTAGCGATTGTGGTGTGGACGCTTAACTACTATCCAACCGATGTTAAATAGTAACGTAAGCGAAGATAGTAAAACGCGTTGAGTTAGCTTATCAAACCTATCTACTCATGCCTTGATTAAATTAACATAGGTATCCCAAATACATCCGATTATGACCTGATGGTAAGTAGCTCAAGATGCTCTGGCTTACCTTGATTAGATTAAAATAATGTTCATAAAAATTCGCTTAATTAATATATAATTTTATGTAACCCAATTAATTAATTTCATAAAGATTGAAAGTCTATAGAAATAAGTCTAAAGATAAACATTTTTTAAGTACATTATCAATTTTACAAACTGAGTTTTGAATTAATGTTCATAAAACAAATGCTAGTTCAAATTTCAATAAAGTTATCAACAGTAATATTTAATTAAACTAAAGCGCAAAGTTTGTTTTAGTGTAATAAATTATTTTAACAATTAGACTTAATTTTCGCATTATTTCATTTTCATATTTCACATTCACGCATTTATTTCTTAGCACGTTTACTAATTAAAACTGCGATTATTTTTATTAATTTCATTCTTTTTCTCATTTATTTTTTAATGGCATGGTAATGGAATTTCGCACAGGGCAACCAGTTTTAACGGAAATAAGCCATCTGTGCAAAAGTGTGAGCACAGGCTCAGTGTAGAGTAGTATTAAGTAGTAACAGTAAGTGTAGGATTTCGAATAGTGAGAATTTCTTGACAGAAAAACTCAATAACTGGTTTTGGTCTGACCCACGATTCTAACCATAGGCCATATGATCGGTAGTTGCGCTTACGACAAGTAAGTTGTCGTAAAGTACAGCTGGCAAAGGAGCTTACAGTTCATATTATTTTTAAAACATTCACTGTACGAAACAAAGTTGCAATATTTTGTTATTTTGCGCTAGTCTTCTATGAGAACGTGGTCTTTGGTCGAGTTACTCCATTCGTACTGCACGTGCGTAATACAGCATGGCTCTATCAAGTAGTACAAATTCTTAACTCTCATTATCTCTAACACTATACGTTTCAACAAATCTCCACGTTTTGAGTTTCATAAAGCCTAATTCACTAAATAAATTTCATTAGATGCTTAATGATAGTCTTAATGAGTTTTCGTTAATATCGAATATGTAAATATTTTAAAGAAAAAATCTACCAAACAATTAGTCACTAAAGGAAAGTTGATGGTCAGGCCACAAATCATCTCTAGGATTTCTCTTTCTCTCTCTCTTTCTGTCCCTCCGTATCACAAACGCACGTAGGCACACACGCACGCGCGCACACATGCATGTATGCACAAACGCACGCATGCACGCACTCTCGCCGTAGAGTCTACTGTCTACACGTCTACTGACTGTACGGTGTAGACAATTGGATTATCTGTCTACGACTCATACTCTCTCTCTCACACACACACACACACACACACACACACACACGCACACGCACACACGTACGCACGCACACACGCACGCATGCACGCACGCACGCATGCGCGCACGCTCGCACGCACGCACGCGCGCACGCACGCACGAACGTACTCACGCACGCACGCACGCACGCACGCACACAGAAGCTAAACAATGGCAGGTATAAATCCCGCGGCTTGTTCAGCAACCGCATGCGTGATTAATAAATAACAAACAAGAAAATAAATTATCCACTGTTAAATATACAAAAATAACTTTTATATTGACAACGAATAATAATAAAAATATTAGGGGTAAGAAAATTAAACAAAAGGAAGAATTATTGACTTCTAAAACCAAATCTTGTCTAGCTATGAGTCGTGGTTTGTTTACACACAGTGAACTAAGAGGAACTCACATCGATGGCGCAAAGCCCCTGTGCGGCCTATCTAAATGAACATGAAGTGAGTGCTGGGTTTCTTAAGGTGCCCTAGATACTAAGCGTTACATCTTCATCCAATTTTGTCACTTGGCTGTCGTAAAGGGCGACTATGGGAAAGGGTTTGTTTTTTAAACGAGCACACAGTCCATTTGATGGTAAGTGGTTGCTGTGGCCCATAGACATCTACATCTATCCTCGATTACGAATCAAAATGCAGATGCGTTGTCACCTGTGAGGACTAAGACGGAATACCTTGTTTCCAGTAAAAAGGGTCTCCGGTTCTCTACAGGACCTCTACAGGACCTCACTCTACGGTAAGGTGATCGTTACCAAGCTATTTCTGATTTGTCTTGTGTTGTTAATAGTAAACATGATTGTAAGCTATTATTTAAAAAAATAGGCCCGCTGAGTTTCTTGCTGGTTCTTCCCAGGACAGAGGTTTTTTTTTTTTGCAAACCAGTGGTAAATGAAAAATGAAAATTCAATAAGTGGTAGAGCCATGCTGCAGTTATATTAGATGTATAGTTGTAGCACGAATGGGTCGGCTCGACCGGGGAAGGACCACGCTCTCACAGAATACCAGCGTGAAATAGTAGCTTAATGCTGCTGTATTTCGTATGGTGAGTGTAGAGAACCGGCGACCCATTTTACTGGAAACGAGGCATTCCATCTTAGTCCTCACGGGTGACAACACATCTGCATTTTGATTCGTAATCGAGGATAGATGTAGATGTCTATGGGCCACAGCAACCACTTACCATCAGGTGGACTGTGTGCTCGATTGTCACCCTATCCTATAAAAAAAAAAAAAAAAAAAAAAAGTGAATTCAATAAGTGTAGTTTATAATCTACATTAAATATAAAAGTTCTGTTTCTGTTTCTGCGTTTTGATTCTTAATCGAGGATAAATGTAGATGTCTATGGACCACAGCATCCACTTACGATCAGATGAACTGTGTGCTCGTTTGTCGCCCTTATTCTATAAAAAGCTCCTTTATCTTTATATACGATGATAATATAAATTTTATTAAAAAAAAGTCATACATTAATAAAGCATTGCATGCACATAAAGCAAGCACAGCAAGCAAGATCAGAAAATAGAGATAATCGGCACATACGCAATTCCTATGGGTTATATATTTTTAAGAAATATACAAAAACTTTAAAAGACTTACCGATTTTATATTTTTATACGATACTTCGAAAATGGGGAAAAGTTGTCTGTCACGAACATTAAGTAAAGAGTGCCAAAATTATTAAGATTATGAAATCAATCAAGCGTGATCGATTGTTCTAATGACAGGTGTGAGCTTCAAAATTCGAATTTTGGACTTAAGAAATTTGGAGGTGAAAAGGGCAGTTAAAATTAAGCTTTAAGATAAAAATAGACGAATTCCAATAATTATGAAATCCTGTATACATGAAATCTAAAAATAGACAAGTGATCTGTGTAGATAAAAATAAAATTGAAGTGTCTATAATATTATATAACTGGCTTGTTGAATAACCAATTTAATTTTTTTTGTCTGTGTGTATGTGTCTATCCGGACTAATCTTAGAAACAACTCAATCGATTATGATGACTACGCGAACGGATAAAGAGCAAAACCAGCAGTGATTCAGGATATTTTTAATTTTTTTTTTCGAAATAGCTAAATCTATCGTGATAAAACTTCGTGAACAGGTAAAGAGACATTGATCTAGGCTAGCATTTTTTTAGTATGAGATATAAAAAAAAGTTTCGAACAAAACTTTTTTGGTAAGTATCCATTTTTACACATAATTTTTTTATAGAATAACGGTGAAAAACGAGCACACAGTCCACCTGATGGTAAGTGGATGTAAACTCGATTACGAAATAGAATTCATGTGCGTTGTTACCCTGATGACTAAGATGGAATGCCTCTATCCAGTAAAAAAGATCTCCGGTTCTCTACACCCACCATACGAAACACAGCGGCATAGAGCAGCTATTCTACGCTGGTATTCTATGAGAGCGTGGTCTTTCCCCGGCCAAGCCGACCCATTCGTGCTGCAATATACAATATACTAATATAGCTGCTATATAAACCTTTATATCGTTTTAATTTATCTTCTATCTCTGAAAGTTTTGATATTAAACATTTTTTCTACTTTACAACAATAGTATGAGTGTTAAAACATAGTCTTAAGATGATGCATTTTTCCATATCGCACATCATTTTCAAGTTAAAGGAAAAAAACTAAAAATAATAAGTTTAAAGTGAATTTAAAGTAATAATAATAATTATAATAATTGTCTTCCTGAGTGCGCTCACCATGCATAATCGCGAAGTGTGCAGCCTCCGTCATTACTTCCTGGCGAGATCGGATGATCCATTCTATAATGACGTCATTTCTAGTGATAAAGGACTTACCCCTCTATACTTAGCTAACGAGCAATGGCAGGAACCGGCAGTACACAGCATTTCCGACCGGGAGACCGTATGGAAGGAGAAGGAGCTCCACGGGAGGTACTACAGGGCTCTACATGAGCCCCACGTAGATACAGCCGCCTCCCTCAACTGGCTACGTTTCGTTGACCTCTTCGGGGAAACCGAGGGTTTTGTCTGTGCAATACAGGATCAGGTTATTAAGACCAACAACTATCGGAGATACATCCTAAAGGATGGCACTGTCGACATTTGTCGAGCTTGTCGCCATCCCGGGGAGTCACTTAGGAATGTCATCTCCGGTTGTTCGGCGCTTCTAACTCTGAGTACTTGCACAGACACAACCTAGTAGCCAGAATTCTACACCAGGAGCTCGCTCTGAAATACGGTCTCGTGGACCGCAAAATGCTATATTACAAGTACTTGCCGGAAGCCGTGCTCGAAAATGACCGCGCCAGGCTCTACTGGGACCGGGAAATCATTACGGACAGGAATATTCTTATGAATAAGCCTGATATTGTGCTGATGGACCGGGCACTGTCAAGGATATTTTTGGTCGACGTTACCATTCCGTATGATGAGAACGTGAAAGCCGAAACAGATAAAAAAACAAACTATCTAGACCTGGCTCACGAGGTGACCGACATGTGTGGGGTGGTATGCCGGCCGAAATTATTCCTGTAGTCGTCTCTGCGAATGGGCTAATCCAGTCAGCCTCTCGGGTCATCTGAGGCGACTGGGACTCCGTGACGGACCGCTCCGGGCTCAAATGCAGAAGGCGGTCCTCCTCGATACCGCCCGCATCGTCTGCCGGTTTCTTTCCCTTTCCTCCTAACCCTCGGCCGTTTGGTCTCCCCTGCCGAGGGCTTCCATCTGGTTGGGTTTTGATTTATTTATGTATTTTTGTATTTATTGTATTTTATTGATATTTATGTATCTTTTCTATTTATCTATATCTTTTCATTTTAATTTATAATAATATATTTATAGAACCCAAACAGATGAGAAAACTATATAGATACCCCACATAATAATAATAACAAATGATTTATTTTTCTCACCACAATATTACAGAATTATTGTACTTACATAATAATAGAATATTACACCTTAATGTTATACTGTGGGAGACTGGTGCTTAAGCTAGGTTTTACGCCTATATTTCAGGCCACCAGGTCTCCGCCCTATAGTTGTAATGTACGGTACTTTTATCATGTACCATATTTGTAATTTACATAATGTACCTTCTTTTACCTAACTAATATTCAATACATATTGAAATCATTCAATACATATGGAAATCATTCAATACATATTGAAATCATTCAATACATATTGAAATCATTCAATACATATTGAAATCATTCAATACATATTGAAATCATTCAATACGTATTGAAATCATTCAATACATAATGAAATCTGGTGCTATTATTAGTCTGTGTGTGAAAAAAGCGGTTTAAAGTTTTGGTTTTTGTGAGTTTAAAGTGATTTTTCGATAATTGATCTACTTTAACTGTTTTGCTTAAGTTATAAGCGAACGAAGACGCGAGAAAACGCTAGTATTCAAAAAGAACGTGACTTAAATTTACAGCGCAATTGAAGCCGGCAAAAATTAATTGCTTTACTTTATGGTCTTCAGCAAGAAGCAAAAACAGTTTCATTAAATTGTAAACAAAAATTGGACTGCAGTGGTGCCATAACATTATTAAAATTTACCTTTTCACTTTTTTATTTTCTGGTAAAAAATACATATCATAAATTTTCATTTTATAGAAAGATAATTTAAATTTTTTTAGAAAAATACCTACATTTTAAGATAAGTAATTAAAAAGTTAAGGCAAGAGTAAGGATTTTGTTAAGTCCTCACCATTGCTTATGTATAATAAAATTTATGAATAATCAAATCTTACATGAATATTCTAATCCAATAATATTTAAGATGCATAATTAAATCTAATAATTTAATCTATTATTATGAATATGTAATCAAAGAACTACGAATGATTTTTGACATTTGTATGCCCATGAGGCTGATCACAGACTGAACTATGTATGTAATTAAGACCTCTTTGTAATTTTGTGAATCATAAATAAACTATTTGATCTGATTTGAATTCCATCTTCGGCTGAATCGCTACTTACCGTCAAATGATACATAGTAGTAAGATATTATCAAGGATAATTGTCAAACATTGGCTCATATAATATGTAGTTTAAAAAAACCGCGGCGTAACTGTGGTATCTGTACTTAACCTGGCGCAAATAACATATAAAAAAACGTGGACGGATCATTATAATTCAGGTATACGTGGTTCATATGTGCCACGCAGCAGCTATATTATGGTTGTGGCACGACTGGGTCGGCTCGACCGGGGAAGGACCACGCTCTCACAGAATACCAGCGTAAAATAGGAGCTTAATACTGCTGTGTTTCGTATGGTGAGTATAGAGATCCGGAGACCTTTTTTAATGGAAACGAGGCATTCCATCTTAGTCGTCAGGGGTAATAACGCATCTGCATTTTGATTCTTAATCGAGGATTAATGTAGATGTCTATGGGTCACAGCATTCACTTACCGTCGGGTGGACTGTGTGCTCGTTTGTCACCCTTATTCTATAAAAAAGGTATTTTAGTATTTTCTACATACTAAAAGTAGTACATCTTCCTTTACTCTTTTCTTCTTTTACTCACTTTTGAACATGAGCCTATCCAAATCCAATTCTAGGAAAAAATTACCTCAATCGTTACGCTTTAAAGGCGGATCGCCAATACCAGTTCTCGCACATTGAGGCTGCTGCCCGTCACGAATCAGGGTATTTTATGCCTGGTAAAAGAGATACCTATATACATACCCATAATAATAATGTATTGTCCTCCAGAACAAATTTCGGTCACGGTGTCCCGTCTTAAGGGCCTAGCCTTCTGTACAGGTCAAGATTATAGTGCCCGAATGTATGCAAGCACACAGCGGACCGCAATCGGGCATAACCGGAGAGTGATCAGGAGAAGGACCAACAACTTTATGTGCTTTCTTTGACACTGTGGTGAAACACCGCAAACTTCCTGTCTCCGGACTGCTACTGATAATTTCTTGCCAGAAAAACGCAATAACCGAATTTGGCCCGAATAGGGGGTTCGAACCGGGGACCTCATGATCAACAGCTGCATTTACGGTCACTAAGCCAATGAGACAATCAATATGCTCATATACGCCACCTATCGGTAGACATAAGATTATATGACATTGCCCATAGACGTCTCTCACGAAACCCTCTGGTCAAAATCAGATGGTATAAATGCTTACGCTGCCATACAGCCACGAATAATCACGGCAATTTTTTTTTAGGTGTTTTTACGCACCAAACGTCAACGAGTTAAGTCCCGTGATACTATTTTAAAATGACATGATAATATTTAAAAAAAAATTATTAAAACGCCAATATACTTTCCACTGCAGGGCACAGGCTTCCTCTTATATCCGAAAGCGTCATGTTTCCCCGCGATGTTTGCATTGGTAAATCACGTGGTAAATTAGCACTTGAAATTGCGATTACATTTCCATTAGCGCCGACGGAAATCGAACTCGGGTTGCTGGCTTAGTGATTTTACGGCTATAGCTTCGTCCTCTACCTCGACTGACATAATTTAACACGATTTTATTAACTTCGCGATATCTATTTATCTATCTATCTATGTAACGGAATCTTTAAATATAATATTTAATTTTCACTAAGTAATAGGCAGCCGATTGACTTGAAAATTTGTGTATCAAGAACCGATGCCATTATTATAATTCAATGACTATGATTTAGTATTCTCACTGGGATCATTACAACTCGTCATCAATGCATGTTGTTTAAGTTTTTGTGTGTCTATATTTTCATACCAAAATGTTTCAATTTTTTTTTCAGCAATCACTTATCCTCAAATGATTTTTAAATTAAAAGGTTCTGTTTTCATTACATACACGTTTTGCTTGCTCTCTTTGCGTGGTTATCGTTAGAGGCGACTATAGAAAATGCCAGGAAAATCTTACGGCTTCAAACCATACACTACATACTAGGCTCACGGACGGACCACGCTCTCACAGAATACCAGCGTGAAATAGTAGCTTAATGCTGCTGTGTATCGTATGGTGAGTGTAGAGAACCGGAGACCTTTTTTACCTGGAAACGAGGCATTCCATCTTAGTCCTCACGGGTGAAAACGCATCTGCATTTTAATTCGTAATCGAGGGTAGATGTAAATGTCTATGGGCCACAGCAACCACTTACCATCAAGTGGACTGTGTGCTCGTTTGTCACACTATACTTTAAAAAAAATATGGCATATCGTTTACATCAGATTATAAATACCCAGATCGACGATGGACATCAGAGAAAAGCGCAACATCTACTGCGATTGTTTATCTGCCTACTAAGCAAGACAAACATTCTATATAATACAAGAGAAGCCCACATCCATGTTAACAATTAAATTTAGTATTGGTAAGACATGAAACAGTTGATGGATGCAGGTGGCTTTGGAATTGTGTTATATGGCGTACTTAGTGTGGGTCTATTCTTATCAGTATACTTGTGAAGAGCTGTAATGATTACGATAAGAACCACAGCTGCACTAAGCTGCTATTAGTTTTTTTTTATAGGATAGGGTGACAAACGAGCACACAGTCCACCTGATGGTAAGTGGTTGCTGCGGCCCATAGACATCTACATCTATCTTCCATTACAAATCAAAATGCAGATGCGTTGTCACCCGTGAGGACTGAGATGGAATGCCTCGTTTCCAGTAAAAAGGGTCTCCGGTTCTCTACAATCACCATACGAAATACAGCAGCATTAAGCTACTATTTCACGCTGGTATTCTGTTAGTGTCACTGGTTATCTGCGACAGCGTGGTCCATCTCCGGTCAAACTGATCCATACGTGCTGCAACCATGAAATAGCTGCAACTTCGCTCACCACCTTAAGGAATTTACTAAAATAAAAGATTAATCTTTAAAAGTCAACATTTTATTCATAAATCAGTATAAGTATTTAATTTTTATTTCACCATTTATAGAGTTTAGTACAAAGACTTAAGTATTTACCACGAAGTATCCTAGTCCCATACAAAAATAATTAACTCTCATTCAACCATTTCTTGTACTCTCATTTCCATAGTAATTCTCCCTTAAGTAAGAAAGGAAATACAGGGTCAATATTATTGTAAGGTTTGACACAACAATATACATCTCGAACATGTAATACAACACATAGTTATTTATTTCGTTTATTTATTATATTTTTTTCACATCGATTATGTATATACCTAACTATATTTAAATTGATATTACGAGTATTTAATACGAGAAGAATAGGTATCTATATAAAATGAAAAATAAAATAAAACATTTTACAAACGAATTAAAATGTTTCTATTTAGATAAATATCCAATTTATTAAATGAATAGTTTAAACACGAATTTACGAAAATAAAAAACAAAAACATGTGCCAAACGACGTTTCAATTAAAAAAAATATTGTGAAGAAGCATAAATGCTCTTATGTTGTTTTTGTTTTTGTTTATTTGTTTATTATCCCATGTGATAATCCCGGATATAGTCTGTGTGCCAAATTACATCTAAATCCGTTTAGCCATTTATAAGTGATTGAGTGACAAACTAAGGTGTTTCATCTTCACAAACACCGTATATATATATATATATATATATATATATATATATATATATATATATATATATATATATATATATATATATATTTAATAAGAGAAGAGTGTGGTTTGCAAGATGATGTTGTGACCAGGATTAAGAAAGGAATGCTTCGGTGGTGTGGTCATGTGGAAAGAATGAATGAGGAAAGAGTGACAAAGAAAATTTATGTTGCAGAAGTGAATGGCAGAGTCGGGGACGGAGACGAGAAGACGAGAGAGAAGGGACGTCCTAGGCGAAAATTTATCGACCAAATTGGCGATTTATTGAAAACGGGCCAAATTAGGAGTACCCTTAAGCGACGAGCATGTATGCGTAGGTGTATGGATGTGAAGGAGGCGAGAGAGGTGTGTCAGGATCGTGCCAAATGGAAGTCTGTAGTCTCTGCCTACCCCTCTGGGTGACAGGCGTGAGTGTTTATGTATTTATGTATATATATATATATATATATATTTATATACGATACGATACATTGTATCGCAGAATTAGGGCAACATAAGGATATTTGTGAATCATTATTCCTATTGCAATATGCGATAACAACTACTTAAAAATACGATTCACCTGATGATAAGCAACACCAGGGAAATTGCAGGTGTGTTGCTGACCTTATAGGAAGGAGTAGGCTATCATAACAGTATGATTTTAAATTACTGGCACATGGCAATCTAAAAAAGAAACAAAGTATCTATATAAGTGGACTAAAATATAAAAACGAGACTTATTGGTATTATTTATGTATTAGAAACACACTATCGGTCTGTATTATACAAATCTGAAATCAATTATATTTTGACGAAATTTTATTCTTATCATTTCTCTTCTTTTAATTAAATATTTCCTAATTTTTAGTGTATAAAATAATTACATTATGGCTTTGCCAATATAATTAACTTTATAAATCACGGAGTTGGTATCAGGTCGAAAACTCCCGCTAATGTTAAATGTTAAGACATACTTGGTAAAATACAAACAGTGCCTCAAACTCTAACTTATGCAGTATTATTAATGATTCACCAATATAAACGAGCATGAATGTCGGTAAGCTAAATTAGTAACAGAAATATATTGCAATGTAATAGGACTAACGGAATAAAGCAGAACTGTACAATAATTCTAAGAAAAACTTACAAATTTATTTATCATAAATAAGTTATTTTTGTATAAGAATAAGACAACTGACAGTTCCTTTTAATCTTTAATTTTAATTTAATATCATTCAGACCAATTTTTAACCATGGTAACAAAACCTGTTTATTCAGAAGCACGTACACGACCGTACAAGAGTTATTATATGTAATTAGTGTATGTATAAGCACAGCAACACTCCCTCGTCCTACGTGTCTACAACCTAATGCTCGTCGTAGGGGATGCAATAACAGAAACATGTGGTCTATCACAAAACAGCTATACCTGAAAACGAACAATTTGTGCTTTGTCTCAAATTATTAACTCCAGCTGATAATCGAAACCAGGACCTGCGACTGAAAGCCTTTGTATACTATATTCGTTTCGCCTAAAATCCTTCATTATCAATCTGTGATCCTTTTATAAACAAATCAATGGTTAAAAGGTTATCCGTTTTGCAATATATTACTGAGGTAATTATATTAATTCATATATTTTCAAATGACAATTCCGTATCAGGTATAATCAAATCATTTGTTGCCACAACGACTCACAATACTTCGCAAACGTATACATTTTTAATTCAGCCTTAAATATATTTAATAAACAGATAAACTTTATAAAAAGCTATAGTAAACGTACTGATTATATACTCTTTGGCTACAGTTGCTTAGTTATATGTAACAAAAAATTATATCATATAGTTATTTATGATATGATTTTCTTAGAATACCCTAAATTTGAGTTTTGAATACGTAACTCAAATTTTTAATAGCGAAGCACTAAGATATTCACATGTCTTTTTTTGATAAATCTAAAAATGATATTTTTGTTTAGCACTTTATTAATATTTTAACTAAAGTTTTAATTGCTACATAAGTACATAATATTTTGAGTTTATTACATTTTTAATTCAATCAAAATTAGGTTTCATCATTGGAATGATTTTTTACTATGGCTTTGAAATAGAATACGTAGAATACAATAATACAACAGTTTTAATATTACAAGTTCATTAACTGTCAATAGCGTTATTTCTACTCACTGTATAATAAATAGTAATGGAGATTATATATTTTCCATTTACAGATCAATATAAATAAGCAAGCAGGTGTATTTAAAGTTTGTTCTACATAGTTTTAAGCGATACCTCATCTTACAACATCTAGTGAAAATAATATCTTTGGTACTATACGATACATATTATATATATTTAAATATTATATTTAATTTTAACACGATTTAAAGCTTCAATTTTATCTTATAAAAACAGTAACAAACCTTTTACATTGTGCAATATTTAGTAAAAAGAAGATATTTTTAGTAAAATTCCTTGCAAAAGTCCAGCTACATTATTGTCCGACACTAAAAGAATGTTCTGAACATTCATACTTTAAAATATATATGAGATATTTGCGTAATAATTTTCAATTATCTCAGTGTCGCTTCATATAACTGCATCACCAAAATTATGCAATAATATTTGGTAAATATTGGGTAATTGACACTTGCGTCAGTTAAATTACTTTTTACGAGCTGTCTAAACTTCCTTTTAAATAATTTTATTCTCATTTATTAAACAGCAAATGGGCAAGATTTCAGACACTAATAAAACTAGCAAATTCAAATGATATTAATGATGATGTCAATTACCCAATTAATAAGGGACAGTACTTTTAAATGTGCTAACGTTGTATAAAATACAACAAATTTACAACATCAATAATAGTTATTACAAGTCACTACGTTTAATTACACAATTATTAACATGATAAGTTCAAGTCTTGAATATGAAATGTGCGTATTCATGCAGATATAAATACAAAATATTGAAGTATATTAATTTGACAACCAATAGGTACATATCTGTTTAAATAATATTACGGGTCAAAGTTAACAATGTTAACAAATTTTAAATTGATTATATATCAGATGATGGCACAAAATTTATATCTACTTTAAACACTACGGCTACATCAAAAGAAATTTTCAGGGTAGTTAAATAAGTATATTACTTAGGATAAATTATAAATATTCGAAGGAATAAATTCATCTTCTACTTCAACACTGATGTCTAATTATAATTAATCTTCTAAGATATAATCTATCTCCCTACGTTTTGATATCACTTAACATCCAAATTTATAATTTACCTTCGCTACAGTAAATGGACATACAACCGTTTTATCATACTAAACAACTTTACCTACCGTTACAATTTTGGCATCGCGAGATTACCTGATCGGCAAATTGTATATAATGAAGTCATTCATTCCTGTCTTTCCGCGTCTTCTGTGATGTTATCGCTTCCGATCGATTGAATTTTGTCTCTTCATCTAAAACGAATCAAACAGACGTAAAATAAGTTTTATTAAGGACCTTGATGTAATCTCTTTATGAATTTATAATAAAACTTATCAGATGGATAATATTTTTTTTTGAAAATAAACGATGACGAACAAGCATTCAATTCACCATTTGCTTAGGTAAATACTACGGCTCATTGACATCTGCATCTATTCTCACTGTGATTATAATATACTATACTCGAAGTACTCTCAGTTAAAAATCAAATGCAAAAATGCGTTGTCACGTCTGAGGTATGAGATGGAGCGCCATGTTACCAGTAATAACAACAGCCTTTTGTTACTCATATTACGAAATATATATAAAATAAAAACTATAAAATAATATTCGACATAAGAAATGAAAATTGCGTTTGTTAATCGTTAACTTGTTTTATAGTCTACAACCGTTACAAAATTAGGTTTTTCTGCACAAAGGGAAGAAAGGCGGAAGAATCTTTGCAAGAAAACTTTTTCCATAATATTCTTAAGGTCATTATGGACCAGTTTTATAATATCATTCTGTGCGAGTGTGATCCTTTCCTTGGTTAAGCCGACCTCTTTTTATACAATAAGGATGACAAACCAGCACACAATACACCTGATGGTAAGTGGATGACCCATAAAAATCTACATTTATCCTCAATTAAGAATCAAAATGCAGATGCGTTGTCAACCGTGAAGACTAAGATGGAATGCTTCGTTTTCAGTGAAAAGGGTCTCCGGTACTGCTGATACTACCGGGCTGCTATGTTTCGTGTGCTGAGTGTAGAGTACTAAGACGGTCAAGCCGACCCATTCGTGCTACAACCATAACATAGTTAGGTACAGCGTGGCTCTACCACATAGACCTATTCTTCAGCATTAACATGCTATAACATTTCTCTAACACTTAAATAATTAATTGCTGAACATCGGTCTCGTAAGAGGTGACAGAGGGAAACTGAACCAGGTAATTGGGAACCACTCTCCATCCAGAGAGAGAGAGAGAGAGAATCCAGAGAGAGAGAGAGAGAGAGTGTTGCCCACACCACCTTTGTAAAATTTCCCATTATGTGTTACACTCTTCCAGATAGCAGCTAAATAAATTAAAAAAATATGGCTGCCAACCCGCTTGGCAAGCGTTACAACTATGGCATGTATTGCCCCTGTGAGAGTATAAAATAAAAGAAAAAACGTACTATTATTTTTGAAGTGGAGTGGCGACGTAAAGAGAATACAGAAAAAACTGCAGTTGCCTACTCGGCTGCCAAATGTGCCGCCTATGGTAAATATCGCCCCAATAAAATTAACTCGAGGAAGTAAATCACATATATAATAAGACCTAATGTCATAGTCTTAATAAACCTAAAACTACTTAACTGTATTAGTGTTATTTTATTAAGCTGTTTTAAATTGTTTAATTTCCATCATTTTTATTCATTATAATTGTTCCTAGATTACCTTTATATTTAATATGTGGATAACTGTTATTGGCATACTTGAGGTAAATTTGAAAAATGTATTTAGTGATATACGTTTTTGTTATCCTCATTAAAATTAAATTAAAATAAAATAAGTCAATCTATGGGGAAAGCTTTTGTTCAGCGGTGGACTTTTGACGGGCTGTAATGAATTTATGATAATGTCATTGTTAAATTATTTTGTACTCTAAGACGATAGAAAAAGACATATTTTACCTTCCATTTAAACAGCTCAAGCCAGCGTTCTGCTGAACGTTGCTTGGTAAAGAAATATTCGTGGGCAAGCTCTTATTGAGAGGGTACCATTGCGCGACCGGTTTCCGTGAATTGTCCAACATCTCCAGCCAGTGGTCTCGTCCAATACCGATCAGTGTAGAGCCGATAGCTGTGCAGCCGATCAACTCATTGGAGCCGATCCTATGATAAGAAAAATGAAAAGGTAAGAACCTCGGTTGAAATATAATGATAATATTGATTTAAACTACTTTTACGGATTTTATCGCGTTTTATTTATATTAATTTTAATACCCGACGTTTCGGGTGCTTTCCAGCACCCATGGTCTTAACGTTGACATCGGGACGTCAGTCACCTCAGTCCCCCGTGACCATGGTGCTGGAAAGTATAGTATAAGTGTAATATAAATAAAACGCGATAAAATCCGTAAAAGTAGTTTTAATCAATGTATAGTGTTCGCGTAAATATAAGAAATCATTATATAATGATAATAATAATAATGTCCTCCAGACCGAATTTCGTTCATGACGGCCAGCCCTAACGGAGACTAGCCATATACACAGGACAGGATTATAGTCCACAACCACAAGCGCAGTCTTTATTTTCTTATTCCAAAAGTCAGTTGCGATGGCAATCGGAAACGACCGGAGATAGATCAGGCGTAAGACAAACGACTTAAAACTTTAGTGTTTTTCAGAGCACAAGGGTGAGATACCGTCCATTTTCTGACTATGGATTGCTACTGAGAATTTTTTAAGGGAACCAAATAACTGATTTTAGGCCTGACCCAGGATTTGAAACCACTACGCCAATGAGGTAGTCAAATATAATATACTAGCTAGCCGAGTCAAATTTGTGCAGTACTTTCACTTTATAAAAGTTTAAATGAAGAAACAAATGCTATATATACTTAGTATGTGAAGGTATTAATGCCCAAAAATTATCCTCTTCCAGTCAAATATAAGGCTAAGTAGAGAAATAAACGCCTGTAGGAGGCTGTGTCGAATATAGTTTATTATAAAAGACACATCCTACTCTATAATATAATACACGTAATAATAAATTACATACAAATATCTCTATTAAATATGATCTCTTAAACTGGATATCAAATAAATTATTGACTCACATGTCATAATCGATGACTTTAACCAACAAAGTGACATCATACACGTTCTCATAAGGCAAGTCGAAGACCAAGGCCTCATTGTACACCGGGCTAAGTGTATTCTTTTTGACAGTCGTTTTCTTCTTTTTGATTCGTTTGCCTTGACATATCAGAGACACTTTGACATAAGGATCTACAAAAAAAAAAGATATCGTTAAGATGTTGAATGAAGAAGCAAAATTCTTACTTAGAAGTTATTTGTTGTCGATAAACTTGAAATGAAACAAAATCTTAAGAAACCAAACTATTCTAAAATGTTAGAGATTTTAAAAATTAATTTGCTTAAAATATATTACATTGCTAAATGTCATCACGCAGGCAAAGAATTGTGAACGGGATCATGCTTCTAATCTTAAAAGCGATAGTGCTATAGATAATGCTATAGTAGCCTCAGAGCAGCGTGCGGACCGAGAACTCAAAGATCGTGGGTTGGCATTCACCATTCGACTATAACTATCGTCAACCACTACTTACACAAGCCTTTTTAACTTATCAGAAATAGGTAAAAGGAATATTAGATTTTAAAAACATTACTAGTATTTTTTAAGTAGTTAAATTAAAAATAATTTATTTCTACTGCTTACCTGAAGAACCATTTATATCCATAGCTTTTAAATTTCTGCCTTTTATAACAGTCACTGTAAGGCGGCCAGCGGTCGGCAAGTAGCACAGTGAGAGCATTAACTCGCCCAGATCTTTCTTTTCCTGTTAAAAAAAAATCAGTTTTGGATGGAACAAAACATTAAAAATGAATTATTGAAAAATTCGAAATTAAATTCAACCCTGAAACTTGTTTGGTTATCCTTGAGAGAACATTTTGTTGCGGTTACAGGAGCAAAGGCTATTTCTACAAAATAATATTAACTTTAAACATCTACTACAAACGAAGATTCTTTACTACTACGTTTAATTAAAAAAGTGAGGAATTGATAAATAAGGTATCGTTATTTTATTTTAAATAGAATTTTAAGTAATATAAAAGTATCAAAGTTTTTTTTTTAAATTATATTCCGTTACAGCCAATCAACATTCCGCTGCTGTACATAGGCCTCCCTCAAATATTGCCTTATAGCGGGGACATTCGCCACGCATGGTAGGTGGGTTGAAACCGCTTTTTTTATTTAGTTCTTATTTAGAAAACTCTGCTGCCCATTTTCTGGTTTGTTTCCCCTCTTACGGCACCCACGGGGCGATATGGGGTAGAGGATAACGGTTAAAATTATATTAGTTTAAGCATAAAATTTGAAAATAATCCCAAAATCACAAACAGTCTCAATATCGAACCGACATAATAAACGGTATTTAGCAAGGTCGTTAAAAAATTATAAATAAGAATTTTAACACTGTATTGCGAAAATCCTTTCACAAGGACTATGTCTGTCGAGATAGTATGATAAAGGTCCAAGGCCTTGAAACTTGCCCCAAAAGGATCGGTGTACACGAAAATATGTAGAGCAAGAAATGATAATATTGCTCGTGAAGCACTTGATTAATGATACTGAAGCAAGCGTAATTAAGCATAAAGGTAGTATTATTCGATGAAATAATCCACTGGTTATTAATCATCAATGAATGTCATATTTTAAGCAACAATTTTCAAGTAATGTAGCTTTAACACAGGCAAAAACATTATTATATAAACAGTCCCGAAAATAAGAATTAACAGCTTGCTTTCCTTTTAATCTACACATTAAATTAAGTCTTTTTTATAATAAGGACATACGAGCACACAGTCCACCTGATGGTAAGTGGATGCTATGGCCCATAGACATCTACATTTATCTTCGATTAAGAACCAAAACGCAGATGCGTTGTCACCCCTGAGGACTAAGATCGAATGCCTCGTTTCCAGTAACAAAGGGCCTCCGGTTCTCTACACTCACCATACGAAACACTAGTATTAAGCTGCTATTTTCCGTTAGTATTCTGTGAGAGCGTGGTCCTTCCCCAGGCGAGCCGACCCATTCGTGCTACAACCATAATACTGCTGCAGCGTGGCTCTACCACGTATAATTGTTTGCAATAATCTTGAAGCCTGTATACACAATTAATATGAGTATTTATCATAATTACTGGAGAAACTATTATATATATATATATATATATATATATATATATATATATATATATATATATATATATATATATATATTTTTCTTTGAGGCGAAGTTTCAGGAAAATATTTTTACAAACATTCTAAGTAATGGCAAATTAAAATTACAGCGTTTATACGTTCCATAGCCGAGCACTAGTCTTCTCTCATTCTCAGAGGTTCTTAGGGCATGATAATCTCCGCCACGATACCCCCCCCCCCCCATGCGTGGTATGCGGAATTCAGGTGTCAACGAATTTTTTTTTTAATTTCTCAAACTTGATTGTTGAGAAAAATGAAATAATGAAAGCAATGAAAAGCATGAAAGCAGGTAAGGCTGCCGGATATGATAGAGTTTCACTCGAAATGCTAAGGGCTGGAGAGGACGTGGTGGCAGGCCTGCTGTACACCTTGTTTAATTTATGTTGGGAACTAAAGCGGGTGCCGGGAGACTGGTGCAAAGCCGTGATAGTCCCAATACATTAGGGAAAAGGGTCACAGCAGGACTGTAAAAAACTACCGTGGTATCAGCCTTCTTAGCATTGTGGGAAAACTTTATGCTAAGGTACTAATTGAAAGTGTTATGAAAGAAACTGATGAAAAAATTTGGGATGTGCAAGCGGGATTTAGAAAGGGAATGGGGTGTTCAGATCAAGTCTTTTCCATGCGCATGATCGCGGAGAAGTTTTTGGCGAAAAACCAAAAAGTTTTTTGTGCGTTTATGGACTTGGAAAAGGCTTATGACAGAGTGGACAGGGGTGTGTTATGGCAAACGCTGAACGCATTTAGGTTGAGACTCAAGTGCTTGTGTTAGAATCAACGGGGTCTACTCGGACTGGTTTGGCATCCATAAAGGTGTCAGACAGGGCTGTGTAGCTTCCCCCGTGGCTGTTCAACCTATTTATGGACAGCTGTTTGGAAAATTTGAAAGTTGAAAAATGCGGGTTAAGAATGGGTGAGTTAACCATCAAATGCCTTTTATACGCCGATGATCAAGTCATACTTGCGTCGTGGGGCCGTTGCATGATGTTACATTAATGAACGGGCCATTAAAAGAAAGGGGAATGAAAGTGAATGCAAGTAAGACGAAAGTGATGGTTTTGAAAGAGAAGAAAGCAAAACGGTATGTGAAATAAGAATAGAAGGATAGTTAATTGAGCAAGTGGATAAGAGTTCGTATATTTGGGATGTGTATTCAGCAGGGATGGGAGATATGATAAGGGATATTGAACGACGAGTGAGTGCAGGAAATAAAGTAAATGGGGCTCTACACTCTATTGTGAAAAGTCAGAATGTGTCAAAAAAGGCACGTATGGCAATTCACAGTGCTGTATTAGTCCCTACTTTAACGTATGGTAGTGAAAGTTGGGTGTAGCAGAAGAAGCACGAGAGTAGAATAAATGCAGTAGAAATGCGGTCGCTAAGGAGTATGTTAGGGCTGAATCTGAGTGACAGGGTGAGAAACTGTGTGATAGAAGAAGAGTGTGGTTTGTAAGATGATGCGGTGACCAGGATTAAGAAAGGAATGCTTCGGTGGTTTGGTCATGTAGAAAGAATGAATGCGTAAAGACTGACAAAGCAAATATATGTTGCAGGAGTGAATGGAAGAGTCGGAAAGGGACGTCCTAGGCGGAAGTTTGTCGACCAAATTGGCGATATACTAAAAATGGGCCAAATTAAGAGTACCCTTAACCGACGAGCATGTATGCGTAGGTATATGGATGTGGAAGAGGCGAGAAAGGTATGTCAGGATCGTGCTAAATGGAAGTCTGTAGTCTCTGCCTACCCCTCTGGGTGACAGGAGTGAGTGTTTATGTTGTTTTATGTTTTTAATTGTTGAGAATTGTGAGATTTCCTCACAATGTTTTACTTCATTGACGAGCACTTTAAATCACACTTAAAGTTGCCATTACCAATTCGGACTCGGACAACAAGGAATCGAACAAGGGCTGTTCGCGTACTATGAAATTTACAGCGATCACTTAGCCCCTGAGTCACCACGGCTCAACAAAAAACATCAAAAGATTTTAAAGATACTATAATAATGTAGATATTAATTAATTTGCAACCTTCTGCTAACTAATTAATTAATATCTTTATTATAATGGATTTCCGCAAAGTAACGCCTGATTCTATCAATTATCTAAAAGATATTATTATTTTTTAAGTGTGCGTTAGCTTAATAACAGTGCTCGCAGGAAATTTTAAAACACTAGAACAACTCCATTAATTGTCGCCGGCAAAATGAAATTGTTGATTAAACTTTTAAGCGTTGATTTAGCATTTGCTCGATGGTAAAGATAAATATCATAAGGAAAACAAATTGATATTTCGAGAGCATGTAAAGTTCACCCATGCTCGTACAGGATTAGAACTTTAGATTTCTTATTTCTTAACGAGTATTAGACGAGTAGAGCTGTGGGGTATTCTATCTTATTTCATAACGAGTATTAGACGAGTAGAGCTGTGGGTACTCTATCTTATTTCATAACGAGTATTAGACAGTAGAGCTGGGGGTACTCCATCTTATTTCGAGTATTAGACGAGTAGAGTTGTGGGGTACTCTATCTTATTTCATAACAAGTATTAGACGAGTAGAGCTGTGGGGTACTCTATCTTATTTCATAACGAGTATTAGACGAGTAGAGCTGTGGGGTACTCTATCTTATTTCATAACGAGTATTAGACGAGTAGAGCTGTGGGGTACTGTATCTTATTTCTTAACGAGTATTAGACGAGTAGAGCTGTGGGGTATTCTATCTTAGTGCTCACCGGCGACAACGTATACAGATGCCAACGGTTGAAGCTCGATCATATGTGGTAGAGCCAAGGCATGAATGGTCAGTTCAGCCAGAGAAAGACCTCGTTCTCATAGAATATCAGCGGAAAATAGCAGTTTAATACTGATGTGTTTCGTATGGTGAGGGTAGAGATCCGAAGACAATTTTTTACTGGAAACGAGGCATTGAATCTTAATCCTCAAAGGTGACAACGCATCTGCGTTTTGATTCTTAGTCGAGGATAAATCTAGATGTCCTTTGCCCAGGAGCGTAATGTCGTACAGGTTGTTACTTTTCTAACTTTATGTTCGGATTTACTTTATTTTGGGCATTTTTTCAATAATTTTATATTGAATAGGGTGTATTTTCATAATGTATCTAAGGATGTTGCCATATTACAACATTTACATTACCTGCGGTGCAGCCAGGATGTTCATTGTATATTCGATCTCCTGCGTCAGGTCGGCAGATTCCAAAAGTCCCTTCAGTACAACGTGACCGATTAAATCGTGTCGGCTAAAGCGATCGAAGTCATATACCGAGAACTGTAGATAACGCTGACGTAATTCTTCGTAGGGGACGCTAGAAAGGAATTTTTTACTTTATTACATGTCGTAGTAGTACTATCGAAAATATTAATCACGAGATGGTGGTCCTTCGTTAAACCATTATTTTTGAAGCGGAGGAAGTTTTCGTAATCGTCATGTGACTATATTTTTTCTCGTTTTTTTAAATATGCTTGAAAATAATTACCGTCACCGGTCAATCACAAAATGTAGGTAATAATACTTTACATATTTTTTTAATTAAATTAGCCAGTTCTTCCCATAGATAAAAGGAGAAAATAACACTCATTTATTTTCGATCATGATTAAAGTGTTAATGCAATTGTAAATTTTAAACTGTGTTTGACATCTGCTCTATGTGATTTTTATTATTTTATATTAGAATACAAATGTAACATGTTAACACAACATGATGACGACCCACAATAATATTTGAATAGTATATTATAGTTTTGTTTTCCTATGCTGACCTAGAACTTATAGATCCCATGTATATGTTGAAATTATAACTCAATAAAATGTGTCACCTGTGTTACTCTTGTCAAGAATGACTTAAAAGGAGAATAAATGGGATATTGTATTTTTTTAATGAATAAAGGCCGATTTTCGTTATAACGCCGTTCACAGTTCGTTGTCGGTCCTATCGCGGTCTGATAAAATATTATCAAGTA
This sequence comes from Parnassius apollo, assembly GCA_907164705.1. NCBI lineage: Eukaryota > Metazoa > Arthropoda > Insecta > Lepidoptera > Papilionidae > Parnassius > Parnassius apollo. The sequence continues at coordinate 2,929,876 of CAJQZP010000088.1, read as the reverse complement.
AAAATATGTATGTGTGTGCATTCACACTATCCGTAACAGTCAAGTTTAGGTCAAATCCCATTCCATTGTAATAAATCAGACCGAGATCGAACCGAGAACGAACTGCGAACGGCAAATGTGGATCGGCCCTAATGTGACAAACGAACACAGTCTACCTAATGTTTAGTGTATGATGCGTTCTATCGACATTTATATTTTTTAAATATATAGATAATAAAGACGGTTATTCATCATTTTCATTCGGTCATTAATTTGGACATAGCGAAGGCCTTCGAACGGATTTGGCTGCAACCACATCTTTCGAACCTCCCTTCCTATGGGCTACCCGTGAAATGGTGCAATTGGATCATCAGTATCTTTGCAGATCGGAGCATCAAGGTCGTTTACTACGATCTTGTAGTAAACGGTGCATGCTCCGATTATAAGCCTATCAATGCTCGTGTTCCACAAAGCTGCGTGCTGTCACTTACGCTGTTTCTTCGACATGTCAATGATATGTTGCAAACCTGTAGCATTCATTGCTATGCGATCGACAGCACAGGTAATACTCTTTACACGGGCCGTGCCAATATTTCTCGGGATCACGTCCTTTAGTACCGGAACAAACTTGTGTCTGAAGTCGAGCCGTTCTTAAACAAAGTCTTGGATTGGGGACGACTAAAGTCCAGTTTAACCTTCAGAAGATACAGGTGGTCGCATTTACCGCTAAAAGGAACCCCTTTATCGTATCTCTTCGATTTCAGGGCACTCCCCATACTGCCTTAGCTAGACTCGGAATCCTTGGCGTTGACATATCGAATGACGTGCAGTTTCGTGGTCACTTGGTATCAAAGACTAAATTGGCCTCGAAAAAGCTTGGCGTGCTCAATAGATCGGGACAGTATTCCATGCCGGCACACCGTTTGCAACTTTACAAGGTGCAATTTTGGCCTCACACGGTATACTTTTCTCATCCCTGGCTGTGGTACTCCAGTGCCAGCTCCTTTTGCTTGACCGCATCTAGAGTAGAGCGGCTCGAATCGTCGTCACGAAAAGAGCTACTCCTATCTTAAAAACCGGCAATGCACTTGCAATGCCTCTTATGGTGTAGTTATTCATGGGCGGCGGTAGTCACTTACCATCAGGTGAACCGCATACTCGTTTGGCCCCTCTTCTATAAAAATAATATTAAGTTAAGAATTAATATTCAGATAGTTTAGAAAAAGGGTCTTCGTTTCTCTACACAATTAGAAATGCATATGAATTTGAAGCACACACACACGCACACGTCAAATGTTTTGTTGATTGATCATTGGATTTTTTTCGGAAAACCTTTACCAGTATAATCTTATGTAAATGGGTACTTAAATTTAAAAAAAAATATACTGAAGACTATTAAGTAAAGCTTAAGATTATTGTTATATAAGATTAAAGTACTCAATTGCAGATAACCATAGCTTAAAAGGTAAACTTGAAATATGTAAAATTTTATTTGCAACGAGAGTCAACCTTTTTTAAATGTGACAAAAAATCTCAAACGGTTTGTAAGAAAGTTTTCATAAAAAAATTACATGTTATTAAATACATTATCATCGTCATTTAAATTAGAGTTAGTGTCGTCAAAAAATTTTGTGTGAGATGGATGACACCAAATAGATAAACTTGGAAAGTAATACATTATTTAATAACAAAATTTCATCCAAATCATTAGAGACGTTTCAATAAAACCAGATATTTGAACTACATATATATAAGAATTTCTGACAAAAAGTATACGATAATCGAGTTATAATAACGTTAATGATGCCTATTTCGCTGCGCAATTCATATTATAATCCTACGATAATCCTTGTGCCATCATACAACCTATCGCTATATCTTCTCGTATTACGATGTAATCCTTGCGACACTAAATATGCAGATGATACTACTAATAACGACAACCCTTACTTTGGTTTTATTTATATTAGTTTTATAAATACTTTATTAAAATTATATTTCACTTTGCACAGACTGTGGTACATTTTTCTTCTAAAACATTTTTCGCACCTGTACATCGTCTCGTCTTACTTAATTAGTTACTGAGTAATATCAAAGTTTTATTAAGATCCCCTTGTAATTCTTTCTGTGTGTAAATTCAAATTTTTGTGTCTGAACTAAATAAAAAAGAATTTCGTACATAAAACTCAGAAAATAGCCTTTAGTGGGCTTGTCGAAGAGCACGTTTCACCTCTCGAATAATCTGCCTCTAAAGTTTTATAAGACTTTTATCAGTTTATCAGTAACGACGAATGGATATGAGAATTAGTTCTCTACCATTTGCTGGCTATATGAGAAAACTTTTACTCAGATATTCTACGTGATAGAAGCTTAATAAATTCATCCTAATTTCAATCAAACCACAGTGAGTTACTCTGCATAGCCTCAAGAAGCACTAAAGCGGCAACGAATGAAAAAAGGTGCTCGAGTGGTATATTCGTATCAGTATGTGGAGTGTAGATATCTTTTTATTTTGTACTAAATAGATTCACTAGATGACGACCTAGTAAGATATTGTTTATATCGATTGATGCAGATAGCCCAGTACCGCACTTTGTACGTGAACTTTTAACAGGCTATAACGATGGTTATATAGTTTTTTGAGGATTAACATGATAGTTTTTGCGATAACTTTTCTCGCCACAGACAACTGTAGTCTGAAAGTGAATTAAATGATTATACAAAATTACATTAATTCGTTTGCCTTCGATTCGGAACTATATTCAAAGCAGAAGGCTAACAATTCTAATATTAAATATTTAACTATAAGTTAGTAGTCCTTCATTTTAGTATATATTTTATAAAATTAAAGATCTCGAAAAGTATATATAATCATTACCTGAAGAGGAAAGTTTCATTGAAAACAGGATTAAGATTCTTTCGATGTACTTTAGTCTGGAACTTCTTCTTGCGATCCGGTAAGAGGAAAACCTTGATATATGGATCGCTGCTCCCCGATACGTCCTTGATAGGAAGGTCCCGAGCTTCGAATATCTAAACAGGTTGAATAGTGTACATCTATTATTCAGGCACCTAAAACTATTTCATATTTTAACATTTTATAACTCCCTAGCTTCCTTTATTTTCATCATCTCATTATTGATTCTCTGTGGAATAGTTTATCAACGGCGATTTTTTCAGACCGATACCACCTGGGGACCTTCAAAGAAAAGAGCTTACTCCTCTATAAAGGGCCCGCAACGCACCTGCAATTCCCCTGGTGTTGCGGTTGTTCATGGGACGCGGTAGTCGCTTAACATCAGGTGAACCGTATACTCGTTTGTCCCCTCTTCTATAAAAAAATCTAATGACAACCCATTCGTAATGACCTTGTCCCTATAATTTGAGGGAAAAATTCTCTCAAAAGCCATTCTTGGGAAGTGGATTGGCGATCGTAGTACAAAATGTTTTGCACCCCTGACACTGTTCCCTGGGACTGTTATGTGTATTTTCACCCAACGTAAGCGAGATTTCTAAGATCTTTCTGGCATTTAATAAGCAAGAGTCTATTTGTAAATAGTTCACTAAGTGATATCAGTCTTTTTTATAGTAGAGGAGAATTTGCACTTAATACCACGTTTATCAAGTAAGTTTGAGTTACCTATTAGTATAGGTAACTATTGGGGGTATTTTACATGTAGCATAAATATTATATGGTGTTTCCGCTTTTAAGAGAAATCCAAAAGATTTTTCGTGTAATGTTTAATAGCCTCATAGCATATAGCAATAAATTATTAGCGCAGATATACAAACGCTCAAGTAGATGTTTGTAAAGTTTCTAATATGTTGAAATGACAAAATTTGAAAAGATATCAGGGGTCACAAACACAATACATTCAAATGCTTTTTTGTTTCACTAAAGGTACTGTAAACATTAGATTTATTACAAATTATCTTATTTTTCACATTGAATGAAAATTTTACAAACCTTCACGACTAAAGCTTCAACTTCCTGGTCATACTTCAAAGCGAAATGCAGCTTACCACAGAACTCTAACTCGCCACTGTCAGTGGATGATTGACGTACCAACTCATTTTTATACAGCTCCGGCTGAAATAAAAACTATCTTGTAAACAACCCTCTATTGCAAATACAAGCAGCATCATCATCATCATGATGATCATCATCAACAACAACCTAATCGAACCGTAATATTCCACTGTTGAACATGGCTGAAGTAGGTGGAAGATATATCCAAAGGTTAATAAAGTAAAACATAAGGAATCCTGTTCTTTTTTTTATAGGATAGGGTGACAAACGAGCACACAGTCCACCTAATGGTAAGTGGTTGCTGTGGCCCATAGACATCTACATCTATCCTCGATTACGAATTAAAATGCAGATACGTTGTCAACCGTGAGGACTAAGACAGAATGCCTCGTTTCCAGTAAAAAGGGTCTCCGGTTCTCTACACTCACCATACGAAACACAGCAGCATTAAACTACTATTTTACGCTGGTATTCTGTAAGAGCGTGGTCCTTCCCCGGTCGAGCTGACCCATTCGTGCTGCATCTATACTACTAACATAATAGCAGCATGGCTTTACCACGTATAAAATGTTCTGCATACCTAGGCAGAACAAGAATCCTTATGTCTTACTTTTAGTTACTTACTTGGAGTTTTCTTCCGCGTACAACTTCTCTGTGGAATAGTTTACCACCGGCGATTTTTCGGACCGATACGACCTGGGGACCTTCAAGAAAAGAGCTTACTCCTTTCTAAAGGGCCGGCAACGCACCTGCAATTCCCCTGGTGTTGCGGTTGATCATGGGCGGCGGTAGTCACTTAACATCAGGTGAGCCGCATGCTCGTTTGCCCACTCTTCTATAAAAAAAAACTTTCTGTCTGTCTGTTTAGGTACCGATTTATTACTTATTTTGCCGGTAAATAGTAAAATAGAAAGCCAATATAATTACAGGCTGTGAAACATTCCAATAAAGCCCTCAAGGGAAACAACGCATCTTTAACCATCTTTATTTGCAGTCGCCATGAGCTGCAATACCCACTCACCCTCAGGTATACTGTAAGTGATGTTGTCGCTTCATTTTTATTAAAAAAAAGTATTTTACTTTAAATTGTTTTATATACTGTGTGTTGTAGAGACATTCTTTGCCTATTCGTAATGAACTAACAAGTCCTAACAACAAACAAAAACTTGTGACTATAAGAGTTATAATTTACCACAAAAATAATATTTTGAGATGATGTCTCTTCCCATTATTGAGTTTAGTAAAAGTTGCCAGTAATTATGTAAGTACTGGTATGTCACACTAGAATATCAAATAAAAATTAAAGCGAAACTTGACCTTCATGGCGTTTTTAAAATGTTTTTAATTTTTCGAATTATATTAAAAATTTTATAAAACTACAATGACATACAGAAAGATAACCAAAGCAAGCTGAAGCCGTGAAAACTAAACCACAAATAACAATAGTATTAAACCTATTGTCTCTTTTTAAAAATAATCAATTCCATGCTCTTAAACAATGGCCATATTTATTTATTATATGGACAATCATAGATTGAATCTAAATTTATATATTAATTAAAAAAGAGATCAACAATATATATTTAAAGAAAACGAAGAATTCCGTCAACATCCAATACCTTTTGGCAAAGACACAAGATGGTTTCACTTGGTTTAATTCCACCATTTTTATTTCAAATTCAAAATAAAAATACCTGCAATGTTTCAATAAAATAACGTCATACCTTTTTATAGTATAAGTATGAAAAGCGAACACAGTTAGCCTGATGATAAGTCAAAATTGTGACCTACAAACATCTACATTTATCCTCGATTAAGAATCAAAATGCAAATGCGTTGTCACTTGTCACTTCTGAAAACTGAGATGGATGCTTCGTTATCACTAAAAAGTGTCTCCTGTTCTCTTCACTTACTATCGAAACACATCATCATTTTGCTATTTTAGGATGGTATTCCGTAAGAGCGCAGTCCTACCCCGGTCGAGCCCACCCATTCGTGATGCAGCCATAATATACTTGCAGCGTGGCCCTACTACGTAAATTTTAACACACGTGGTAGTCGCTGTAACTGCCATAATAATTCAGAAGCCATGAAATTACTCTGTAGTTTCCTCTTACGCTATCACGAGACGAAGTGGCATAACGTATTCTCTTTAGCTTCCATCACATATCATTATTTTCAAAGAGTTATAAAAAGTATTTTAAAGTTTCATGCATTTCAAATCAAATTTATTGTAATGCTCATTGATGAAGAAAAATGAACGAATGTCATATTTAGTTAGTAAGTTATAATCTTTAAAAAGTAAAATAGTAAACACATTTAAGCGTAGAAAGATATAAGCACCTGATTTGTTTTCCTCTCTTGATCCCGAGTTAATTGCAAGTAATTGCTCAGGTTTTAATGTTCCTTACTTTGTCCTCGTTGAAATGAGATATAGCCTCGAAAAATATAGCCTAGAAATATTTCAGCTTACTTCTAATTGCCTACATTAAATTATTTAATTTTTACTATTTTTGTTTTAAATTGTATACTTACGTTCCTATTACAATGTATACAAATATAAGCAAATATAACAATTGTGAGATATAAATATTTGATATAGATACTATCAAAAATCTTCTTTTTAAATATATTAACTAGGATCCGAATAAAATACCATTGTCAACCTGACTTGTACGCGGTGTTAATACATTTCACCGCTTGTGGTACACTAGTTCATAATGATATTTATTATGAGTGAGTTATCACGTCAAAATTAAAATATTTGATTTAATTAAATAATTTAATTAATTCTATTTAGAAAATCACATTTTAAAATAATATCATAATTCAACAACAACATTCAACATTAATTCAAAGTTTAAACATTATGTCAAAATCTTAAAAGCATCGCCTGCTTATGTGCAAAGAAGTCTTTAATTGTATAAAAAGTGTTAGATGAGCCATTTTTTGTGAATTTTCATTCTCATTGATAGTAACTTTCTAATCGCTTTAGGTATCTTATTGAAAACTTCTATACACACAATGTACCATTTTTTATGAAACCAAGCTGTCCTGTAGGCATACATTAACAGTCTAGTTGGGTTCCTTTTACATATAATAGAATTGCCTTGAGCGCTATATACAGTCCAGTCAGTATTAGCAAGTTACTTTTTAACAAAGGTAAAACTTATTTTTTAATAAAGGTCTACATGATTCCATGGGCCCGACGTTACATAGAGCAATATACATTTCTTTTGACTGATAAATGCTTTGTTTACGTCCGCCGAGTTTCCCATACCAACAGACCCTACCTCAACACAGATTCGATATATTCGTAATATGCAGTTAGCGCAGTCTTTCCCAGCGATACCTATACGATGTAACCTATTTAATTTGGTGCAAACATTTTTCACATACGACTTCCAGTTACAATGGTGATCAACATGGTACATGTTGATCATCATCGTAACTGGAAGTGTAAGTAAGCCTAAATTTTTTGTTTCTGATACCTCTTCTAAATTTTCATTATTATACGAAGTATATAAAGTTTTTCGTTGCTAGAAGTATAAAAAGTAAAGTAAAGTTACAGCCTCTATACGTCCCACTGCTGGGCTCAGGCCTCCCCCTCAGTTCTGAGAGGGTTTAGGGCAAGGAAGTGTCCGCCGCGCTGCCCAAATGCGTGTTGACGAACTTCACAAGTCTTCGAAATATTTTTTTTCTTATTCCTCGGACATGCAGGTTTCCTCACGATGTTTTCCTTCAGCGCCGAGCACGTGGTACCACCACGTGCTAGAAGTATATATAAAGTTTTTCGTTGCTAGAAGTATGATATTAATTCATTGCTGAAAATCTCATTTATGTGTTCTTGTAGCAAATTATATCTATGTTACGGTAACATAGAAGTAACCATCTGCACATCAAATAAAAAATACTAAGCGGGTTTTTCGTTACCCTACACGATCAAAACTTTTAGAAAAAGGTCGATATTTTTACAAGGTTGCTACGCCAACGAAAAAGTATATTTAATAAATTACAATATGCACAAACCTTTACAACAGTAAAACGTTACAAAATATTGTAAAGCGACAGTAGCCTAATAGCAGGGCGCGGACCGCGAACTCAAAAAGTTTGTGGGTTCGAATCCGCCATTCGACTACTGGCGTGAACCACTCGTAACACAAGCATTTTCAGCTTACCACGAGTGGTTAAGGGGATATTAGTAATGTTTATGGCATTGTTAATATTTTTTTTTTAAATAATATCAACGTTACCGGTAACGTCAAAGTAACATAGAAGTAACGTTAAAGCGTGTTTTTTCAAGGTTATAAATAGACATAATCGACATCGAGGTGAATTCTAAACATAGATACACTACCATACCATGTATTAGTTATTTGTGCATAATACTATATAAAATGTAGGTATACAATAAAAACTGATATTTGACTCTGAAATTGTCAAAATTCACAATTAAAATTCACTGACGAAAAACACGCGTGCACCTTTGACAGACTCCAGCACAGACCACTATTACACAAGAAGATGGCATCTTTTCTTTTTTATTGTGATGTATGAATACTTGGTGTTGCCTATACAATTACAAAAAACTACCAAACAGTGTTGCTATACTTTTTAAGGGACAATTTTAAATAGTAATGAAGCTATACAAAATGCGTTTTTGAAGACACGCAAAGCACGATGTGGTAGCTTAACATTGAAACATTTTAAGTAGTCACAAATAGCGTAAGCGTAATCCTAGGTCCATGGTCACAAATTATTTAAATGTTCATGACAAAAAATGTAAATAGTTTTATAGTGTAAGTGCTAAAAAACATCATGTCTTTTATTAAATTGGGAGGTCTGGACGAATTTAACTAGCTGTATTTTTTTAATGCACAACTTACATAATTTTGAGGATATGGTATAAGAATTTAAGAGCTATACAACCTAATTGAAATACCTTAATTATAATCTATCCACTATGTTGTTTTTTATAAGTCATCAAAATATGAGAATATTTTTTCTTCAAAAAGTGGCAAAATCGACGGCCTTACGCTTATCTATGTTAAATTTAAATCATCCGCGTGCAAACCGACAGACATAGAGACGGTGACTCTACAAGTGGTCCAATTATGCAGCTTTCTAAATTGAAACACACGTGAGTGAAGCCGCGGGTAAAAAGCTAGTTAACATTGTTATAGAAAATTAATAAAATGAAATTTATTTCTATAATCGTCAGTAACTATATCGAGAACTACGTAGTTATCATGTTGGTCTATATGTCGGGCTGGATGTAAGTGTTGAACCATTGAATTTTACTACTATTACATTACGATTTCAATACAGGGTTATTTTGCAATAACCTGTCAAAGGAGACGGTCCAAATTTGTATTAAGCGTAGGCCTGGTTTTGTACAAGTAGGAAAATAAATTAAAATAATATATTACACTACTTTTGGTCATTCGAATTCACGAATTTGCCTTCACTTTAGTGATATTAATATTTTATTCTTACCAAAAACTGCAACAGTAATTGGCGAATTGATGTCGTTTTGACGTTAGCTGTCAACTGTGATGAGGTTATTGATGATTCAAAATGTGATTCTACAGATGTCCGATATCAATAAAATCAAAATCTCACGTAAATCATGAAGTCCATAAAATAAAAGCCGAGTCATATAAGTAACAACAAATCCAAATAATAAATAAAAAAAAATTACCAAAGAAATCTAAAAGAAATACAATAACAAATTCACGAGTTCACAACTGCACTAACAAGCTCGGAATAATAAAAATATCACACTACCCACATTATTTCATGATTCAAGTTACTTTTCAGACATGACATATGACGTACAATTTTATAACTAGAAGGGCGCCATCTTGTAAAATCATCAAAAATTGGGATTGTATTTTTATTTTTAGCAAGTCATTTAGCTTCCCTGCCATCCTAACCATCCCCGAATTTTTCGCTTTTTCACGGTATAGTGTTCATAGACGTCTCCTTTGCAGATAAAGTTCACAATAAGTAGTATAGGCAAACGGTGAAGAAAAATTTATTTAAAGAATCTCAAGAATTATGTCCTTTCTACCATATTTTAAATTCAAAATGCGTGGTACAACAATTTTTAACTGATTTTACTAAACACACACACACACACACACATTCGTAAGGGTCGATCGGTAGGCAAAAACGTGAATTGAATCGCACACACAGAAACGCGCGCTTCTCAACGCGCAGTTGTTGCCCATAAAAAAAGTAAGAAGCCTTATCTACTTGTATTTTCGAAGACTGTAATAACAGTATGTCATTATTTATATATTTGAACTTAACTTTAAAATTTGGCCACTCTGAAAAAAATTCCCTATATAATTAATAAAAAAAATATTCCGTCGCCCTTATTATTCATTAAAATGTACATTTTATTAGAATCAACTTCTATATTGATTAAATTAAAAAATAAATACCTGTAATTTTTAAAACCAGTTATCAGTATGAAAATTCTCTCCGCAGTATCGTACACTTAATTAAATGGACGCTGGTATAAGTATCAACTTTCAATGATTATTCTAATATTTTAATATGAAGAGAATCGTGTTAGAGTTAGTACTGAAACTCATAAGCTGTCAAGGCCACAGAATGACCCGGTTATGGGTCACGGTCTGATATGTTACCCCTGGGAATGCGCACGTAATTTATGATCCCGAAGACTTGTACTCCCCAGATAAGGTGTCAGTCAACATAACAAAGAAAATGAAACATTCATTTACTCTTTCTTTATCACGAGTAATTTTAATTACGAATGTAATAATGCTTAGTATTAGTGTATGCGACAATTAGTTAACTTTGTATAATATATTGTTAGATAGTTTTTAGTGTATAAAAATTTAAATAGTGCTTCAATTAGTTTGAAGTTCAATTTTTTTTATAAAAGAGGGGGCAAACGAGCATGCGGCTTACCTGATGTTAAGTGACTACCGCCGCCCATGATCAACCGCAACACCAGGGGAATTGCAGGTGCGTTGCCGGCCCTTTAGAAGGAGTAAGCTCTTTTCTTGAAGGTCCCCAGGTCGTATCGGTTCGGAAAAATCGCCGGTGGTAAACTATTCCACAGAGAGGTTGTAGGCGGAAGAAAACTCATTTTGAAACGTACTGTGGTGGACCGCCAAGCATCCAGATGGTGTGGATGGTATCGGGACGTTTGCCGCGTAGTGCGTTCACGAAATTTGGCGGCTGGGATTAATCCGAACAATTCCTCAGAGCACTCTCCATGGTATATGCGAAATAAAATGCAAAGAGATGCAACATCTCTTCGCAGTGCCAGTGAATCGAGCCGATCGGAAAGCACTCGGTCGTCGACGATTCGAGCCGCTCTACGCTGGATGCGGTCAAGTGGAAGGAGCTGGTACTGGGGAGCCCCAGCCCAGAGATGGGAACAGTATTCCATGTGCGGCCGAACCTACGTCTTGTAAAGTTGCAGGCGGTGTGCCGGCATGAAATACTGTCCCGCTCTGCTGAGCACACCAAGCTTTTTAGAGGCCAATTTGGCCTTCTCTTCCAAGTGACCACGAAACTGCACGTCACTCGATATGTCGACGCCGAGGATTCTGATACTGGCTGAGGCAACAAGGGGAGTGCCTTGAAACTGAGGAGATACGACAAAGGGAATTTTTTTAGCGGTTAACGCGCAAACTTGTGTCTTCTGGGGGTTAAACTGGACTAGATTTAGTCGCCCCCAATCCGAGACTCTGTTTAGCAAAGACTCGACTTCAGATACAAGTTTGTCCCGGTACTCGGAGACTTTTTCCCGAGAAACATTGGCACGGCCGGTGTAAAGAGCATCACCAGTGCTGTCATCTGCATAGCAATGAATGTTACGAGTTTGCAACATATCATTGATATGCAGAAGAAACAGCGTTGGCAGTAGCACGCAGCCTTGTGGAACACCAGCATTAATAGGCTTGTAATCGTAGCTTGCACCGTCTACAACGACCTTGATGCTCCGATCTGCAAGAAAGCTGGTGATCCAATCGCACAATTTCTCGGGAAGCCCATAGGAAGGGAGCTTCGAAAGAAACGCTTTGTGCCAAACCCGATAGAAGGCCTTCGCAATGTCCAAACTAACGGGCAATGCCTCCCACTTAGACTCTACTGCCTCCGCCCAACTGTGAGTTAGGTAGATCAGAAGGTCACCAGCTGACCGACCACGGCGAAAACCGTATTGGCGGTCACTAATCAGCTGGTGATCCTCAAGGTACCTCATGAGCTAGTAGTTTACAATGGACTCCATTGTTTTGGAGAACAAGGAGGTGATGGCGATAGGCCGGTAGTTGGACGAGTCTGAGCAGTCGCCTTTTTTAGGGATCGGGTGGACGAAAGCCGTCTTCCATGATTTTGGGACTACGTCTAGGGAGTAGGAGTACCGGAAAAGACGCGTTAAAACCGGTGCCAACTCTGGAGCACACGTCCTCAGCACAATTGGGGGGATTCCGTCAGGCCCACTCGACTTGTGGATGTCCAGGGAGAGGAGCGCTGTGTGAGCAATTAGTTTGAGCTTGAATTAGTTGGATACTCTTATCGTATTTACAACTAATATATAAAAATACAGTGTAAACTTCATGTTCACTCTAGGTCACTCGAGTTTACGACAAATTTCCTAAAGCGTCGAAATCACTCAGCTTTGGGTCACTCGGTTGGTTTAGCTTGTCTTTCATACAATAATATACTCTATATAGCATTACAACCGCTCTCAATAACGCCAACGATTAAATAATAAAAAGTACTTTTTAAGTTGCAAAATTAGTAAAAACTGCATAGCTGTGTAAGTTCTTTTGTCGCTTTATTATCCCAGGCCGTAAGAAACTCGATTGTCGGCATCATACATACCAAACTCTTTAAGAAATCCGTCGTTTTGTTTACAAATTGGGATTGCTTGCACGTGTAGACTGTTGTTAGTAGGAGTCATGAATTATCTATACGTTATTATATTCTTAGTTGCTCACAGACTTTCAAACTGTAAACATGGCGTGGGAAGAGACAATCACTGTGTATTGACAAAAAAGTGTTACTGATAAGCGCAATAGAGGCGGGAGAGAAGATTTTTCTTCGTTCCATTTAACGACAAATCTCTATAACTTCAAAATATGCACAATCCTTTGAGTATCGTTATATAGAGTTTACACTGTATTTAATAAGATAAAAATATTATCTAATCAAAGAATTTAAAGTACATTGGAAGTAGTAATATTATGTGCTTCCGCAAGTCGTAGATAGTGGAAGAGAAGGCTCTTCTACTCGATACACCAGCACGCCAACGCGCTGCTGGTGTTTTATAAGGACAACAATATAGTCTTGGCTGTAGCTTCATTGGGCATGGCTGCAACGTTGCTCAGCGGCTTACGTTTGGTGCTGCAATTGATCTTGCAAGCGAAGAAATGTCAACGTGTAAAATCAGCTAAAGTAGCGGCGCGGCGTATTTTGTGCAGCAACACAAATTGATAGCACGGAATTAATGTTTGATTAGTCCGCTTAAACCACAGCCTACAGAACATCCGCATCATCCAAGCTCTGATGGACGTTATCATCGTTAAGCACGCAGGTAACTTTAAAAACAAGCTGCCAGTTAGTGAGGAAGGCACACTCGCTGATGAAATTATGGCATGTCCAGGCACTGCTAATGTGCTCCAGAAAGGATAAACTATATCTAACGTGCAACACGCATGAACTTCCATGTATATAATGACCAAGAGAAATTATTTGCCTATGCATGTAAGCATACTTATCGTAAGTAATACAATATATGTAAGTATAAAAATCAGAGAGGATCGTTTGGAAATGGACGCAGATGGCGAAATTAAATTTTTATATAAAATTTGCCATCTAATGGCGACAGAAGTTGAGCTTATTACACAATGAATCTATTATTAAAATAAATAAAAATATACTAGACGTGGCAACCGGCAAATCAAGTATTTACTCATGATTATGAGGTAAATACTTGATTTGCTGGCTCGTATATACTGTAATGGCCTGTAAACACTCTAGTGCCTTCCCAGTCAAGTTTCACAACTTCATGAAATTAACGGATGTGTCTTCGCAGAAGTAAGAGATAAAAGTTGGCGTCCCAATTCTGCTTATGCGTAACCATGATTTTCCGACCCTGTGTGGCATTAGACAGAGCACCACAAAGCTCGTAAGAAATATTATAGAGGCGATTATTTTGATAAATTAAGGGAATGCGTGTTTTTTGATTTTTCGCATTCCTATTATTTTAAATATTACGAGTATATAAAATGTATAATTTACCATTTTAATATGAAAGACTACAGTTCCCGCTTAAGTTAGCATTTAAGTATTATGACCATTATCAAGTCTCAGGATCAGGAAATAAGCCGTAGCACGTTTTATATGTGGTAGAGCCATGCTGCAATTATATTAGCAGTATAGTTGTAGTACGAATGGGTCGGCTCGACCGGGGAAGGACCACGCTCTCACAGAATACCAGCGTAAAAAAATAGTAGCTTAATGTTGCTGTGTTTCGTATGGTGAGTGTAGAGAACCGGAGACCTTTTTTACTGGAAACGAGGCATTACATCATAGTCCTCACGGGTGACAACGCATCTGCATGTTGATTCGTAATCGAGGATAGATGTAGATGTCTATGGGCCACAGTAACCACTTGCCATCAGGTGATCTGTGTGCTAGTTTGTCACCCTATCCTGTAAAAAAAGCGATAATCATCTGAGCGCTTCGTTATTTTCACATAGTCAGCTTTATGTTGCCTGATCGAGATATACAAGCGTTTAAAACTTTCATATGCTGGCGGAAAATAAAATACAACAACCTTTGAATTCTTTGAATCCTTACCATTATTTACAATGTAATCAATTCAAAATTCTGTCCATACATCAGCCATTTTAGCTGTTAAATCTTCTGATGTTAAAGCGATGAATTGATGAGTAAGTGTTAAATAAGCAACGTTCTTTTGCTCTGTAAGCTCTGACAGCTCGCGACAAGTTATACTCCCGTTCGCTCAGGACCTTAATGGCGGGAAAATTTACATGTTAGCAAATTTTTTGCTAACTTGCAAATTTTGCTATATTTTCACTTTGAGACAATATTTATGGATAAAACTTACAGGAATTCTTGTTGAACGTATAAACTATCGAATAAAATTATTTTTGGTTGCTAGAAATTGTAATAAAATTCATAAATTACCCTTTATAGCATAGTAGTAGTATATACTTCACTTTTAGTGACAAAATTACTACTAATTTGAATTTTACACTTTTGTTTTTGAAGAAATTTATATGAAAATGTTTGGAAATATGTATATTTTTATGTTTTATGAGTTTCTATTCGTTCATACCAAAATATTTAAAAAAAAATATTTATCTGTATGACATTTCGAACAATATTTCAAAAATATTTTTGTGTGAATTTGAAATAAATACAACATCAAGTTATTTGAAATATGTTAGAAAACTATTTTTACTTACATTTTACACTAAAATTAAATGAGAATTGGAAAAATAACACATTTTTGACCAAACCGCCAAAATGGGCCTTCCGGATTTCGAAGTACTTTTGGCACTTACTTTTCACTTTTTATACCACAAATTATATATCTACGTGTTTACTATATTACAAGGAATATAAAAAAGTATAACACTTTCGTTTTTAGTCCAGACACAAATATAAAATTCTATAAAAAAGACAGAGCACCTTCATCAATGCGACACGTGGAACGCCGAAAGTTCAGAGTGATTTCTTTTTTTTTTCTAAGAAACATTACCAGGTTATGGTTTAAAATAAAAGAGCATATCTTTGTCATTTATACTATTATCTATTGCATATTGTTTTTGATCGGCTTTGTTATTTCTGTTTGTAGGATCGAATTCGAGCACCATTCAATACCATAACAGTATGTTTTAAAGAGTCATGTCAAAAACAATTTAAACACCTGATAGAAATATTAGAGAGAAACTTCTTAAAATGATGTCATTCGATGTTGGATGGTTGTAGCAACAAAGTTATTATTTCCAATAACAACTACTACCAGCAGGAAGTCACGGGCAAAACTTAAAAAGTGAACATTGGCTGTGATTTTTCTAAACGATATCATATAAATTATTGAAATTGTGATAAACAATTTATTTTATCACATACACATTTGACATTGTGATGCCATTTGGATAGGAAAAACGTGTACCTGGAAGCATCAACCTCCCTAAACTCGGAGATGGATGTGGTTTATGGCTCTATCGTCGACTACGTTTCGGTCACACGTGTTCATCTGCGGCCTCAGTAGTCACATCAGCGGAACGAGAGAGAGAGAGAGAGAGAGAGAGAGAGTCCACTCCACCTTCACCTCGAGTAAGAAAGGCGGCTGAGTCAGGCAGATCAACCCTGCCACCACTGTTCACCCACACGCAACCGAAGTAGGCTAGCTTAGTTCATTCGAAGCCTTCTCCTGGGGCATGCCCTTAATCTCCAAGTGGCCGGCCTCCTTGTGCATTCATCTTAGTTCATCATAGATGACCGATCCACGGCTACTAAGCCCCACGGCTATGAAAAGGCCCATTCGTGGGCTGAAGTGCCATAAACCTGTCTTAGCAGAGTATATTAATCTTAGTTGGAATGGTTAATACAGGTTTACAAATTTTCTTCAAAATTAATAAAAGAAAAACTTATATTTATAAGTTTTTCTTTTATTTACTTCTTTAAGTTACTTCATAAATATTCAAATAATAATTGTCGAAATACAATTATTTAACGTCTAATAAACATAAAAGTAAAGTTACAGCCTATATACGTCCCACTGCTGGGCACAGGCCTCCCCTAATTTCTGAGAGGGTTTTAGGGCAAGGAAGAGTCCGCCGCGCTCTTGGGATCTGCTTTCGAAATATTTTTTTCTTATTCCTCAGACATGCTATTTTAGCCGGCACGTGGTAAATCAGCACTTAAAATTGCAATTAACAATTTCATTGGTGCCGGCGGGGATTGAACCCGGGTTACTCGCGTTCTGTAATATTTACAGCGAGCGTTAACCATCTGAGCTACCACGGCTAATAAACATAGGTATTTAATATTATATATAAAGAACTAACATGGAAACTTCATTAGAGATAACTCGACGCTTCGATTTCAAAAGGAGCTGAGTTCAATGCAAAATAGGTTTCATTCGTCGGAACTAGTCAAAAGCGCGTCAAGGAAACGGCGTGGAAATAGCAAACCGACTAGCGCTGACAGTCCGACATCCAATCTACGTTGAAATTCATTCATTGAGCTTTTGTTAAATTCTATTTCTGAACATTAAAGGTAACTTTTGAATGAGACCCGTTCATCAGACCAGTGTTTAATATAGTTTTCTTTTATTTAACATTGTTTATATGATATAAATATTTGATAACGTGTTAGTTTTTAAGACCGTCTTTGAAGCCAGTATTGTACAATGTGTTAGTGGCATCATCATCATCACCGCCTGTCACCGATCTGAAAATTTCACGTCTGGCTTAAACGTAAATTTTACAGTGCCATCTTTTGTAATCCATGTGGTCTTTCCGATATTCACCTCTTATGTCGTCAACTTACGAAATGTTGTTGTCGTAAGTCTCAACAACTCTTGTATATATGTAACAAAGTGGCCTTGTGGTAAGGCCTCGAAACGTTATACATGTTTGCCTCATAATTATAACTTTATTATTACTAGGTCTCCATAACAATTGGCAAGCGGTTTGGCAACCGCAGTTTTTTTTTCTAGTTTCTAGACTCTGCTATCCAATTCCTTGTTTGTTTCTACCTGTCGCCTCTTACGACAGCACACGGAACGATATGAGGTTCTGATTGTGGTAAGTGGCATATCTCGACAGATGAGGGGAGCAGCGTCTAAGATATGGATATTCAGATACTATGAAGCTCGCCAAGTGTGGCGATTATGAAGTATAAGCCACGCTGTTCGACACATCTACCTGTCTATTCCAATTGACCTCAGCGCTGAACTTAGTTTGCTGCTCTGCTCCAATGCTTGATAGCGAAATGTTTTTTTATAAAACTGTATTGACAAACAAACTTACAGTACACTTGATGGTAAGTGGCTACTGCAAGTACCTGGTAAAAATGTACATCGACTCGAATATTTTTTCTCAAACATACAAACATAGAATAATTCTGGGTAATAACTCTACGCATGCAGATTTCTCCAAGATTTTTGCCTCCGAGTACGTGGTAATTCAAGATTAAAATGTGATTTATAATTTTAGTACTGCCGATGCCAATTGGGTGGAAATACTAGTTGACACCCTTACTACGTTATTCAAGAGAGCGCCTTACCTCTCATTTTGATAATATTTAACTATGTATTTTCCAGTCAGGGATATAATGTGCAAAGATTTGAAACGATGCCGGAATCAGAAAATGTGTACAAATACAAAAAGTCATAGATAATATATGATAAGTATGATAGATAAAAATATCTGTATAGATGATGATAAATATTTACTTAGAAGTTGTCAGACACTTCTCGGTAAATATTCGGCACCGACTGCCACGGAAGGCACGTAAAGCCGTTGGTCCTGTGCCTGATCTCTTTCTGGTCATGTCGGTTTACCGTCCCATTGGACTATGTAAATAAGGAAATAGATAGTGCACCTGTGCTTGTACATACACTTGGGCACTATAATCTTGTCCTGCACTGATGGCTGGTCTCTGTTGAGACTGACAGCCGTGACCGATATTCGGTCTGGAGGACATTAATTAACGCCTAGGCAAAAAGATCCCTAGCTCGCTATTTTTCAACAAAATAATGTGCCAAATCCTATTCAATTATACCACTGGAAGAGACCCAATTCCAACAATAGACTTAAACGAACTGATAAAGAAGTAAACTAATAAAAATAATAGTACTAATAATAATTTACTACACTCTCACAACAGAAACAAGCCAAACTGTTCTCGTGTCAAATTAGCACAAATTTAAATGTCAAAGTAATTATAACGAAAACCGATCAGTGTCCATGAATATTTAATTTCTTTATCAAAATATGTATATCAGAACAACAGTGACCAAAGCAACACATTCAAGCCCACTAAACTTAAAAAAATATCCACCCATCATCCATCCACTACAGCATATGAATGTCCACTACTGAACATAGGCCTCCCCCATAGATTGCCTCATTGGGGGGGGGGGGGATTTTGACATAGATGACAAGTGTGGCGAGTGTGTTCTCAATATGGGGTGGTGGGTATTTAAAAGAGTGTGTTTTCCACAGCCAAATCTTTAAATATTAGCAACATGATTAAGACCACTAAAAATAAAATTAAAATGACGTGGAGTATATAATGATTTCTTATTAATGATGTGGAGTATAATTAATAGAGAAACCGGTAAAGACAAACCTCGTTACATCACTATCGATTGAAAATTAAACACCGTCACTGCACGGCATACAAACATATGTTTTTTCACAAATGTTTATTCCGTCCGAGTTTCAAGTCTAGGAACATGATGTAGTGATAGAAATATATAAGTATCGTTTTAAACATTTTAGAGTATTCATACCAAAGTTTTATTACAAATAACTAGTAAATTAACTTTCATCTTGTTTACAGAGTCAGTAACTCTCTTCATTTAAGACGAAATTAAAACTACAGAGTTAATTATTACCGAAGAAACTGAGTTTCGTAGCTTTGTAAACACGGGCTTCAAATCGGAAATATATTTGTAGATAGACTGAATTTTAAAGGTATGAAAAGGTCTTAATTAAGTTTTCGTGTTTACGAATAATTCATGTGGATTGCCTTTGAGTCGTATTATTATAAAATTTACTATAAAAAATATTATGAGTACTTATGATTTAGATACCGCATGAGATAAGAATAAAATAAGGAAAAAAATGAGATAAGTATAAAAAAAAAAGAAAAATTTAGTTGACCCTGCAGGCCACCCCTGAAACTTCCCGCTAATTTCAAATGCAAAGCGCTCCAAATTTCACCAAATTATGACGTTGAATATCGGAGTAATTTAAAAAAAATCATTTTTTTTTTCAAAAACGCACACACACACACACACACACACACACACACAAACACATGCACACACAAAAATAACTTTAGTTATACTTGTTCCGAAATAAAGTTGCGTATTATTCTTTTGTTACCTACTTGACCTTAAATGTTTTTTCAAGAAAAAAATGTCGATTAGTTTGATAGCTGATCACGAAATATAGATAAGCTACGCATTTAATTGAGGACTGGTAAATATTATCTTAGCTCTTACCTTTATCAAGCCAATAGAGGAATCAGCGCGCTCCAAACTGCAAATACTGAATTGAATCGAAGGCAGATCCAGACGGTGGGAGAGCTGACGCTGGAAAGTTTGATGGCGCGTGGGAACAATCGGCAAGGTTGTCTGGCGAAGAACCTGTTAATAAAACAATTTTATTTTAAATGTACAATATCTGAAAATTATTTATTATAGAAACAACATTACATCCTACACTTATTGTTATACCAGTATCGGCTGAGGTAGACTAAATGTAAAAACAACGCAAATATTTGTTTTTTGGAAAGGATAATTCAAATTGCTGTTTGCATGTTACACATTTAACATAACCATGTAAGGACATAGCAACGGAGGTCGAACTATTTCTTGACTATGCAGCTTCCTAACATAAATTGTAACATGTCACTCTTCAATATTATTTGTACTATAAACTAAGTTCAAATTATGAAAAATATCACTTGTAATATGTTGCTGTATTTCACTTCGAGAGTGAGAGATGGAGACCTTTTTTACTGATAACAACTGCAACAGCTGAGGCAACGTAATAATATTTTATTTCCTGATCCTAAAAGCATAGAAGTAGATACATTTGGAAAACAGCATGTACTTACCATCAGGTGTACTGTGTGCTCGCTAGTCACCTTTATGCCGTAATAAATCCTCTCTCAATTCAGCAACACATTGTATTTTAAAGAAAAATAAGACTAAATATTTCATTCAATTTTAATACTTACAATGGCATTGAACTTTACTATGTTCAGTAAACTGCAATTTCTCGTAAAATTATGCCTTAGACTTAGACACTAAACGCTTTTATAGACGATAATACTAGTGAATTAACTCTGAGTTTTCAATCTTTCGCACTATTAGTTCTGGAATTTTATTATACTCTTCGATCAATAAAATAGTCTATTAGACTTTAAAAGAAAAAGATATATTTTAAAGATTTATATAATAAGATTATTTTTATATTTATTACTATTATTAGATTATAAGATTTATATTAATAACAAGCACACAATTCCTGAACATCTTAATAACACCAATAAAATCTACGACCACTTTCTGAATTTACAAGTCGGTAACGATGAGATGAGTAGTATGTTATTACTTGATTATTTTCGAGCATATAGACTGTTTGCAACATGAATTACTTTTAGCAAAGCTAAGCTGCTATTGATTCTCAAATATGACAGATTTGGAGAAAAATATTCGTGCCTCAGGTTAGTTCAGCACGGCGTGCATCAGGACTCTCTACTTAGTCTCGTCCTATTTACAATTTTTACAGCAGATCTACCTAGGCATATAAAATTTTGTAACTATCCCTTATATGCTGATGATACACTACTTTACTACTCGTTTGACCATAATATTTAGTTTAGTATAAGTTTGTGTGAATTTATTTCAATGAGATTTCTATAATTTCCGATGCCCATTTTGTGGTAATACTAGATTCTGATATCAGCCAAATATGGATTGAATGTCTTTAATCTAACAATGAAAATCCAATCAAGATGTTATAAGTAAATAAACTGATACGAATTAAATTAAATTATCTCTTCCAATTGTCTGTGTCTTGTTTTAGAATTCGGTAAATTTACTTATAGTAAATAAATTGATACGGATTAAATTAAGTTTTCTCTTTCAATTGCCTGTATCTTGTTTTAGAATTCGGCAAATTTATATTCTGAATAGTATGCGCTTCGAAGCGAAATCAGTTTCTCGTTGAGTAAATATTACGTATTAATATTAAAATAATTATAAAATTTATTTTGTCTTGAACATATATTTTTTTTATGTGAAGGCAGTTTAGGAATGCACGCATGCTTTTACTTTAGGCACCACTATCAAAACAGATTTATTTATTTATTTCATCATTCATCATCATCATTACAGCCCTTCACAAGTCCACTGCAGAACATAGGCCTCCCCCAAGTAGTGCCACAAAGCACGGTCTTAAGCCACCTGCATCCATCTTCTTCTTTGACTTCCGGCTTGTCTTACCAGGTCTTCGCTCCATCTAGTGGGGGATCGCCCTACACTACGCCTACCGGTACGAGGCTACCACTCGAGAACCTTTTTATACCTTTACTATACACCTGACAATAAAGAAGGGCGAACTTAATGCCTTATGGCATTATCTACCAGTCAACCCGGGATGATTGGAGAATCTGTGGCAGGTGTATACAATCACTTTGTATATTTAATAAATAAGAAGTAAAGATATAAGATACAATTAAATTCAAATAAATAGAATATGTAGAATATATTTAGTAAAAATATACATACCAACTTAATATCTATTATATAATATATAATAAATAATTAATATTTAAACGGGTACTTCTACACAAATCTACAAATAAATAAAATAATGTAATACAAAAAATAACACAATACATACTAAAATACATTTACAAAATATCACTTATGAAGTGAAAGAGAGAAAAATAAACAATATATACGGTATTATTCTTATGATAAAATTCTCGAACTTTTAGTCCCTTAATAGAATTCTTGTTACTAGTTTTCTTGGTATCAATAGGCAAGGCATTCCAGAGCAGTATGGACTTCACAGTAAAATAGGCATTAAGAGAGCCACTCTATTATGGTGGGATACGACTTTTATGACTATTTTAAGAAATGATCGAGTTCCCGATCGTGAGTAGACTACAGATACTGAAAGTTATATTTAAGATAAGAAGGGGAATGTATGAATGTGTAGGAATTCCGGAGTTACGTCTTTGACGAATAAAAAGCCATTTAAGCTTAGATCGGTACTGGGAAACACGGTCATATTTACGTAAGCCGAAAATGAACCTAATGCAATTGTTGAGAAGGCGCACCGAGATATTGAGATAGATCTGGGTAGCACACATCTATAATAGGTAATATCAAAGTCTGGATACGTAGAAGTTTAGTTTTAAAAGGCAGGAAAATTTTTAAGACGACAAAGAGAACCTAATTATAAATAATAATAAATTTCAGCAAATTGAACTCCCCAACTTTAGGCATGGTATATATTTAAGCCAAGATTTTTGACAGATTTACAAAATGGCAGCATCGTTTCATTTCAGAGAAAGATTATCATTATTAATCTTAGCTAACATCCTGCTACTACCTACAACCATTGCTTTACATTTGGATGGGTTAACCGAAACACCATATCTGTACGACCAATCTCTTATGGCATCAAGGTAGTGGTTGAGTTTACTAATATTATCGTTAAGATCCTTAACACTACTTTATCTACATATAGATGGTGCTAACAGTTGAGAACTGAAGTGATAATTTAAAAATAAATTCTATATTTATGGATAAAGAAAACATTATAGGAGAAAGTGTTCCGCCTTGCGGCACGCCTGTTTCAATGTCAGCCCATGTTGAGAACTCTTGTTCTAATCGTACTGATTGCTGGCGGCCGCGAAAATAGGATAAAACCAATTCCAAAGCTAGGGTTGAGATTCTAAGATTAATTAGAAAGATTACAAAGACATCGTGGTCGACTGTGTTAAAAACATTTGAAAAATCAACAAGCACTACCACTGTAAGCTTCTGCTGATCCATTCTATTCCAATGTTGTCTGTGACTCGTATCAAGGCAGTGTTAGTACTGTCACGTAGTACTATTATTTATTCTGTGGTACTCTGAACTGCGCGAAAGCCTGACTGATATTTATTCAGCAGGTTGTGTTTAGGTTATGAACACAGAGATTTGCTTGTGAACACAGGCTTCCAGTACTTTAGCTAGGTATGGCAATATTGAAATTGGTCGAAAACGGGTAGGTAATAAGGTATTAGGTATTTTAGGAAGTGGTCGCACTACTGATAAAGTTTTTATATTGTATTGATTGAAAATATAGACAGAGAGGGAGAGAGAGAGAAGAAACAATTACCTGTATATCATAAATTGTTTTAAACTATTCCCAGTTTACAACAATTCATAATATACAGGTAATTGTAGACATAGTTTTCTTACTAATTGCACTCCGATAACAGGAAACTACTACATGGGCCGCAAAATACGGGTCATATTATTTATTATATTGTTAAAGCAATAAAAATTAATAACAAGAAAAAAAAACAAAGAGTTTTACTTGAAATTTTAGCAACTCCTTGAAATATTTTTTCTCAAAATTTATGAAAAAATCAGAAAATGTGTTCGTACGATTGACGATTTTTCCAGACCGATATAACTTCAAGAAAAGAGTTACTCCTTTCTAAAAGGCCGGCAACGCACCTGCAATTCCCCTGGTATTGCAGTTGTTCATGGGCGTCGGTAGTCACTTACCATCAGGTGACCCGCATGTTCGTTTGCCCTCGTTTACCCCTATTCTATAAAAAATACTGTCTATTTTAGAACTTTTTTTTAACGTTTGCCAGATTGATCGGATGTAAAATAATGGTTTGGGTTACGAGGCGATCGGGGGAGGTGAGGAAAAAACTAAAAGAAATTAATTTGAAATGGAATAACTATTTTGTCTATATTTAGCTTATACGTTTTCGTTTTAAATTTTTTCGAAAGAACTATGTGTTAAAAGAGAAAAAAATATTCATTGGTTGATTGGTCATCATCTGGGCTTGCTTCTGCTATATACTTTTAAGAGTATATTTTGCGTATGCTAGTCTCTACTCATCGGAAAGCTTAGTTTTTTTTTTATCTTCAACAATCTCTGACGTACTGAGCTCTATAGCAGGCAACCGCTGAACAGTCAAGTAGAACGTGGTCAACTATTTCTCATATCTCATGCTATGCAGAAAAGGCTATCTCAACATCTATAGCAAACAGATGTTTATTAAATGAGCCCGTTATAGCACTAGTGACTTATTATTGCGGTTATGTTTTAGAGGATATCATAGATTCTTCTAATTTTATTACCAATGGCATTACTGAAATTGATAATTAATACCTTTAAGTGATAGATGTTGAAAAAAAAAACTGAAAGTGCTCAAATACCAAAGAATCCTTGAAAGATTTACGAAATTCTAATTCTGTAGTTTAAGGAACTTATGAGTTTCAAAGGTGACTCGAAATTATTCGTGTAATTATACAAACTACCAGTAACGTCGCCCTTTTGTTCTCAAAACTCGGAAGACACTGCCGTGAGTTTTAATATCCCGCTTGAAAATGTTCCCGACGCTATTCTAGTAAGTACTCCATTGACTATTTAAATTTTATTAAATTGACCCCGTGTAAACTGACTCCGTGTGCGTCTGTTAGAGTCGTGGTAGCCCACATTGTTAGCGCTCGCTGTAAATTTCATTGAACGATAGCAACCCGGGTTCGATCCCCGCCGGCACCAATGAAATTGTTAATTGCGATTTTAAACGTCGTGAGTAAACCTGCTTGTCTGAGAAATAAGAAAAACATATTTCAAAGACATTTGCAGTTCGCCAACACGCATTGGGGCAGCGCGGCGGACACTTCCCAACCCTAAAAACCCTCTCAGAAATGAGTGCTAACGGTGAGACGTGTATAGGCCGTAACTTTACGTTTTACTCCGGTTCCAAACCGTTAGTTGGTTATTGATTATTATTCTTATATATCAAAGATACATTATGTTAACGCATTTGCATGAAACCCTAATCCCAGTTTTATAAATAATTGACAGGAATAGAATAAGGATAAAATGTACTTCATTCTTAATTCAGATCTCTAACTGCATAAAATATTTAAATAAACTAAAGAAGCACGTTTCAAAGTTTCAGGAGCAAACATTATATATTAGAATTGATAACATTAATTTAAAAAAAAATTTCTTCTTGCTTTATCTGCTGTATTCCGGTCTTAGAGTTTGGAGTGCCAACATAGACAACTAGGTATTACATCTCAGCCCTTGCTTAAAGCTACAAATTTTCTATTAAAGCTCATAATTGACGAAGATATAACATACCATACATATGTACATAAAAGAATATGCGAACGAATAGAGTACCTCTTCCATTTTAAGTCAGCTACTCGTATCAAATTAATTCTCCAGGTGTGGATGTTTGTCGCTCTCTCATTAAAACTCATTGAAATTAGGATAAATAAAAAAAATTGCCACTTTTTACGAAATGGGATTAAACCAAATTTTCATCTCATACGATTTGTTGTTAATAAGAAAAAAACAGTTCTAATAAAAACAAAGTACATGTACTTCAATGTAATATCGAACTCAACCTAGGCGCCCTTTTTGTCCCAATAAACGCACAACTGCTAGTAAACTTCAGTTACAAAAACAACAAGACGGTCAAGATAACATTATTCTTCTTGCTCCAGCTCCGTAGGTAGTTGTTATATATACTTTTATTATTGTTACTACCAAGTATAAAAGGTCTTATTATATTAATTTATTCTTAAATGTTTTAATTGTGTATGCTTTCAGAACTATATATAAGCTCTATGAAATTATGTACTAAAACCCTCTTCTTGTCCTTCATAAATCCGTAAAACTCACTGCTAGAGATGGACCGCTTCCGTTACTGGGATAGCCACAATGTCCAAACTTGGCAGGGAACTTTAAGTAGTAACATAACGCTGCAACTATATTATAGCAGTGACACGAATGGGCCGGCTTAACATGGTAGGACACGGCAGAATACTACCGCTATTTTTCGTATTGTTGGTGTAGAGAATCTGAGACTCTTGAAAGAGGGCGAAACAAATCGTAGATAGATACAAAATCTATATATCGATACAATATCCAATTTAACATTTTAACTTCCAATGCTGACTGGCTGGTTATAACTGTCGAAAGTCATAACATCCTTCTTGCATTTTCTATAGTCTCATCTTGCGACACCTACGGAAAAAAATAAGTTCCTAATTTGAAATATATTTGTTTTTAATGTAGATCTTTGGTTTAAAAATTAATTAAAATAATCAACCTACTCATATAATGCATTTAAAGTCACATTTATTCAATAAATACAAACTTCCATGTTTAAACTTGTATTTCAAATTTAACAGAATCATAATTCCTTTAATGAATAATTTGAAATACACAATTATTTTTAAATCACCAATGATGAATAAAAACTAACAAACCTAAACTAAATTATAAATAAATCCTACATTAAATTAAATAAGCTTAGCTCCAATAAAATAACTCTCTAAACTGTTTTTGAAACTTTTATTGCAGTTTGAAAGTTTGTTATGCCACTTTATTACATTCTAATTTCGATTATATAACAAGTGACTCGTATAGGGCATAAAATAATTTAACTTGTATTAAAAAGTACAAAACGACTTCAAGAGGTAACCACTAGAATATCATCTAAATAGATTAAAATCTTAATCCCATATTTATTCTACACTTACGGATGGATTTTTCTTTAAATTTATATGGAACCCGCACTAAAATGTATTCAATAAAAAGAGTTATTTAAATTTATTATTATTATAAAATATATAAAAATTGTCTAGCCGTTTTACTTCTCTTTTCTTGAATTTGATTAAAAGTATCAAAAACTTAATTAAATCTTGTCAGCCTTTGTAAGGTTGGATTCTTTTTTTAGTTAAGTTATAAAATATCCTTTTGTATAAATGTTTTCATGTACTACCTAACTAATATCTTTAGTAATTTATAAAAAAAACTGGCTAAATTAATCGTCTCTCTTGTCTTAATGAATTAAAGAGTTCCCTATCATAGCTCCCATAATATATCTTATAGAGACCGAGAGAGCTCAAAGATCTATAATGAAGCTTATATTAAATCTTCGTTATACATACACAACATCTAAAGTATATGAATTGGCAAATTTCTAAGTGTACAAAAATCGTATATATACAAATGCATAAAACGATATCGAAATATTTCCCCAATATATGTAGAAAAAAAACAAAAGAACAAAAAATGTCCAGTACCATTTGTCAAAATTGCTTTAGCAAAAAGGCAATATGACTACCAAGGACCTCATTTATGTAATTCTATTAATAAAAATTAAAGAACTTAAAAATACACCAAATGAAACAACTATTTTAATTGGCTAAACCTACTTTAAGCACATATTTTAACAAATCAGACACACACACACACACACACACACACACACACACACACACACCCACGCACACGCACACGCACACGCACACGCACACGCACACGCCCCGCCGCACACGCACACGCACACGCACACGCCGCACACGCACACGCACACGCACACGCACACGCACACGACACGCACACGCACACGCACACGCACGCGCACGCACACACGCACACGCACACACACACACACACATTGTTTTTTTTTCTTGTACTACGCTTAGAGTCTGCATTGTGCACGGAATGTGAGATAACTGAATGGGAAGGAAACTGCCTCCTAACATACAGGCTAACCTAGTTTAGGATTCTTTAGCAGTTTAGGAGAGTTTAGCAACTAACGTTATTAAATTTTCCGTAAAATAATAGACCTCACTTAGATGCTTTCATAGACAATAACAAGATTTCGCTCCAACGTGATTAGAAACGTTAGGGAAGTTATTAACCGAGTTTATTGTTTACCATTAACCACACGCCTGTAATATTTCACTTAGAAATTGAATGTTTAGTAAACATAAAGTTACAGCCTTTATACTCATGCGTTCCTGTGCGGACTACACCCCTCTCCTTGTGTTATTTGAGAGTTTAGGAGCTCCATTGAATGTTCGAAGCAGACTATTCCTCACTAAAAGATGTAAGACTGGGAAACAGAGGTATACACTGGCCTACAATTGTGAAAAACAGTGGAAGATGTGGAGTTATTTTTTAAAGTAGGGTTTTCCAGACCGATACGACTTAAGAACCTTCAAGAAACGAGCTTATTCTTTGTAAAAAGCTGGTTATGCACCAGCAATTCCCCTAGTGTTGTGGTTGTTCATGAGCAGCGTTCGACACTTACCATCAGGTGAACCGCATGCTTTTTTCCCACTTTTCAAAAAAAGAAATAACAACAGTTTACCATTTAGACGCTGAAGAATAAATCCATTTAATGATTTTGTTATCATAGATATCTGGCTCTATGTATCTACCACTTAAGTATGTTAAGCTTGAAAGATTTACCACCGGCCTGATTTATCAGCCTGCCACGCTGTTTCGTATTGGCGGTCTTAACTTGTCTAAATAATATTATATTTCTTGGAAATAACCTTTTTAATGGAAGCGGGGCATTCCATCATAGTACTCACGGATGTCAACGCGTTTGCATTTTAAGAGGATTGTAAAGTGCCGATACGCGACGCGAGTAAGTGTTTCAAAAATGCTATCTGTTTCACATCGCTCGCCCCGTATCGCCGTCGTGCGATAGAGAAAGTTGCAAAATTGGAAGTGATTACCAACATTTTCTTTTTAAAATATTGTTTCGAGCGATGACGTTTTCACCCCCCTAAACCTTTACTAAATGAGACAATTTTGGTCTCATTAGATTCACTACACCTTAATTTAGGTCTGTACGTTTTTCCTTATTGGTTATTCAGTTTAGTTTAATTACAAAAAAAAAGCACGAGGAAGTTTTTAAATCAAAAATATAGATATTTAACTGCTAATAACTTACATCGTACGCAATATTTCCTTAAAATAAAAACGTACGAACATAGTTTTTCATTATATCTACAAAATTGTCAAAAACTATAAAAATTTGACTATGTTTACGGGAGGGAAAACGTTAGGGTACGTTACGTTTTCCCGTACACGTACGTTTACGTTAGGGTTACGGGAAAGTTTACAGGTTCAGAATTCTGTTAAATTGTAATGGAGGATAAAAATAGATGTCTATGGGCTGTGGCCACTGTCTACTATCTATTTTTTACTTTCCACTTCCCATTTCCTACTACACTTGGACTAAGTGCTTATGCAGGTTCTTTCGCGATGTTTTTTTCTTTACCGTCAAGCAAGTGGCAAATTGGTAGACTGATGGATAAGCTTCGTAACGAAGAAATCCACCGGAGAACAAAGATCACCGACATAGCCTTACGTATTAGCAAGCGAAATTGACAATGGGCTGATCTCATCTGCCTTAGAAGCGATAATCGTTGGAGTAGACGCGTCTTAGTGAAGACGCAAGTGTGGGACGCCCCTGGCTAGATAGAGCGACAATCAGCGCAAGGCGGCTGGCAGCAACTGGATCAATGAAGCCGACGATCAGTCTAAGTGGCGCCCCTTGGGAGAGGTGTACGTCCAGCAGTAAACTGCCGCAGGCTAATGACGAAGTGGTAAATCAGCACGTAAAAAAAACTGCAGCTATCAATTTCAATATTGCTGGGTTGTTCGCGTACTCTGTAATTTAGAAAGCACTTGGTCTCTTAGCTACTACAGTTTTGTATAAATTTATTTAAAAAAAAAAAGAATAAATGGAATAACTTTCAATAAAGTCACATCACAATGGGTGCATTTGGCAGAAAAAAGCGCTAGCAAGCGCTTATAAGCGCTGAAATAGTTATCGGCCAGGACACGTTTGCTCACTTCGGTAGCGCTGACACAATCCGCCATTTTGCTAATTTAATTTGTTTGTTTGGAAGTAGGTTTATAAATTGTTTTGTGCAATATTAGTTTTAAGTAATATAATGACATGAATAAACATTATACATGTTATTAAAAATTCATGATTGGTAGGTTTTTAATATGAATACTTTACAAACATATATTTAAATTAGGTTAGGTTCCCCGGTTAAAACTAACATCGTGTCCTGGAGGAAAATAGCTACTTACTATTTGACAGCGCTTACCGCTTACGATCACCATTTTGCTTACAAGCGCTTGCTAGCGCTTCTTTCTGCCGAACGCACCCATTGTTTAAAGAAACTTAAAATATTACGCTTGTTAGATTTTCCCGAGATTAAATACATATAAACAGTTACAAAATAAAATAATTTAAATATATAAAATAACACTACAAGCGATGCCAATCTATTGAATAGAGTTTAAGGTGTAGTGCGGTATAAGAATATCCAGTTCACAATATCATCGTGGGGTAAGAGGCGATAGAGAAAATAAAACCAAGAGATGGGTATCAGCGTCTTTCTAATAACGATAAAAAAATAGAAAACTGGGATTGCCAACCCTACCTTCCAAACGTTTACATTAGGAAATATCCTCTTATGGGGCAATTTATCGCTGAGGCAATTTATGGGGTAGGCCTATGTTCAGCAGTGAAACACCCCCACCTGATGTAAATGCTGTAGCCCACAGACATCTACATTTATACTCGATTAAGAATCAAAATGCAGAATTATTCCCATTCGTGCTACAACCATAATTCATTTACCAGTAGTTTTTTTTAACCACTGACCCGATTTTGTTTTTTTTTTGGTTCAGGGTAACTTGACCGATAGCGTTCTTATCTGTGATTGAAAATGACCAGCTCTTTTTTGTTTGGGGGTTCATAATTTTTAATTTAAAATATTTTTAAATTTTTAAAACAAGTACGTTAAAAATACGGTACGGTATTGTTACACTACATATGTGCTCACATTTTTTGCATTCAAAAAAAGTAAGAAATAGTAAATGTAGCTACCATTATTTGAAACAAAGTTTACTCAGTCTATTAATTAGTATTCACACCTTTTACAATCCGCACGAAAACAAAAAAGTACGTGTAAGTGACGAGTCAAATAAAGAGAAGAATATAGGTCACGAAGTCACAGGTCAATACAAAAACATAAAAAAATATTTCCCTTCACAGACGCTCAACGTAAACAATATCAGACTACTGTTTATCTTCTAATCACACGCTGCAACCAGACACACAAGGTATAAAATACTCAAGCTATTAATCTTAGCTTATAAACAGATTACAGAGGGGGGCTAAAGCTAAAGTTCAAGTGATCGATTGTTACAATGACAGGCATTTGACATGAATATAAACTATTCTTTTTTTAAAAAAGCTTTGTAGATTTCTTGCTATTACTTCCCAGGACGCAGACATTTTTCGAACCAAAAATCTTATTTCACAAGTATGTATTCCATGAACATATGAAACCGATAATTGGATTTTTATACGTGGTAGAGCCATGCAGAAGTTATATTAGTAGTGTAGTTGTAGCAAGAATGGGTCGGCTTGACCGAGGAAGGAGCACGCTCTCACAGAATACCAGCGTAAAATAGCAGCTTAATGCTGCTGTGTTTCGTATTTTGAACCTTTTTACTGGAAACGAGGCATTCCATCTTAGTTCTCACGGGTGACAACACATCTGCATTTTGTTTCGTAATCGAGGATAGATGTAGATGTCTATGGGCCGCAGCAATCACTTACCATCAGGTGGACTGTGTACTCGTTTGTCACCCTATCCTATAAAAAAATGCCGTACAGGCAGTGACAGAAAAACTTCTGACTCATAAAGTAGTACTAACGTCATCTAGATCGAATTTCGTTTACGAACTTGTCATCTGCGTGAGTCAGAATATAGTAACCGAGTGTATGCGCAAGAACAGGCGCACTCTGTTTTCTCTTATTCTTATAGTTCGATTAGATGACAATCCAACACGGATCGGAGGTAGATCAGGCGCAGGACCAACGGCTATACCTGCGTTCCGAGGCACAAGGGAAAACACCGCCAATTTCCCGATTCCAATTTGCTACAGAAAATTTCTCGACAGAAATTCATCTCAATAAGTGATTTTTTTTGCCCGATTCCAGATTCGAACCTGAAAGCTCATGGTCAGCAGTCGGTTTTCGTCTACAAGACCAACGAGATAGAGGAAAAGTCATGCTGTGGTGCTTTAGACAAAGTCGAAAGCTATCGATCGTAATCGTATCGCATTGTCATGTACGATTCATAAGTCAATATTAGTGATGCAACGAATACTACCTTTACGAATACGAATATTAAACCTACTATTCAGCGAATACGAATACGAATATCTCGCTATGGTAATAAATAACTAATTCATTCATTTGATGATTTTCTATTGTTCTGATAATTAGAATTTACAATAGGCAAGTTTTTATTTAAAAAACACAAAATTTTCTGGTATTAGGCGATTTCTTTTATCAGTCTGGATGTTCCCAGCCATTGAAAAAAGCCTTTCTGAGGCGACTGTATATCTTTTCAGTGAAAAATATTTTTGGACGAGTTTTTTCAGCTTTGGAAAATGGACACCTTGGATGGGAACCCCGTTGTTGCAGTAAAGGGCGTGTACACGTATTTTTTCGAGACGACGACGCGCATTTTCCAAGCCTGCCAGTAAAGAGTTGCGTACAAAAATATTCGTGATTAGTATTCGCCGAATACGAATATTTTTTTTATAGGATAGGGTGACAAACGAGCACACAGTCCACCTGATGGTAAGTGATTGCTGTGGCCCATAGACATCTACATCTATCCTCGATTACGAATCAAAATGCAGATGCGTTGTCACCCGTGAGGACTAAGATGGAATGCCTCGTTTCCAGTAAAAAGGGTCTCCGGTTCTCTACACTCACCATACGAAATACAGCAGCATTAAGCTACTATTTCACGCTGGTATTCTGTGAGAGCGTGGTCCTTCCCCGGTCGAGCCGACCCATTTGTGCTACAACTATACTACTAATATAACTGAAACATGGCTCTACCACGTAGAAATTTCGGTAAATGTGAATTCGGCGAATACGAATATTCGTATTCGTATTCGTTGCATCACTAGTCAACATCTATCAGATGAGTAATTACTAATTAGCAATAGTACCAATCAAATGCCTACTAATAAGATTACTTGGTGAAACATAAATCGATTTCATTATTCACGGTTTCCTGTTAAAATTATTTGATGAGTTTACTGTGAAAGTAAAAAGTCAGAAAAATGTTAAAATATTTGTTTAAACTAAAATATATAGCATCGAAGTCACATTAAAAAACGATATTTTAATTCGATTCATTAGCATCATCATCATTACAGCACATTCCAAGTCCACTGCTGAACATATTATGACGAAATGATGGCTACGTGGCGCAGTGGCTTAGCGTTGAGTTGCAGCGCTGAGGGAAATAAGTATTTTTATTTTTTATCGCCTCCCGATTACTATTTTGGGTCTGAATGTTTGTCGTCGTCGAAGAAAAAATAGGCCTACCCCAAAGACTAGCACAAATCGGTCCATCGACTTACTTCAACTCTTACCGGCTCATCAGTTCATCTGGTAGGGGGCCGAAATAAACTTTATTTCATGATAGGAGACTTCTTTCACCATCGGTTATCGCTTACTCTGTTTAACTGCGTTTAACTTCAAATTTTAACTCATTTCGAATTTTATCACGCAGAGAAACTCCAAGCCACCCGGGAACTTTCATTTTAATTCTATTTCAAAAATGTTAATTTAAAATAAACTTTATTAATGAAACGCAAACACGCAACAAGAACAAAAAAGTAGGCCAGTAATTTTTCAACGCAATTATTCACGTATAAAAATGTAAGCCAAAAAGAAATTCGTTTTCATAATGGCTGTATCAATATACTTACTTTTCTGATAATCCAAGAGTCCCGTCAAAACAACGAAAATTTTCCAATAATTTGTAATGAAATAAGCCGCGGGTTGTCGTCAATGATTGACTTGTATTCGAATAAACATTACTTTTCTGTATTATTGCTGTGTATGTTTTTATTTTTCTTTTTACACGAACACGATAATGCCTTGAGAGTATTGTAGGTTACATACTCGTAATTGGAGACCCTTAGATCGTCGTAATAATAGCTTATTTTCAAATTATAAATTCTTTGTTCTGTACCTTTTAACCAAGAAATAAATTCGATTACATTTTTCACGATCTGATTGATTCTGATCGATTTTATCTTTTTGTCTGTAATCCTAATTGTTAAAAGATAATTTTTTGGTTTTTTTATGCTCATGATGGTATTAGCGTATTCTATGTACGCTTTTATTTTTTTATGTATTTTTTATACTTAACCCTATACTTGCATGCTATATTGAATAGGATAAAAGAATGGATGTGGATGTGTCAGGAGGCCACACATTCCTGGCGTTGCGTGGAACGAGTGAAAAATGCTTGATATTTTTTTCTTCCGTAAGAATTCCACTACTTTACATATTTATTTTCAAGGCTGCATTCTATGATGTTTTTGATCAATGCGCATTGTGTTTTCGCCAAAAATTATGCTGATTACCTTTCTTGGCATGCCTCTAAAGTACAAAGTTTAATTTATTAAACTATCTTTTTTATGTTGTACAGCCAATGTGTGTTGCCAGTGGTATCAAATGAATCTGAGACGTGGTCCTTCACTGCTGGCCGTATGAGGAAGGTCAAGGTCGCTCAGCGAGCTATGAAGAGGGCTATGCTAGGGTTTCTCTACGCGACAGAATTAAAAATTGGGATATCTCAGATAGAATAAGAGTAACCGATATAGCGCAACAGATTAGTAAGCTGAAATGGTCATGGGCTGGCCATGTAGCTCGAAGAACGGACAACGATGGGGAAGAAAGGTTCTCGAGTAGCAGCCTCGTACTGGGAGGCAAAGTATGGGGTGGCCCCAATAGATGGAGTGACGATTAGGTAAGACATGCGGAAGTCGATGAATGACCGTGCTCAGGACTCACAGCTCAGGACCGTGCATTGTGGCATTCCTTGGGAGAGGACTATGTTCAGCAGTGGACTGGTAAAGGATTGTAAATAATGATGATAATTTATGTTGCAGATCAAAAAATAAAGAAAGAAGAAGTCTTGCTTACATTTTAAGTGATAAAAAAATAAACCAAAAAATATACTCAATTTAACGTAAGGACACGCACTCACGTACACATATTACGCATTTAAAATCGTTTACTGCAAACAAATTTGTTTTAGGTGCATATGAAGAAAGAAGGAAGGAAGATGTGAGCGTGAATGCGTGTGGAGCAGTTAAGCATGGTTTCGCCATCACTTGTACGCAAGTACGCAGCGCTCAGTTTTTCTTCCTTTGGTGGTTTAAGAGTGAGATTTATGTTATGGATGAGTATAATGTGGGGTAAGTTAATAATGCCAAAATAAAGTATTATTATGAACAATAAGCATTGATGATAAACGATATTTACGCAGTTCTAAATACCATAGTTCTATTCTACAAATATAGTCTTCATACTATACACGTGCAACGTTTGCGCACGGACCGCCTCTTATGCCTAATAGGGGTTTTGAAGCAAGGAAGATTCCACCACAGTGATTCAATGCGTGTTGGCGAACTTCTTTTGGAAGTATTCCTTTGGAACTTAATTTCTTTTCAAACATATTTTGATTTGTCCGACATTCATTTACGTTGTAGAGCCATGATACAGCTGCATTAGTAATATAGTTTTAGCACGAACGGGTCAGCTCGACCGGGGAAGGACCACGCGCTCTAAGAATAACAGCGTTGAAACAGCAACTCTACGCTGCTGTATTTCGTATGGTAAGTATAGAGAACTGGAGACACATTTTACTGGAAACGAGGCATTCGATCATAGTCCTCATGAATGAAAACAAATCTACATTTCTAATTGGTAATCCAGGATAGATGTAGATATCTATGGACCACAGCAACCGCTTACCATCAGGTAAACTGTGTGCTCGTTTCTCACCTTGTCCTATAAAAAAATGGAATATCCATTGCATGTCGAACAAATCAAAACAATTTGTCATCATCGAAAAATGACGATTTCTTTCACCGCTGACAACGTTTACCACGTTGTCAGTACTTCGTTTCTGGGATCAAGGCTCGACTTGCATATAATTAAAATGAAAAACCGAGTGTTAATCCTGAGCTATACGGGGTTCAATACTACTTACATTCAGCCTTTATTCTTAAAATATTTGCTTGGTTTGAAGGAAATGCCCCCTTAGACTAGTCGTAGCGGTAGTCGTAAGCATGGTAATCCTCAGTATCTAACCGGAGTTAAGAACTTACCAGTGTTTCACCCTCGTGCCTCAGAATGGACGTAAGGCCGTTGGTCCTACACCTGATCCATATCTTCGGTCGTGTTGGATAGCCGTCCCATCGCACTTTGAGAGTAAGGAAATACAGAGTGCTTGCCAACACATTTTTTTATAGAGTAAGGGCAACAAACGAATACACAGTGCACCTGATGTTAAGTGGATGCTGTCATCCATAGACATCAACATTTTTGTCCTCGATTAAGAATAAAAATTATCAAATCAATTAAAAATCAGGGCTGACAAAGCAGATGCGTTATCACCCCTGAGGACTAAGATGGATTGCCTCGTTTCCAGTAAAAAAGGGTCTCTGGATCTCTATACTCACCATACAAAACACAGCACTATTAAGTTGCTCTTTTACGCTGGTATTCAGTGAGAGCGTGGTCCTTTTCCGGTCGAGCCGACCCATTTGTGCTACAACCATAATATGGCTGCAGCGTGGCTCTACCACGTAAAAAATTAACAGACATTCGTGTACTTTAATCCCATCTTACGCAGATGGCTAGATACGATACGGAGGACATTATTATTGTAAAAATGACTTTCAATAACTATTAATTCTTTATAATCTATATTGAAGAATAATTATACCATACTATTCCTGTTACACTATGATATCCTCAGCGCACTTTATTCGCCATAGCGGAAGCGTATTTACCCAGGTTACTGGTTAATTATATTATTTATAATTAAATAACAAGTCTTAGAATTTCACAATCCTGATAAGTAAGCTTCCAAAAATTTTAGACTACATCTTCAAAATTCTAGTTGTACGTGACGAAACAAGTTATATAAAGATTTAGTTTACTCTCGGGTGATGTCAGAGACACGATTATTATTATTAGTTTTATAAAGTCTAAAGAGTTGTAGTAGTTAAAATACGAACCATCTCCCCATAAATTCCCTCATGTTTGTCATTGCTACGGTTGGTAAGAGCGTTGACGACGACAGTTATTATGTTCTAGTTCTTTAAAGAATGAAGCTGTCTTTTGGTTTATCTGTTTGTCTCTGTCGCCTATTAAAAAGACCACAGAACGGTACGAGATAGTGGGTATTCTTATACCACCACTACAAAATCACAAACAGTAAAATGCACACGGACAAAGAGAAACGGAGCGACAGTAGCCTTGTGTATAGGGTGCAGACTGCAAACTCAGAGAGTCGTGGGTTCGAATCTGCCATTCGTCTACTGTAGTGAACCACCACATATATGGTGAACGGTACTAAAATTGCTTCATACTCGTAACTGCTAAACTTCGGAGCTTAGCAGTTCCGATAAAAAAAAGTGTAAAAAAAGTTCAAAGAGTGGCCAAATTTTAAAGTCATCATTATAGTACTTATCTCAACTTTATTTAAATCGGTATATTATTTATCTTATATTTATACTGGATGACCTTTTTTACCGTCTGGAAAAAAATAGGATGTAACGTGTGAACGGAGTAGAAGAAGCCTATGGCACTGATATTTTACAAAAAATAAAAACAAAAATTTTGAATTAAACTTTTAAATTTTTTTAAACAACTACTTTGCCCTTTGCCCTTGAGCTTGTGACCCTGCGAAGTGACAAGGTAAAAATTGGTGCAAAGGTGCAGATTTTGTGATTTTCTTCTTTTTGCTCTAAACCAACATTAACTATGTTGTGAACATAAGTCATTTTGGTCCACAATATAATTTGTTGTTGGTAATAATTTGACATGACGTTTTAAATTTTTAAGATCCTAGCCATGAACCCCTATACTATACAAAAAATATTATGTGAATATGACCTCTATCGGTCAAGTCTTTCAGAAGATACACGATCACTAACATTTGATGTGCAGATAATTTTATATAATAGAGGATTAATTGTTACCTTTTTTCCAGCATCCTTATGCTCTTGCACGTACTCCTGTTTCAGAGGCTCAGTTTGCAAATCAGGCAGAGAATGGCTGATGCGGATTGCAGCCTGACGGGATAGAGAGTCGCAGTTGCTGTCCTGGGATTCACGTCTGGATCTACAAAGAAAACTTTATAAATTTGCATGATATTATGTATCACTGATTATTAATTTGTATAAACCTATCATAGTCCACTGAGCAAATTCCTCCCCATACATTTCCGAATGAGGGGTATATTCGCAATAATTGTAACGTTTTTATAGACGAGTTGAAAACCGTAGTATGTTTTATTTCAATTACTAGTTGTCATCTTCTCTCTACCACCTGTATGCAGATGATCTCGACACAATTATATTTATCTTGGCTTATTGGCTTATGGATTATGGCTTATTTTTCAAAGAGTAGTCAAATTTTAAAGTTAAGTTCATATATATAAACAAAAATGTAATAAAAATACCATTATCGCAGTTTTTGAAAGTACGATTAGATAAGGCTTCTACTTTTATTTGAAATTATCCAAAATTGAATGTAATTTATGGACAAGATCGTTTTTGCATACCGATCGACCCTTACGAATGTTTGCGTGCGCAGTAAAATCTGTTAAAATATTGCATTACCATGCATTTTAAATTTAAAACATAAAAAGGGCAGAAAGTTTGCGACTTTCTTAAATTAATTCTCACGTAATATTTGCTTGTTGAAAATTTGGCCGGTTATTGCAAAATAACCCTATACATTTACAAACCACTATTGAGAATCTTTATAAGGTAGTTAAATGTTTTAACAAGAATCTGGCATGTATTTTCGGCTGGAATCATATGGGTTAATTGTGAACTCTTTAAAATCCAAAACCATAATTATTGGGAGTTCAAAAGAGATTGAAGTTACAGCCTATATACGCCCCACTGTTGGACACATGTCTCCTCTCATTTATAAGAAGGTTTTAGAAGATCAGAAATGTTTTTAAAGAAAAAAATGGCAACTACTCGTTAAATTATAGGTGTTCTTATCCTTTGTCAAAATTTAGGTATCGTTTTGGATTACAGTCTTTCTTTGACTTCTCAAATTAATGTAGTGAACCGTAAAATGTGTGGAACATATACGTTTTTTTTTCAATATATGTTTATTTTGTTATATCAATCTTTCTCAGGTGTACAATAAAGAATAATTCACGTTCGCAGTGTCAGCATCGATATCTCGCAACTATGGCGCTGCTTTCGTCGCTGGTCTGAGTATTTTACACCTGGCGTAAACGAGATGGTTACACTACTGGTATTCTGTGAGAGTGTGGTCCTCCCCTGGTTGAATTATTCATTCGTGCTACAACCATAATATCTCTGCAGCGTGGCTCTACCACTTAAAAATTTTCACCCACAACTAACAACGATAGCACGCTATCCTGTGGCAGCTTTAGAGAATCACGCAATCTCACTTCGTGGTTACAAGTATATCTTTTTGGCATCTGATAGTCGTGGTAGCTCTTTTTAACTGTACACAATATGTCTCGAAAACCACAAAATCTTTCCGGAATTATCTTTATTCGACGCTTACGACACCCATGGGACGCAATTGGATGGTCGATCCAAAACCATCACCACTCGGTAAAAATTACCATATATTTTCTTTATAATTCTGCCATACGCTGTAGTGACCATCAAACTCGTCCCACTCACGCGCTGTAAATTAAGGTGTAACTGTATCGCGATTGATCATCGCCACTGATAACGAGATCGCTGGTTCTTTTCACGCTCAAAGGCAAAAGGTATAGCAATTCAGCAAGGAAACGCTACATTTACCGATAGTTGGCACTATAGATTAGGAAAGTATGATAATTTTAGTTTTTAGCCATTATGTAGTTATTACAATTTTAAACAATTTATATTATAATAATGTGTCCACCTTGTAGTAGCGATTATCCCTTTTTATTGGAAATGAGACATTCTATCTTAGTCCTCAAGGGTGACAACGCATCTGTATTTTAATACATTATCGAGGATAGATATAGAAGTCTATGGATCACAGTATGCACTTACCAACAGACAAACATTGTGCTCGATTGTCACCTTCATACTCATAAAAAAAAGGAAATGGGCAGCAGCAACTTCCTGATACCAACTCAACCATACTCAACTCAAGATTATTAAAAATATGCGATTGCCAACCAGCGTGCCAAGCGCAACATCCTTGGCAAAATCCTTCCTATGAGGTTATCTAAGAAAGAGACCTATTTTCAGCAGTAGACATTTATAGGCTGAATGGATAATGTAAATGAATAAATTGAAATAAATGAAAGATTATTAAATATACCATAGTACGATTTGATGATAAGTTGCGATATTATATACCAGTGGCGAGGTAACAGTACTGGAACATATCGTAAGTTACGACGAAAGTCTGCACTCCATATCATAACTCATAGCTGTTGGTGCCGAATCATAAACGATATCTACTGTTATGCCCCTGATTCAATAATACTTTATGACAAAATCGTAAAGGTTATATCGCACAAGTCACGTTAATCAATAAACGGCGTGCCTTTGTTAAGATTCATGAGATA
This sequence comes from Parnassius apollo, assembly GCA_907164705.1. Classification (NCBI taxonomy): domain Eukaryota; kingdom Metazoa; phylum Arthropoda; class Insecta; order Lepidoptera; family Papilionidae; genus Parnassius; species Parnassius apollo. The sequence continues at coordinate 2,888,330 of CAJQZP010000088.1, read as the reverse complement.
TACGTTTACGTTATCGCTTTTGCGAGCTTATGATCTAAATAACGTTTGATATAATTGAGTATTTAACATTAATAATGTTGTCCTCCAGACAGAATTTCAGTCACGGCAACCAGTGTCAACGGAGACTCGCCATCTGCGCAGGACAGCATTGTAGTGTTCAAGTGCATGCGCGTGCACAGGTGCAATCTCTATTCCCTTACTCTCATAGTCCGGTAATCTGACACGACCGTAGAAAGATCAGACGCAGGACGTACGGCTTTACGTGCTTTCTGAAGCACGGCAGTGAAAAGATGGCCAACTTTCTGACTCTTTGCTACTGCCGAGAATTTCTTGACAGAAAAGCACAATAACTGATTTCGGCACTTTAACACTGCAGAAACTTCTTGACAAATTTTATTATACTACTTCTATTATACTACGCAATTACTAGACTAACGAGGCAGCAAAATAATAAATCGAATTAATAGCTAGTCAGCACTTGTTTTGTCAAGAATCGAAGAAAATACCAGAGTTTCTTTTAGTTTGAGCAGGTCTTGTATTCAATTCGAATACTACCTAGTTTCTGAGATAAAGAATATTAGAGATTATTAGATTAGTTATTCATTTTACTATTGAATTCTGAAAAAAGCTGGAAGCAAAGAAAAAAACTGTGTAATTTTTTTTTTCATATCCTTGTATTATTTTGATTTGTTTTTATAACGTACAAATACAAAGTAGGTAGTTACCGTCCCATAAACCAGCGCCAAGTTGCAGCACAATGGTAGCCCACGGCCGCTAGCAATACAGCAGCCATCGCCGCCAACAGCACAGCAGCTACGTAGTCCAGGGAGCTGCCACGCACGCTGGACTGTTGGCCTTCCAAACCTTCGGGCGGCCACGCTCCACCTATGTAAATATTTTAAATATTAATATCAGTTTAAATCATTCGATGGATGCAGGTGGCTCAGGACCGTGCTTTGTGGCGTTACTTGGGGGAGGCCTACGTTCAGCAGTGGACTTGTGAAGGGCTGTAATGATGATGATGATGATGAAATCATTCCGCGTCGTTATTTGCCTTAAACTTAAACTTAAAACCGCCCAGGGAGTGCCTGGCAGGGACGCAGATGTACGCGGTGTGGAGGGGTGTGCGGCGCGCCCGTCTGTAGGCTCGCTGTGTCCCATTCATTGTCCTAACAGCGTTTGTGGCACTAAGTGAATGTGTAGTGTCTGTGTATGACGGGCCGGTGACATTTGGGTCGTCGGAATCTAGCAGAACTGGGGACTCAAAACGTTACGAGGCCTCCGGAGACTTTCCTTAACAGTTGGAGTCAGAGCGTGGGCTGCGTTTACCACTAGCGGGTTGAGATATGTCTCGGCGCTCTCAAAGTAGCGCTGATACATTTCCTTGAAATATTCAGAGATCGTCGGAACTTGACAATCTCTGTGCAGTCAGTTTGGCTGGTACCACCGAATCCTGAGGCTATGTGAATGAATTTTTTCGGACGACGTAGAGGTCGTAGAAATGAGTATGAGCCGCTTGTGCCAGGGCTACGCTTGCGTAGGACACGATAGGTCTGACGCAATCTTCGTATAGGTGGAACTGGTGTGTCTTAGGGACAGTTTGCTCTTGCTGTTTATTAGTGGGTGGAGGTAACTAGTGACGAATTTGGCACGATTGCGGACGGTGCGAATGTGTTTCGCAAAGGTGGTGTGCTCGAATGTGACTTCAAGGTATTTTGAGGTTGTTTGCCACGGGATCTGGCAGCCGAATAGTGTGATCGTGCCTTGAGATCTTTTCGGATTTACGTAAGTTACAAGTCAGTCTTAAAAAAAATTTTTTCTAAAAATTTTTGTTATAGAAATATTATCTTAAAAAATGAAAAAATTATTCACTATCAAAAATAGTGAGTTTTTTTGAACTAAGCGTGTATTTTACAATTAACATAACACATGTAATATTTGTAATATTACACATTTTCACACTACAATTCGATGTAATTTTTAATAAGTATTATATTATAAGATGATTTTGCAACTAAATATTTATCTATACATAAATTATGTAAATATTTTGCATTTATTTAATATTATTTTTTATATGAAACGCTATTTCGATGTATAGTAGACAAGTTTCTTTGAGGTCCTAATTCCGTGGCATATACACACGGAAAATAAGAATTTTTCACAACTTTACGCTGCGCTGCTTGCTACAAACTTTCCGTTAATTTCAATAACGCGTTCCTATTTCCTTTATAATAACTTTTCACAAACTTAGGTAAGTATATAGTTATAAACATTTATGGATAATTTACAAACTAAATTATATCATTTTACAAAATATTACGTATACTATTATCCATTCTGTGTCAATAACTTGCTTTAGAAAGAGCCACATGTTGTTTGTAATATTATTGTAATCACACGAATAGTATTAAAGTAAATAAAATTGATTACCTAGGTATAGTATTTATTCATAAATAAAAGAAATAAATTATATTAACACGCAAAATAAAGAATAGCTGTTCTTTCGTTCATTCAGAATTAAAGCCGTAAATTACAATAGCAGTTAATTTTTTTTAATAAAATACCTCTGAATGCTAGAAATTCCATTCCATTCCATTTAATAAGACAGTGAAGAAGTATTTAATACAAAGCGGTTTTTACTAATTTGGAAGAATATCTTGTATTTATTACTTTTTTATTACGATTTGAATTTTTTTTAATAAATTTGATTAATTATTTAATTCTTATAGGGAACAATATTTATGTTACACGAAATATAATCGACCCGAAAGATACATCATAATTTAAATAAATGCCAAATGTAATAATAAAACTTAACTTATAATAAATCTTTTGAATTTTAATTTGAAGCATGAAATGTTTATATTTATTATGAGAATGTTCTATATCATTTTTTCATATCATACATATTTTTTTACATACCAAAATCATAGTACAAAGATAATACATCTGGAAAATTTGCTCTTGCTGTAGGTTTTGTTAAAGAAAATTAAAATTAGTCAACAACACCTTGTTAATTAATTAATTGCATTATTAAAAATAAACTTAACTTGTCAGATCTATACTCACGGGGATGGTTATTGATATTTTTTATATTTATCTATATAATTTGGGTCGTAGAATAATGAGGACCATGTATATTCTAGCTGCCTTTTCTTTTCCTTTTTGTACACCCGGAATTAGGAACCGTTGTCCCCCCTGAGGAGTAACATGGAATGCCTCGTTTACAGTTAAAAGGGTTTCCGGTTCTCTACACTCACCATATGAAACACATCAGCGTTAAGCTACTATTTCACCCTGATATTCTGTAAGAGCGTGGTCCTTCCCTGGTAGAGCTGATTACACTCTAAAATGGAATTCAAATGGCTCAGGGACTTACTTAGTATGATGGCTGTGCAACAGAGAGTATGCTATTTTTAACGTCGGAAATTAAAAATATGTAATGTATTCAGTACAGTTAGTATTCGCATAAACATAAGAAATCATTGTATAACAGAGTAATTTGTTCGATGTAAAAAAATATCTAAAAATACATATTTATGATAGGTTTTGTACAAAGTATACAAGAAATGTTAATTTCTATTCATATAAATGAAGTATAATAGGTTTTATGATTAAATTTTTAGAATAATGTTTTTAATATGTGACTCAAATCTCCAAAACGATATAAGCCACATTAGAATCTGTCGTGACGTAACTTTTATAGTAAACAAGCTAAGCTCTTAAGTGTTATTTATAAAATTTTCAAGTTTGATAACTTACATACACGATTGATGACTTTTATTCCGTATTTTATTGAAATGTCATGGTGAAAGATGGTATGGTTTACGAATAAAAGCAGAAAGTGCTAATCTACCAAGGATACATGGATGGTGGCGAATTTTTTTGCAAGCAATCCCGATTTTTGTTCTGATAAGTTAAAGAATGTAAAACATCAATGTAAGTAGCTGTAACCAACTTTTGTTTAAACGGTAACACAACACCAGCTCAGAGTGTATTTTGATAATATGTACACAGTTATGTTTATCTATGATTACAATAATTAGCAGTCATTAGTTGTATCTAAGATAACCTAATCTATTACAAAATTTGACTTGCAATACCATCACCTCATGATGTTTTGTTGTATATAAACAATATAAGTCATAGTTACATCAAATTTAACTTCATAGAAGTATAGTCTGGTTTTTGTTGACAATGCATCAGTAATGTAATGTATGACAATGTAATGGGTATTTTCTTGCCAGTTTTAATCAAGTATTTCTCATATTTAAGTAAATTGGCAACATGAATCCATATCTTCCCCGGCGTTCTTATGCTCGTATTTTTGCAGTCATGCACTACACACCAATGATAAAGATTGTAAATTTTTATTAAACTTTTAAAAATATCTTATTACTTTGCAAAATCGTTTTATTTACAAGGGCAGTTATGTCACGAGCTTAACAGCATGACAGCTAACGTTTTTGCGCAAAATTTTTAAACCGATAAATTAAAAGTAATTTTTACGGCACTATTCGGTTTTAAAATAAATTATAAAAATTTATAGTTAATATTAAAAGTTATAGTGGTTCAATATCACTTGAAGATTCATTAAAACACTATTTGACAACGTTTGTAACACCCTATTATAATGATGACCAACATTCGCTGGGAACAAAAGATTCTCGAGCCTCTTATGGGCAAGCGAAGTGCAGAAGAATTAGGAAATGTAGGAAATCAACGAAATGAATGCAAGTGGCTCAGAACTTCTATCCAGTACACTCATCTAAAAATGCCTACGTTCAGTGGTGGACACATGAGAGGCTGTAATGTTGATGATGATGTTGAAACTGATTTTATTTGATTCTTTTTTCACTCATAAAGACTTCACACCTATTTTTCACTCCTACGGGTGGAAAATAGGAGTGAAGTCTTTAATCTAAGATGAATTTTAGACAAATTCCTACTGTTACCTTGAACTTGTTAGGTATAATCTTTATTCTACTCAAAAGGGCTTAAATTACGTTATTTATCCTAGCACCGACTTAATAAGCTATTACGTGGGAATTATTGTAGTCTTTATATTTATTTGAAGACAGCTTTTACATTTTATAATATTCCGAAGGGTAAAACAAGCCAGAATTACTCATATTATTCTACTCTTCTGTTCTCATCATTTTAACATTTTGTTCTCCTCTTATCTCCGTTTTATTGTAAAAAGTCTGCATGTTAATACCGTTTTGATTACACACTATTTATCCGTCAACTTAAAACGACTTAAAATGGAAAAAAAAATATAAATTTAAGCTGTCTGTAAGTTTTGAAACAAGTTTTTGTTTTATAATGTACTTTTATCGCGTACGATAACTTTTTCCTAAGGAAAATTGGATCTTTTTTTAAATATCGAAACCGTGTATATGACCTGTGTATAATAATGTCCTCTAAACTCAATTTCGGTTACAGTGACCAATCTAAATAGAGTCTAGCCATCTGCGCAGGACTAGATTACAGTGCTGTAAGTGCTTGAGAACTTGAGCACAGGTGCGCTCTTTATTTACTCCTTTCTATAGTCCGATGGGACGGCAATCCAACGCGATCGAGAGATCAGGCGCAACGCGAGACCAAAGGATTTACATACTCTCCGAAGCACGGGGTGAATCACACTAATTTCCTGAGTCCGTTCTGCTACAGAGAATTTCTTCACAGAAAGAGAAGATGATTTTTGACCCGGTCTGGGATTAGAACCCGTAACCAACATTCACTAAAACAACGAGATAGTCGACTGCCTCGTGAGTCCTTTAGACAAATGACAAAATATATGCAGCCTTTTTTTGTTTGGGTTCAGCTATTATTTTTGTATTGTTACCGCCGTATCCCTAGTTATCGCCGCTTATTAAAGCAGGCAAAATTAAGTACATACATAATTTTTCCATACAAAACTCTTTAAATAATTTAATAACAGCATTTTAACCATTTTACTGTCAGTAAGGCATATATAAACATTTCGATTGTTCAACTATTGTGTCTTTTCGCGGACACATAAGTTGTTAATCATCTTTCATGGCTGTATGATGTAATGCTCTAATGATTCCGTGCGGGGAATGCTCTTTGTATTCCCCGCACGGAAAATATTACAAAATGTTACACACAATAACAAGTAGTAATAAACAAGTAATCATGTCATCTGGACCCTTTTGGCTCGACCCTAGATTTCATCTTTATTTTTCATCTTTATCAGCAATTGCGTTTATAATCATTAGTATAATGAAGCAATTAACAAGTTTGACGTTATTATTACACCATTGACCGAATTGTGACCACAGGATAGTTATTCTACTACCAGCTGTGCCGGAGGCATGGCTCGTCCGCGTGAAGAGCCGAGTGTTGAATTATTTTAACTAGTTATTATCTCTTTAAGTATGCGTTGAAATAACATTCTATAGAATGTTCATCATTTTACGATTAAGCAATATTTATCAAAAAAGTTGAGGAAAATTTTTCTTCACAAAATTGTTTCGATACAGTACTGTAGTTCGTAAGAATTGATATGCCAAGCCTGATAATAACGCTCATAAATCACTTTTTTAATTTTCAATATTTTTTGGTACAAAATATTAAAAGTGGCGATATGGTATCTCGCACATTTTTTAAAAATTTTAGATCTATATTTTTGTAAAGCATTGTATTTACGTATCACTATTACGCCAGCGCACTCACACAAAGCAGCTCGGGAGCGCTTTTTCTTCCGACTTGCTTAACAAAAATCAAAATTCAAGGCTGGCTTTGAGGTGTATGCTACTGCTAGATAGCTTCTACAATTCCTCATGAATCTAGCTATAATCCACAAAAAGTATTTTTTGATTGGTACTGGTAGTTCCAGACAGTAGCGTGTTTAAACGAACAAAAAAACTCCTTCGCTTTATTATATTAAGTGTAGATGGTCTTATTAGTAAAATTGTATAGACGATACATATCTACAATATTTTTACTGTCTGTATTTTATCGTCTACACCTCAAATATTTAATAAACGAATCCGTACGTGACATGGCGCTTTATCATTTAGCTTTTGATCTGAGATTAAGGACGCAAACGTGTAATGAATTAACAAGGATTCATCTCATGGTTTAATATTAGAATAGAATTAACCGCGCAATGTTTACGTTTAATTTTACGTTGTAGTGAACTTGAAGTTTGCTGTGTAGTGGCGGCATGTAGTTTCCAACACCCAATTTAGTCCTGTGGGTTTTTTTATAGGATAGGATAACAAACGAGCACACAGTACACCTGATGGTAAGTGGTTGCTCATCTACATCTATCCTCGATTACGAATCAAAATTCAGATGCGTTATCACCCGTGAGGACTAAGATGGAATTCCTCGTTTCCAGTAACAAAGGGTCACCTACCTACACCTACACTCACCATACGAAACACGGCAGCAATGAACTACTATTTTGCGCTATCTTAATATAAAACAGTGAAACAGTGTCTTAAAAGACGACAATGAGACATGCTAAAAAGGTCTTATGATTTCAGATAGATATCAGTATCATCACATCATGACATCTCGCTTACAACAGACGTAAAAACCCAGACCGGTGACGGAAGCAACGTCAAAGGTGTCAAACGTCTAGTATTGTATTCTTATATATTCATTATATACGCCTATCAAGAGTGACGATTGAGGCAAATCCTTTCTACAATAGGAGTGGTCCATATTCAAAAGAAGACTTTTAGGGGCTGATAAAATCGAAAAAAAGGAGAATGATAAGCATTTTATCTGAGGCATGATAAATTCTGAAGGCCGCTTGAACCTAAGACACCAATATGTATCTCTACCACACAATTTGGAGCTTTTTGCATACCTTTCTAAAAAGGAACATCATCATCAAGTCATTTGTCTAAGGACGACTTAGTTCGACCATAATATTTTACATAAGCTTTTGTAATGATAACTAGTCTTATCATCTTAATTCTTAATAAAAAAAGCTCACATCTAAACATGGCTGCTTCCGTTGCAGTAATGAGTCGATCGCAGTGCTAAACGTCTTTCACCTTAGACGCTTTTCTTTTCATAGAAACTTGTATCTGATTATTTACTCGATGTTTGCAACTGCCAATATGTTAAAACTATATTTAAAGATTTTATCGCGTTTAATTAACTATTTTATCTTATTTTTTATTCCCGACGTTTCCGGTGCTTTACTGCACCCATAGTTGCGGGGTGAGGGGGACTGAAGTATTTGATGTCCCAATTTCATAGTTAGCCTTCAGTCTTTGAATATTAATTTTTGGTCTAATCGACGCAGAACGAGCTCACATTATCTTGAAATCTTGCAGTGGTATGCTTGGGTTTATGTTCAATTTTGTTAATTATAGGATCCCAAGCAGATGGCAGCACCTATCCATCTTCTCTATTGAAATTAGGATGTTTTTTAATTTCAATAGCCTCGAGTATCATACTTGATAGGAATCACTGTTCTTTTGCAAGAATTTGTGGTTTATTAAATCTGATGTAATGTTGGGGACGACCTTGAACTTGTTCACAGACTGCAGACTTCCCGGAACATCGGTGCTTCACGTCAGCTATATGTTCTTACACGCGGGTTTTTGTATAATAAGTATGTTTCCTTATATTCATAGGTTTGACTGACAGAGACAGAGACACTAGTAGAAAATGTTACAAGATATTAAGCCTGCATTTAAATAACCTTTTATACTTAAGGTAACAGCAGTAAAGAAAAAATAAATACTAAGAATATCCGAAAAATGTGCTTTTTGTATATAATCCGTTCCCAGTTTTACAAGTTCTATTTTAATATTTACATGGAAAAAGCACTTAAGTACAATGGATTCTAAACGGTAGTTACAGTGCGTTACACGTCCATGGATCTATCAAATAAATAGAGTAACTTTTAATGGTTTCTCGGGGCGAAACGTAATACTGTTCAACGTTTACTTTCGGCAATTGCTTCAAAGTGAGGTCATGTTACGGGTGAGGTTGCTATGCCGGGGAATTTTTTATCGTCTATTTACTCATATGTACTACTATTATACTATTACTCTATATTTTGCCACTTCAGTGAGTAAAGGTAAATATAACTGCAACACTCTTGGAATTAATAACATATTGAAATTTTTATATGTATCTTAAAACATTCATAATCATAAGCCAAATCTTTTAAATATTTTCAGTCTTCTATGTTAACATTGTCATGATAACTAACAATACTTATTTATTAATAAAACTGAAGTGGCAAAGAAGGCTACACATGCGTTGTCACCTCTGAGAAATAAGATAGAACGCCACACAGTGTGAGATACGCTCTCTTCTTCCACGGTCTAGCCGACCCATTCGTGCTACAACCATAATATAGCTGCAGCGTAGCTCCACCACATAAAAATATAATATAAAAATACAATACAATCCCCTTAATCTAAACTAAGAAAACAAATAACATAACAAGAAACACATAAAGAGAAAAACAAAAGGCGGTTTTATTGCTATGCAGCAATTTCTTTCAGACAACCTAAACAGCAAATAAAAAAGTTAATTAATGGGTGCATAATATCATAATCTAAAATATAAAAGTAAATTAATAAACATGCCGGAATTTACTTAATTGACAGATAAGTGATCATAAATCGACAGGAAGAAATGAAAGGAGGAGGGAGAATTCAAAAGGAAAAATAATGTTTCTTAGCTTGGTTTTTAAAGGAGTCTCTTGTTTGAGCACAAAAATGCACTTTCATGGTACGTTTCGATAACTCTAAGCTTAATTGTGAAAAGTTGATAATTTAAAATACCTACATATCTTGATATGATATTTATCTTTTCTATTATTAAAAATGAATGGTTGTCCTTTAGCCTCGCTAAAACTCCTAACCGGCTCGACCGATTTTGATGAAATTTGTGTGCGTATTTAAATAGGCCTAGATAGTTTAGATTCAGATTTGGAGCCGGTAGATGGCGCTGTTGTTGAGAACCAGAAATCACCCGTATGAAGTCTGGGCGGATTGCTAACAATTATAATTTAAACCCGATACTGGAATTTTGAAATTAATCTTCGATATGCAAAGCCCGTAAATACTTTGCATACTCCGTTTACCACAGAATATATAAAAGTACTATATGTACAAACGCTGTAATTACCAATTATAAATGACCAAAACTTCTATTAAAATATTGATTAAAACTCCTCGACCTCAAGACACAGTCAGTTCATTTTTGCATAGATCGGACCATAAACAATAATTAAAAAAGCTGAAGGTACTCCGAGTTTAGCAATGACCATAGGTGCTGGAAAGAACCCGAAATGTCGGGAATTAAAAATAAAAATAATGAAAATAAAAATTAACGCGATAAAATCAGTAAAAGTAGTTTTAATCAATCGATTCTGTTTTGGAATAAAATACTCTTACAATAGTCTCTTAAAATAGTTCGTACAATCTTAATAACATCTAATACGTGCTCATCGCAAGATTTATAATAAATACTCTTTAGAAAAATAGTTTGAATAGTGAACATTATATATAGAATCTATTTACAATTACATAGCATAGCGACAGATAACAAACAGAGACAACATTCTTCGTAGACAGAGAAACCTATAGACAAATTGACGCCCTCTTTCGCATTCACACACGAAAAAGATAGATTTATGCATACGTCCTGCATAGAAATGAGACAAAGCGGTGTGGTTGTTTGTCCCTTTTTCCGTGCCGGTTTTTTTGTTTAGCAAACTACACTTTGCTAAACAACTATGACAGTTTGTAGCGATCTAAGGAGTTTACAAGTTGGTTTAAGTGAGAAAAAAGTGTTTTGTGAGCTTAAGATTGGTGAATCTTGTTCAGTTCAGTTCTTAGAACAATTAAATTTTTTATCTAAATATGTTTAAAAGTCATAAAGATTATTGTATAACCTAAAACTACGATATCGTATTTTCTCACTTTAGACCACGCTAATCATTTGTCTATAGGTTTCCCTGTCTACGACATTCTTCCATTTAGCACGATCTTGACACACCTCTCTCCCTTTTTTTACGTCATTCAACATTTCTAATATTCCCCTTAACCACTCATGGTAAGCTTAAGTTGCTTGTGTTACGAGTGATTCACGCCAGTAGTCGAATGGTGGATTCGAACCCACGATCTTTTTGAGTTCGCGGTCCGCGCCCTGCCATTAAGCTACTGTCGCTTTATTATATATTACACATACACAATGATGAAAGGTGCTCTCTTGGCCCATCTTCACCGACAACTTGATCGATAAACTTCTGTCTAGGGTGTCCCTCGCCAATACTCTCACTCATTTTGTCTCTCTCTCCATTTTAACTTTTAACTTTTCAAGCCACCGAAGCATTCCTTTTTTAATTCTCTTTACACCATCTTGCAAGCCATGCTTTTCTCTTATCACATAATTTCTCAGCCTGTATATAACCTCATCTTTACAGCATTAGTCTTATGCTTCTTCTGCCATATCATACATTAATGTAGGAACAGACATAATAATGCGCATAGCCATACGTGCCTTTTTCGACTCATTTTGACTTAACAGAACGGTATTTTTATCACAATTATAAAAGTATCTTGTACTGACTTTTTTTGGTAATGAGTTATCGGTAATAATTTCATGTTTACGCGAACACTAAACATTTAAATAAAACTATTATTTACGGATTTTATCACGTTTAACCCTACAGCCCCCAAGCGGTCTCATGAGACCGCGGCCATATTCCGTCAAATCCCTAGAGGTATCATGAGATCGCACCCTCCAACAGCACTTTAACCCATAAAAACTTATTTATAGAGACTACTTTTCTATGAAGAAGTTTAGCATTATATAATCAATATGAAATACTTTATCCTCTAGTGCAATAAACAAACTGTTATCCTATGAATATTTATTTATAATCTACGTTTATTTCGTACACCATTTTCGCGTGAATGTTATTGTGTTGATTTTTTGATTTTTCTAGTGTTTTATTAAAGTTTTAGTATAATGTTTTATTAATAAATTGTAAGGATAGTTTTTGTGTAAATATAATTTATCTTTTTACGTAAATAATTCAGAGTAATATATTGAAATCATTTTGATTTTCACGCTGCCGACATTCGATTTGTATGTTTTTATTTGTTATCAAAATACAATAGTCTTTTCGTAATGAATAGATTTTATAATGCCAAACTTCTTCATAGAAAAGTAGTCTCCAAATATAAGTTTTAATGGTTTTAAGTGCTGCGGGTGGGTGCCGTCGCATGCGACCGCTCGGGATTTGCCGGGTGCATGCGAATGCATGAGAATTTTAAGGGGCCTGAGGGGTTAAAAACTTATTTTATATTCCCGACGTTTCAAGCACTTTACCCATGAGTCCCATAAGTCCCCGCCGTGATCATGGATGCTATAGAGTGCTCGATGCGATAAAATCCGTAAAAACTAGTTTTATTTAAATTATAGATAGTATCAATTCTATGATTTTGTTCCATTGCTTCTTTTCTGTTCTTTTCAACCATTCTGTTTTTGTTTGTAATATTGTTAATTATATAAGCAAATGGATTTAGCCAATGTTAATATTTTTGTGAAAATCACTTTACTATCAGTCAAACTTATTGTAAAAAAATTGGTTCTATTTACAAAAGAGATTAAACATTTAGAATTAAGTAACAAATTTAACATAAAATGGATGTAGGTAAATGGAAAAATCTTAGAACCAAAGACTTAACCGTCTTAAAAACCGCTCCGGGCCCCGCTCGGAGACCGTGTTGCTCTAAGAGAAAAATTTACCTTACGGCCTGCGTAGCCCCTTTTTATAAGGGGACAGGGTGGGAGGGGGCGAAGCGCGTAGCTTGCATAATATAATATTATACAGATCACTCCGCTACACCACACGTGCCGCCGAAAGTTCACGGCTCCAGCCTATGAGAATAATTCAGTAAAAATCGGTTAACAGAGCGTTCCGCGTTGTTACCACTCGACTTGTATGGGAAACGCGCCAACATGCCGGCATGCCGCATGCCCACCAAACGCTAATAGGCTTATAATTTACAGGACGGGGAATGCTACTAAAAAGGTATTGTAGATGGATAGATAACTCTTTATTACACTTAAACCTAGTTGATGATTTAGAAATTTTTCTATTTCATAAATAATATAATTACATTATTTTATGTACCTACTTTAGATTAATCAAAACCTATATCAAGCTAATAAATTATTATATTTGTGTAACCAAAGCAGTTCCTGTTGTAATGGATAACACTATAAAGGGAACTGCTATATATCATAGATATTTACGTCGTGTGCTCGGTTCCTACGTATATCAATCCGTTATTACAAATCATATGAACATAATGATTAATAGGTTATTGGATATTTGTTTGCTACATATTAATTAGAATTAAATATTTTTTATGTTATAATTGAACTATTACATCAATAAATTGTATCTATATATTTAAATAGATGATTGAAAATCAGCAGGGAGAAACATTACCTAGGCGAAGTATTGACTGCGTTCAACATACTACCTATGAGTATGGGTAATTCCAAATAACGCATGCTCGCTGATAATTTAAATTTGAGTCTGAACTACTCCCAGTTCAGACTTAGTTCAAGTGACCTTTTCCAAAATAACAAGCTGTTATCTTGCAACAAATTTCGATACTTGACTTTTTTACTTTGGAACTGTCTTTTAACAGCCAGTAGCTGTCCTTTTCAGGTTACTACTTCTGTATAGTATTTCATATAATAAATTCAGTAGTTAGCTTTATTTACTTTTTATCATATAAATAATTATTACTTTTATAGTTTTGTTTTAGTTTTCTAATTTAATTGAATGTTTTCTGTGATTCTACAATATTTTTGTGTACTCGAATGTGAAAACAAGCATTCTACGAGTGTAATTGATTCTATCTCTTTTCATCTTAGGAATCCTGCCTAAGCAAGAGCATAAAAGAGATTATTTGTTGTTTCGAATGTTTTCGAAAATAGGAAACAAAACAATTTGTTCAGGTTTAAACATAACACTTTCAACCTGTTATCCTTAAAAATCTGTTGTTTTTCCTCTTACGGCAAATACGCCGCACTCCTAGTCTAAACCATATAATTTTAAACAAATTTTCATTTGGGGGAGTTTAGGTTAAACCTCAAGATTGTCTCTGAATACCAGCCTTAGATTATAGGCCGTTAAACTTTTAAAAAAGCTTTTAATGTATTGTGACGTAAATTAAAATTCATGATACTTGACTGGACGCTACATGGTTGTGAAAAACCTTTACGGACAATGGCGTAAAAATCCAACTTAACTCTCAATATCTCAGTAATTTATAAAGATACAGTAAACAGAAGACCTCTGTTTCCACTTGTTTTGTCCACTTCTTAAGAGCAAATAACAATATATTAGAAAGACTAAAAAGTTTCAAGCTAATTAAAGTTGAAAAGTTTTGTAGTAGTTTTGAAGTATTTGAACAAACAATTGGAACCCTTATATTTCTTAGTCTGAACATCTGTTAAAAACTTTTTTTCCAGGAACGGGTAGAGGTATCATTTCGAAATTAATATCAATTACCGAGTTCTGTGGTCACCATAAGTCCACAGATGAACCACATGAAATGCTACAGCTTGGTCCTGACACATCTACATCCATAAACCTGAATCTCTCATCAGGTCGTCCTCCATCTAGTGGGAGGCCGCCTTACACTTTATTTACTCAAACACTAAATTAAATATCAAAATAGATAAAAAGTAGATCATTTATAGAATTTTTAGACAAAACCAATTAATCTTACCAAAACTTGTGTTTCGTGTAATAAACCGACGACAACTGTTTTGTTTAACGCCTATTAGACAAATGTGAAACTTTTAGCGGTTCTCATTCAGATGTAACACACTTTGCTTTGGGACATAGGATAACTGTGATGTTAAGTTATACTGAGGCTATAACGCCCTACAATTAACTGAACAAACACAAAGTTAATAAATACATTTTGTTGTTGCAATCACGTATCGTTTTGGTAACGAACGCGTTAAAACTAATCGCAGCGGATGTTTTAATGTGGATATGAAATATGATGAAATGATTCCATTGCATAAAGATCGCGTGGGTGTATGTGCCGATATGATGTGTGCGACATTGCTTTGTTTTCAATTGTGTTATTAATAAAAATGAAATATTATTTCTATTGTGTTAACTGAAGTATTAAAACTTAAACCTAAAAGCTTTTCAATTAATAGAGTCAGGTGTTAATTTGCGGAAATCCATTATATTAAAGATGGTAACAAATTAATTAGCTAAGATCCACGTAATAAAAGAAAATGATGTGTCTTACCCAGGTATCAGTCAGTGAGGAAAGGTTCTCGAGTGGCAGCCTCGTACCAGTAGGCGTAGTGTAGGGCGACCCACCACTAGATGGAGTGACGACCTGGTAAGATATGCAGGAAGTCGATGGATGCAGGTGGCTCAGGACCGTGCTTTGTGGCATTACTTGGGGGAGGCCTATATTCAGCACTGGACTTGTGAAGGGCTGTAATGATGATGATGACCCAGGTATGTATATATTGTATAGAATAGAACAATTTTTAATCATTATATATACATATATATATATATATATATATATATATATATATATATATATATATATATATATATTTTTATAGTAGCATTAATTTTGAAATAAATATGCGGTTAAAGTTGAGGATTAATGTTAAATACAATGTTCGACGAAAAGAAGATTCCGTAAAAATTTCTCGATAGAAAAATAATCCAAAGTTACCTCCAAACCGAACAATAAACTGCCGGTATTCACAAAATACTTTAAATTAGATCATGAAACTTTGCATACTAACTGAACTAAATATAAAGCAGAACTTAGTTTTTTATTTTTTTAAATTAACATTATTTTCACTTTAAAAAGAAATTACCTAAACTATTAGCGTCCTGACGCTTGTTCCCTACCGCTGGATACCCCGCTCACGCTCACGCTTAGTCTCGCTTCGGCTTTCGAACGGGAAAGCCGTGTCGCTTACGATCAAAATACACATTACGCAACAGGACGACGTAAATTTAAAATAGAAAATAACCGTAATATAAATAAGAAGCGACCGGATTGGCGTAAAGAAACAGGCATAAATATGATAAACCTAATGAAATCTACTTACAGTATTAGTGATTACGAACATGTCGGTAGATATCATACGACGCGCGGGGAAGTGGGGGCGAAATTAGAATTTAAGCTGAGGTAGTATAGGATCTTAAGGCTTATACTACTAGTACCTCTGTCCTCGGAAGAACCAACAAGAAATCCAGTGGGGATTTTTAAACACTAATTTACAATATTATATTGTACATTTTTTATGGAATCATTAAATAACAGCATTGTAGCATTCACCTCATTCCAAGACGTACATAAACATAAATCCCCCCGATTCTATCTTTATTTTGAGATCCTTCAGAGCTTATTTTTAATTTGAGCAATATTTCATTCACTAAAGAGCGTACATGGCTGGTATAGAGATCATATTCCGGAATCTTTCGAACCTCTTGGGATAAACGTTCCCTTCATTGGACTTAAACATTAATGCACAGTCTGCATAAACTTTAGTATTATCTGTAAAAACTTTTTCCGTCTTAAATTTTAAAAGAAATTTGAGTTTTTTTTCGTATAGGAAAGCGAAGTGTGGGACGGCACCCTTCGAGGTGGAGTGACGATCTTGTGAGACATACAAAAAGTCCATGAAGACCGGTGGCTCAGGACTTGTGAAGCATTGTAAGTATGATGATTAAGTGATAAATTGTTAAAAGTTAGATGGAATATTTTTACGCGGTAGGGCCATGCATATTTACGTGGTAGAGCATGAGCATGTTCGGGGAAGGACCACGCTCTCACGGAATACCAGCATAAAATAGCAGCTTAATGCTGCTGTGTTTCATATGGTAAGTGTAGAGAACCGAAAACCCTTTTTACTGGTAAAAACGAGGCATTCCATTTTACTTCTCAAGAGTGACAAACGTCTGCATTTTGATTCTCAATCATCTATTGTGCGTTTAACAGGAAGTTTTCTTCTTTGCACAACTTCCATGTGGAATGGAAAACCACCAGCGATTTTTCCAGACCGATACAACCTTTAGGAAAAGAGCCTCCTCATTTTTAAAAGGCCGCAATTCCCCTGGTGTTTAAATTTTTCATAGGCGGCGGTAGTCATATATTATCAGATGAATCGCATGCTCGTTAACTCCTTCGTTAAAAAAAGGATATATCGAAAAAGAGGAAATATCCGGTAAGTGGATTTGTGCCTCGGCTGCGTTCTCGTTGTCAGTTCATTTTATTTAAAAAAAAAAAACAATTGCAAAGTCACTCTTAGACCGTTTCTTATTCTTATACCATACAATAATATTTATTTAACGCAAGTTTGATCACCCTAGCAAAGCAAACAGCCGCACGTGCGGTGGCTTAGTAAGTTACAGGGGTGAACGCACCCGTTACTATGTGACTTAAGCGACGCCGGCAATTTACGATCTTCGGCAAACTTTGCTTTTACAATTTGGAATAACTCCAACATCTGCTATAAGTTAGGGAGGTAAATGAAATAAAAATTACCTGTTATTTGTAAAAATAAACCAAATTATTAAAGAGGAAAGTGCTTTTCTTTTTTAAAGGCAACTATTCCTGACAAACAAATTTAATAAGTTATGTTCTTAAAAATAATTGGTGTTTCTCCGTATAAATTTTTAATTCTACTTGTACGTTTACATCACGTGAATATATTTTGAATAAAACTATTTTTGGGGATTTTTTCGCATTTATTTAACTTAATATGTATAGTTTGAGATTATTAATCATAGTTATTATTCAGCGTTTAATTATAACATTTAAAAATATTAGATTTTCACAGAATGAGCCCATTATACCTCAATACAGTCTTGCGACAGTATGCTTAGGCATAGATTTAATACTGTTAATAACAAGATCAAAAGGAAATAAAAGCATTTTGAGATTTAGATTTTCTTAAAATTCATTAGCTTTTGCGAGGGTTTTTGGTATATATTTAATAGCAGTCCTGAATATAGTCATAATTTGCTGACTTTATGAATCATAAGTATTTTACACATGTTTATAAAATATTTTATATACAGATGGAAGATACAAATCGAAAAAATATTTTAATTAAATTAATTAAAACGTATTCGACGTCCACTTCAACTAGAGACGTAATTTCCGTTCAATGATAACGATAATAAACACTCGAGAACTGTCAGTTAACTGTCAAACGAGATGTTATAATCAAGATATTGGTCTAATTCAAATTTAAGTTTAAGAGAAATCAAAAATCTTATTAATGAAATAATTTAAGTTTGAAATGTGAAATTTTAATAATTTAATACATTCAAGATGGAATCAAATGAGTAAATAATTTTCTAATCATAATAATACGACACTCTTTCCATAGTTCAAAGGATTTACTTGAATCACCAAACTTAGTAAATAAAAACTTGATTGGAGAATGACGTTTTACACGGAATTTAAATCTGGCAGAATGTAAATCAATATCAGATAGGGGGAAGGCTATACCCAGTAAGAGATCTATCGAAAAGTGCAATATCTTCAGGGCATTTTCGTGAGTTAATAGAATTTTACTTTGCGCAACTCCATTTTATAATAGTTATTGGAATTAATTGAGTAAAATCTGCGTAAAATATTAAAATTAGTGAATTACAAAACGCATCATTTTTAGTTGTGTAAAAACCTAGACCTTATCTAAATTATTTTACCACTTTTAATTTACTTAAGTAGTCTCATACGACGTAACATTAATTATATAAAGGCCCATTTACGGCAGTGGGCTTTTACGGGCCAACCAAGAAGTGAAAAAGGTGCTGTTGCGGGCGTCGCACACAAATACATCACAACCCACAGTGTTCCCAGTGACCTCTGCATGATGTTAATTTCTGAGAGCCATAGTATGGTAACAGAAATGGGCGTTGTATCTATTTTGAAAGCGTCTTAATTGAAGTAAAATAAATGAAACATAATCCTTCGTATTACAAAAAATGGCTTGTAATTAGTCTCAAGTTTATACTAGAATATATTTCCTAAAAGAGTGACATAGCAAACTTATGTTGCATAAATGAACGGAAGAGTCGGAAAGAGGCATGCTAGGTGAAAGTTTATCGACCAAATTGGCGATATATTGAAAATGGACCAAATGGTACTCTTACCCTTAACCGACGAGCATGTATGCGTAGGTATATGGGTGTGGAGGAGGCGAGAGACGTATGTCAGGATCATACTAAATGGAGGTCTATAGTCTCTGCATACCCTTCTGGGTGACAGGCGTGAGTGTTTATGTTATGTTATACTTCATAAAAGTTCCGCGGTACTTTGCGAATTAAAATGTAAAATACATAAAACATTCTTGGGAACTGAAGCGGGTACCGGTAGACTGGTGCAAAGCAATGATAGTTCCAGTATATAAAGGAAGAGGGTCGCAGCAGGACTGTAAAAACTACCGTGGCATCAGCCTTCTTAGCATTGTGGGAAAACTGTATGCTAAGGTACTGATTGAAAGGGGCATGAACGAAACTGATGGAAAATTTTGGGAAGTGCAAGCGGGATTTAGAAACGGAATGGGATGTACAGATCAAGTCTTTTCCATGCGCATGATCGCGGAGAAGTTTCTGGCCAAAAACCAAAAGGTTTTTTGTGCGTTCATGGACTTGGAAAAGGCCTATGACAGAGTGGATAGGGATTTGCTATGGCAAACACTGAACTCATTTGGGTTGAGCGCTGGCTTGAAAATGTAAAATAGATACGGAATTTGTTTAAACAGACATTCAATACCATACGTTTTATAATAAAATCTATTAATTCGTAATAATAATAGTGGCTAATAGATAATCTCGGGCTTAAATTATGGTTTAAACAGAAACCTTCTAACTATAGATACCCCTTAGCCAAAGCGCCACAGCCTATTCAAAATTAGATTTGCTGTCAATTTCATACTTTAAATTTTAATTCGCATATATACCGAAACACATTCTAGTATCAACCTGAGACAAGTTATAAACTACCTGTTTTCTAATAAGCCTGATAACATTCATTAGTGTGGGTGCGTACTAAATTTTTTGTAGGCAATTCATTTGTACTAAGTCAATATTTACCACTGACATGATATGTGTTGGGACAACATGGTCGCAAATTATGTTTGCATTATGAACAGAAAAATATACGGTGTTATTATATTACAAAACAATGTTTGATCACAAAACGATTTTTTTTAGCTTTTACTTAAAAAAGAAATGTAAAGATTTATGATAGTGGTGTTTGGGGACCGCTTTTAAATCAGTCGTTTTTGCTAATATTTTTATATCAGTATATATGGTATATATATAGTATGGACGTTATAG
The DNA here is from genome assembly GCA_907164705.1 of Parnassius apollo. Taxonomy (NCBI): domain Eukaryota; kingdom Metazoa; phylum Arthropoda; class Insecta; order Lepidoptera; family Papilionidae; genus Parnassius; species Parnassius apollo. The sequence continues at coordinate 2,867,941 of CAJQZP010000088.1, read as the reverse complement.
GAAAAGCTTTTAATAAATAATTGATGATCTATCAATTTCACATGAGCAAGGTCCTTTATCCCTAATCACTCGTAGTTTTATTCTAAAATAGTGTTGAAATAAAAATGTTAAAGATCGATTTTGCATCAAGACTTTAAGAGATAGAAAATTAATTGTAAAAAGCTTTTTGTAGAATAGTGTTTATCTTAAAAAATGCTACTCAAAAAATTAACTTTATCAAGGAAATATTTTTGCAAATTTTGCTCTGAAAAATTAATTCTAATTTTATTAAAAGTGCACTAGTTGGTCATAGTATTCATTGTCTACACATATGGACATATCAACTTAGAATATGATATACAAACACTATGGAATCCCAAACGAAATAAAAAATGCCACCTAGCAGCGCTGGTAAGGTACGAGCCTGCCAAGTGGCTTAAGGGGAAATATAACCTCAAATGGCTTAGCAAGATCCTCCGTTATGCCGAAAGTATTGCAGCATTAATTTTGAAATAAATATATGGTAAAGTTGAGGATTAATGTTAAGGTTTATGTTAGACGAAAACACGATTCCGTAAAATTTTCTCGATAGAAAACATCCTGTCGCTCCGCAGGAACCAAGCTTACGCGCCGATAGTTTAGGTAATTTCTTTTTACAGTGAAAATAATGATATTTTAAAAAAAGTAAATAACATAAGCACTGCTTTATGGTTAGTTCAGTTAGTATGCAAAGTTTCATGATCTTATTTAAAGTATTTTATGAATAACAGCGGTTTATTGTTCAGTTTGGAGGTAACTTTGGATTTTTTTCTATCGAGAAAATTTTACGGAATCGTGTTTTCGTCTAACATAAACCTTAACATTAATCCTCAACTTTACCATATATTTATTTCAAAATTAATGCTGCAATACTTTCGGCATACGGAGGATCTTGCTAAGCCATTTGAGGTTATATTTCCCCTTAATGGTGATTTAGTTCAAAGCAATTTTGGCAGCCTCTCAATATTCTATAGGATGAAAGTGTGCGCCGAGTTTGCATGCCTTAATTCTTCCCCTCTAATGTGGTGGCGGACCTTCAACCCTTTGTTGTCGATATTCCACGCATTCGAACCAAACGCCTTATTATCTCTCTCGTTATGGCTACACTAAAGGGATGGAATAATTTGGTAGCATCTACCTTTCAGTCTGATGACGATATTAATGTCTTTAACGCAAGTATGAATAGGGTTTTGCTACTTTAAGACACGACTTACGATAGATAGATGACTGAGGATAAGTCGCGTTTCACCTGCTGGCACTTACCAGCAGGTGGAATTGTAGTCAATCACTGGCTTATAAATAAAATAACCTTTATATGTGAACGTTGTACATGAATGTAAGATAAGGTAAAAAAAATATTCTTTTTAAACAAAAAATATTTGGGTATTACATGGTATGTATTTTTCTAGAACAGTTATTAATTCTGCTGTCAGCCATTTTAAGGTTTTCAATTTTTTATTTATTTTATTATTTTATTAATTACTAATTACCTGATAACCTGTGTATATTAAGTTAATATGCTGTGATGTTGTAATATATGTGTTGATGTATAATTTGTAGAATGCTTTATCCATTATAATTTTTTCTAAAAATTCCTAACCTATAAAGTAATATACGACTTCAATCACAGAATTTGTTACATTATTTGAAGTATTGCTTCTGATCGGCTAGATTCCTTAGCTCTGCGAAGAGCTGTTGCATTCCTGTGCTTTTTAATTATTTTATTTTATTTTAAAATCTTTATTGCATGGCCTTAAATAGGAGGTTACAAAGGATGGACTTAATACCTAAAGGCATTGTCTACCAGTCAACCTTTAACCATTTTCTATCGCATTTACCACGTGGTGATATCGCAATTAGTGCCACCAAATTGATCAACGCAAATCGCTACAAAATTCACGCTACCATTCACACTATCAGGATGGTTGATGGTTCACAACTGTGCGATTTCTTTGTGGAATCGTTTGCCACTGGCGATTTTTCCGGACCAATATGACGTACGGACCGTTAAAAAAAGAGCTAACTCCTAGCTAGCTCCTTTTCAAAACGCCGGTAACGCACCTGCGATTCCCAAGGTGTTCGTAAGCAGCGACCGATACGTCAGGTAAACCGCATGCTTTTATAGAAAAAGTAACGCAAGACAATTTTAACGTAATCAAATTTGAAAATATCACCAAACTTCACAATAAATTAGTACAAAATTAAACGATGTAATATCGATCCAAACCGAACCGCGCTTTATGTTTAATAAATTTCAAAATAAATTCGTACTTGGTGAAATAGCAATCAAAGTCAAACCTCACTTTATGTTTAATAACAAAGCTCTTTCTGAACAGCCTGTATACAAGCAACTGGACATGGGTCGTTGTCAGGGTAAGGATGATTTGCCGTAATTGCCGTCCTCGACAGGCAAATTAGCGTTTCAATTACCAGACGTTAGGCAACTTTGACTCTGATAACCGCTGCCGGCCTGAAGATTTTATTATTTTAATTATTTATATGCACTTTATTGTATAAAACACCTTAATAACAAGAATATAAAGGCCGGACTTAATGTCTTTTGGCATTCTCTCACGTGCTACCCAAGATTTTATATAAGTTACTAGTTGCTCCCTGCGATTTAATCCGCGTGGAATTTCTTACGCTTGGTTGCGTGGCTTTTAATTTCTTTGTGCGGAACTCAAAAACCCTTTTCATAAAATAGAAAGTAACTTAAGTTACTTCTTATTACATCAGCTATCTGCCATTGAATGTCCCGTCAAAATCGATCCAGCCATTACGGAGATTTGACGGAACAAGCAAACAGACAGACAAAAATTAAAAAAAATGTTTTTTTTACAAGTACCGTGTAAAGTATACTTTAATATACACTTAGTAAAAAGCTGTTATTTTACATTACAAACAGACACTTCAATTTTATTTATTTGTATGTATAGATAAATATGAGACGGTTATATAAGCTTCTTTCGAAGGTACGATATCTTCCATATGCCCTATTACGATCGAGAGCAACATCAAAAGTACGAGTCTACCAGTACCTCGGTTACCGATTTACGCGCTAAGCCTGACGGTAATGGCTAATTCTCCCTACCGTGGGGAAGGCCCGTTTTCTGCAGAGAACTGGTATTCTTTGGTAAAGAATACGATACGTATAATTAAGATATTACGTATAATACGTATAATTACGATACGTATAATTTATATGTGTGTAAGGCTGTTGGCAATCTACAAAATCCTAATATTGAAGCGCCAGGTGTCTTTTGTCTTCATGTTTTTTCTATAGTTTATGGTAATAATATAAATGCTATGATCGCAAATTACAAGATTGTGTTCGCTGAAGGCGAATTTGTCGATTAACAAGTAAAGCCGGCAGTACATGTAGGCTGAACGGAGGCGAGTACCAACAGACAGCCCATTTGTCTAGCCTCGCGTGTACAAGACGAACAATGGCATCTTGTATACGGTTCCTTTGACGTGCCTTGCCCCCACTCGGGATCGCTCGCCATGATTTAGTTTTTCTACACAAATTAAAGGCGCTCGCCGGCACTCAGCAAGTCGTGTCGTGTTAATCGGCCATTTCAGTATGTTCACTCCTTCAAACTCGACCAACGTGTAGACTGTAGCACCCGCCTTGCATCAATTTGCCTACGCTCGTGTTGGCTGAAGCTTGGGCAACATGTATTTCCGGCTTAATGATAACGAACGAGTGCACAGTCCACCTGATTGTAGTGGGATACAATGGCCCTTAGACTTCTTTATCTATGCCGTTATGAAATGCAAAAAACATTTCACCCTAATTAAGAGACCGCATGAGAAGATCGTTACTATAAATTACACACACACACACACATATATATATATATATATATATATATATATATATATATATATATATATATATATATTGTATATATATATGTATATATATATATATGTGTGTGTGTGTGTGTGTGTGTGTTATATATATTATACTATTATTTACCACGTGCTCAGCGGTGAACGAAAACATCGTGAGGAACAGGGTGTTAGAGAAATAAGAAAAAAAATATTTCGAAGACATGTGGTGGAGGCCTGTGCCCTTTAGTAGTATAGGCTGTAACTTTACTTTACTTTTATATTATACTATTCTATATATATATATATACTATTATATCATAGTAAAAAGGGTATCCGGTTTTCGCTATTGATCTTAAAACACAGCAACATTATGATGCTAATTTACTTTGGTGTTCAGTGAGGGCGTCGGCCTATCACGTTCGACCCGACCTATTCATAATACAGCTGCAGGGCATTTCTTTCACGTTAAGAAAATGCTGAGGAAGTTCTTTGTTATTTTCTTAATAATTTTCTTGTGAACGAAAACTTGTTCCTTCATTACTTTAGCGTGCACACAGCGATAAATTAATTAACTAATTACTATATATAATGCGCCGCACTCTCCTTGAGGTCGTATATCTGGCCGTAAGTTTTCTTTTATTTCGTAATATTATGACATTTCTACGATATTATCTTTAAGATATTATGTTTAAGGAGACATCCATCATAATTAAACGTTAGTCTACTTTGACATTTCAAGTTTCTTATTTTACATTTATCTTCATCTGTTACTTTGCTTACTGTTTAAGAAAGATGAACAGAATTACTTATTCTTATCGTGTATAATCGTTCCAGAGTAAACACAGATTTACACTTCGACGAGTACAGTAGCGAGTTAACTTGCGAACCTGGCCAGTTAAGTAGATATATTCGTTTGGACGACAACTAGCAAGTTAAGTAGCAAGCTAACAATTAAGTTGAACGGGATAGCCGGCCGGTCTTTTTTTCGACGAGTTTAGTGCGAAGTGTTACCCTCCCGCGAGCCAACCACCACTCGCAACTAAACTCGCCGCTCATGTGAACGAGTACGTGCGAGTTTAGTTCAGCTTCAGCGTACATTATAAGTTGACAGGACGCAACGCGTTCGCATGCCTCAATATAGAAAATTGTACTTTTATTAACTAAACTCATGACGAAGACATTTGAACGTTACTGTCCATTTAACTGTTTACTGTCAACTGCCCTGTAACTAAACTCGCTACTGTACCTGTCGAAGTGTAAATCGGCTATAAAGGTTAGTGCAGCAGTTATTAAAGCAGCACATTTAAGTTGCTTAAACACTAGGCTGTTGCTGATCATCTGAAAATCGGACGAATAAGCAAATCACCACCCATAGATGGGATGTTTACCATAATTACCAAGCTCGGCAGGCACATTGGCAAGCGCAGGTTTTTTTAGTTGTTATTAAATAGACGCCGCTGCCCGTCTACAGGTCTGTTTCCCTCTATGGCCTCTTATGACACCCATGAGACGATATGACGTACGATAAGTTCACAGATTAAATTATTTTGACAAGGTTATATTTTAATGTTTATGATTAACAAAAAAAATCTCAATATGGTATGGTTATTCTATAAATTGTCTTGCTTTTGATGACTAATGAAGTTGTTTTTCGTAAGACGAGAGGGAAATAACGGCCTTGTTTATAATCTTTGATTATCATTAAGTTTTTTTTAAGAATAAGGGTAACAAGTGTAGTTAAGGTTTTGAGGTGACTAAACTACCATTTGTTAGCATATGAACGAATCATAGCAAAACCATACTGCCGCTACATTAGTATAATTGTAGCACGTATGGGTCGGCTCGACCGGGGAAAGACCACGCTTTCACAGAACACAGACACATCCGAAACAGCGTGATGCAGCTGTGTTTCGTATGGTGATTATAGAGAACCGGAAACCCTTTTTACTGGAAAAAAGGCATTCCATATTAGTTCTTAGGGGTGACAACGCATTTGCATTTTGATTCACATTCGAGGATATATGCAGATGTCTTTGGGCCACAGCAACCACTTACCATCAGGTGTACTCTATGCTCATTCTTCGACTTCAAAACGATACGTAGTAGTAGACGTAAAATAAGACCCATTACAATAATTTCTATACAGGAAGTTAGAAATTCCACTGGCAGTCTAGATTTGGAGATTATCGCTATATATATGTAAATGGCATATCACGAAAATAATTTGAAAGTAATTTATGCAAACCAAATACAACTTTCATCCTTCTTTCACTCCAATCAGGCTTTTTAATTTACATGACTACGAGCAAATTTTGTCAAATAGCGTAAATTGCCAACTTCGCTTAAGTCGGATCGTAAATGGTGCATTCACCCTTAAATCCCGCTAAGCTACCGCAGTTCGTGTACTTGTTTATAGAAGGATATATTTCATAAAGTACATCTTATTAGATGTCCTTTATGAAATATTAACAAAAAATTCTCTTTGTGAGAGGAGGCTTGTGTACAATGAGCTAATATGTTAAAGACATTTTAACCGAGTTCAAAGAACCAGGAGGTTTAGCTATATGCGACGTTTATATTTTTATATAATACTAGCTTGCCAGGCAGACGTTGTTCTGCCCTTTTCGACGACCCTTTGTCATGTCCTATTAAAAATCCTTAAATTCGCAAAAAAAATTGTGGATCACTCATGGGCAAAAAAAACTATCCTATCTCTCAAGTTGGACCAAACTGCTGACGTTGTGCAAATTTGATGGAAATCGGTTAAGTAGTTTAGGATTCCATCGCGGTCAAACAACGTGACACGTAATTTATATATATTAAGATGTTTACCGAATTTTCGAAAAACTGATGGACTATCCTTTATTATGAATTACTGTAAGTGGTTTTTCAAATCGTTTAATTTAAAAAATAGTAGTTAATACTTCAGTCATAGACTGTGTCTGAAGTATACTACTACTAACAGTCGGTCATCGAAAGCGTCTAGACGATGCAATCGTGCGTTACGATGCGGGACGAATACGAGAGCGGACAGTCACCGTCCGCTGAGTTGTGACGATACGCAGATAAATTAATGTGATTCACACTTCATGTGCAGCAAATAACTGTAGGTCGTCCTCATTTAAAAATAAGGAATTAAAATTTCATCAGTTTCCACATACACAAGAATTTGCTTCAACGTGAAATAAAATAAAATCAGTTTTTATTTTTTATTACTTCCCTGTCTACAACCCCAAAAATTTATTGTTTATGTCGGCTTTTCCGACAACATCAAACGCAATGGCTGACTGCATGTTCTTCTTAGGCTGTGCTTCAGAGGTGGTCCAATGTATACTTAATGAAATATTTCATCCCTACAGATCAAAAAAATGGGCGACATTCTTTAGACGACATTCTTTAGACTCCATTCTAGACATAACCTCATGCATGCTCAGCATGTAATATTTCTCAGATCACTAAAAAACTTTAAACAAGTAGTTTCCACGTTATTACGTGGGAATTACTTCTTCTGACGTCACGGATTTATTTCTGAATTAATTCAAAAGCTATTAAGAATAAAGAAAATCATTTTTTTCTTTTAGGTTTTGATGCTAGTTTTTACTTATCAATAAAAGTTAATTTTTAAGTTACAAGGCCGCTAGTAATTTTAAGAAAATGTAACCTAATAGGATAATTTCAAATGTATGAGAGAATACTTGGTGCACCATGCTCATTCATGGACAATGTTTTAGGAATTGAATTTAGCGAAAAATCCTTACAAAAGTCACCGTTCAACTTAGTGAGTGTGGGAAAATCTTTCAAATGCAGGTCAGCTAACGCATTCTTGGAAAGTATCATATTTATCATTAGACTTAAAAATGTAATGTAATATACATATAGTACATCACAGTCCAGGTGGTATACGTGGTAGAGCCATGCAGCAATTATATTAGTAGTATAGTTGTAGCACGAATGGGTCGGCTCGACCGGGGTAGGACCACGCTCTCACAGAATACCAGCGTGAAATAGTAGCTTATCGATGCTGTGTTTCGTATAGTGAGTGTAGAGACCGGAGACCCCTTTTACTGGAAACGGGCATTCCATCTTAGTCTTCACGGGTGACAAAGCATAGATGTAGAAGTCTATCCTCGATTACGAAACAAAATGCAGATGCGTTGCGTTTGTTGGTGGGCCGTTGCAATTGATGGTGGGCCGCAACAACCACTTACCATCAGGTGGACTATGTGCTCGTTTGTCACCCTATCCTATAAAAAAGGTAGTGTGCATGATATCTTGGTAGTCTTACAATAGTTTTAATATTATTGAAAAGTAAAACAATAAAGAGTTCCGTATTGCTCATACCGATCCATCGCTATCCAATGCCTCCTATGCCCATAATCCTATACTTTAAGTGAGCAGTTCTTTTATACAGAGGCTACACTAAAAGTATCGGGAATGGAATATTTCCACTGTTCCTGTCATATTAAAATCTTTTTAATTGAAAACTCCTTGGTTTTAATCGAATACCATTTATTTATTTAAAAAGAGATTCTCGGTCTTGTCCATTGAAGTAATATGTACTTACGTACTAGAACAGCTATCTCGAACAAAAAATGTGCGCTACTCTGTGTTCGCGCGGTTGTTTTTTTATCATAGAATAAACATAGGTAGAATGACCCGTAGGTAAATTGTATTGTTAAATAGGTAAATTATATTGAGAACAATATTTAAATTTTGTCATTTATTTTGTATATTATATTTGCTTATTTAATATAATATTACATAATATTATATCACAATTACATTTTAATGATATTTTTATCTGAATATTTTAAAAGGTATTTAAGTCAAATATAAAAAACATACTAAAGGTATGTTTAACAAAACTTATTACATTACATTTAAATTACAAATATTTAAATTAGAATAAAAGTCGTTCATAAATGCTGGGCACGCGAGAGTTAAAAAATGGACGAACACTTTGACTTTGATGTGGAAACCTAAAAATAAAATAAAATAATAATAAGCAGATTTAAACATGAAAAATTTTGCCAAATAATAATAACTTACATACGTTTCTACAAAAAAAAAGTATAATCATATATTCGTCCTATACTTAAGTACCCACAGAAATGTCGCATCTGAACATATTCAATTCATAATCTATATTCCATGACACAAGATGGCGTCTATAATTATTCCTATAATTTGTTTTATTATTAATACATAATACGTCTTTATTGATTAGGTATCTTATTAATCGATCAAAAGTAATTCCTTGGTTTTTACTGACATTTCTTGAAATATTTGTGCAATATCTCGATATCAAGCGATATTTTTTTTAAATCAACACAACACGTGACAACTCTATAAGCGCCTAGCGAGTGACTGATTAAAGTGCGGTGTATGCACCGCAATTGAGTGGAACAGAGTAGCTGAATACAGTGTCGCCTCTAGCACGTAGTACATAATAGCTCAATGGTCTTGTCACAAGGTTTTGTCAAACTTGTTTAGTCGTTGAGAAAATGGAATTGACTCGAGAAAATTCAAGAGCGATGATTTATTATGACTTTCGAAGTGGTTTAACACAAAAACAGTGTGTTGACCGGATGATTTCTGCATTTGGTGATGAAGCCCCATCCAAAACCACAATTTATCGCTGGTTTGCTGAATTTCAACGTGGACGTGTCAAGCTCAGTGATGATCCCGGTCAAGGTCGTCCAAAAACTGCAGTCACCCAAGAAAACGTTGATGCTGTGCGTAAGCTGATTGAGGAAGATCGACATGTGACATACCGCGAAATTCAGGCAACTTTAGACATTAGCAGGAGTCAGATACAAATAATCTTGAATGAACAATTAGGTGTAAAAAAGTTGTTTTCCCGGTGGATACCGCATTCGCTCTGTGAAGAGCAAAAAGCGGCTCGCGTTACTTGGTGCGTCAGAACTCTCGAAGGATTCCACGCAGGATCCTCAAATGCTGTATACAACATCGTATCAGGTGACGAATCCTTTATGTATGCGTAAGAACCCGAAACAAAAAACCAGTCACGAGTTTGGGTGTTCGAAAATGAGTTAAAGCCAACAAAAATTGTTCGTTCACGGAGTGTTGCAAAAAAAATGGTGGCCACGTTTGTCTCCAAAACCGGCCATGTCACGACTATTCCTCTTGAGGGACAAAAAACGGTTAATGCAGAACGGTATGCTAGCATTTGTTTGCCACAGGTCGTTTCTGAACTCCGTAAAGAGAACTGCAACCGCCGCATCATCATCCATCTCGACAATGCGAGTTCTCACACTGCACACAGAACAAAAGAGTTTTTAGAGCAAGAAAACATAGAATTATTAGACCATCCGCCGTACAGCCCCGACCTAAGCCCTAATGATTTCTATACTTTCCCTAAAATAAAGAATAAATTGCGTGGACAGAGATTTTCATCACCTGAAGAAGCTGTGGACGCCTACAAAACGGCCATTTTGGAGACCCCAACATCCGAATGGAATGGTTGCTTCAATGATTGGTTCCATCGTATGGAAAAATGTGTCAAATTTCGCGGAGAATACTTCGAAAAGCAATAAAAACATTTTTAAATAGTAATGTTGTGTCACTTCCTTGATTCCCGAAATTTTCTACATATCTGTAGTTGCATGTTTAGGAAACGTCTCATACGACTTGTTTAAATATTTTTTATTTAGAAAATGTTTTACTTTTGATTATTCTTGAAAATTATAACTTTTTTTTCTAAAGCTGTGCAAAGCTCGGTCCTCCAAGTACTCTATTATAGAATATTAGATATTTCATCTCAGTTCTCTCAAGGAAATAATACAAACCAGTTGCTATCTATATTTTTTGTTGACACTAGTTATTATTAGCTCCTTTATTATGGTACCTACTTTAATATCGTAGAAAATTTCAAGGTAACGCTAAAATAAATATAGATTTCATATATTTCATTTTTATTATCAAAACTATAAGGTACATAATAATTTATTAAACACTTTTGTTTACTTTAAATATAAATTTATTCGCCTGTGCCTTTAATATTCTTTATTCAAATTCAGTGAATATATACCTTGAAACGATAAAATGCTAGTGTAATCGAATTTAAGTACCACGACCTTTCAATTTTATTTAAGTTTTTAACGTTTCTATAGAAAACACTTAAAGTAATGGAATCACTTGAAGGTACTCATAAAAGATCTGAGTGTACTTAAAAGTGATTCAATATGCAAGTCTATTGTTCAATTAAACATTTTTATTATAAAATTAATAAACTGGTTAAGTGCCAACCTGATACGAAGTAACCTTTTTATAAAATAAGGGTGGAAAACCAGCACACAATGGACTGTGTCCGCTTTACACAGCATCCACTTACTGTAGCCCTTAGAAATCTACATTTATCCTCGATTAAAAATAAAAATACAGATAAGTTATCACCCCTCAGCACTAAGATTTAATACCTCGTTTCCAGTAAAAAAGTGTTTCCGGTTTTTTACCATACGAAACATAGCAGCATTAGGCTGCTATTTTATGCTGATTTTCTGTCAGAGGGTGATCTTCCTCTGGTCTAACCGTGCTACAACTAATATAGTGGCAACATGCTTCTGCCATTTATAATATATATGTATTCTACAGACAGAGTAATTTATAGGAATATGCAAGAGAAGAAGACTTTGAAGAACTGGTAGCAGCAGCAGCAGCAGCATCTTCCTACGACTAAAAATAAAAACCTACGGTTGCCAACCGACTTGCCAAGCGTGGCAACTATAGTAAATATCTCTATTCATAGGGGAGGCCTATATGCAGCACTAGACTTTAATGGCTGTGACGGTAACGGAAGGAGACTCTACGAGTGTACATTTTCACTTTTGAAGCCTAGGTTAGAATACCTCACAGCCTGTTTTTATGTAGGATTTCTAAACTAGGAGCGCTTCAAACTGTATATAGTTTTGATTGTAAAAACATACGATATTTTATACATACATACATAAACACTCACGCCTGTCACCCAGAGGGGTAGGCAGAGATTACGGACTTCCATTTGGCACGATCCTGACATACCTCTTTCGCCTCCTTTACATCCATATATCTACGCATACATGCTCGTCGGTTAAGGGTACTTCTAACGTGGCCCATTTTCAAAATATCGCCAATTTGGTCGACAAACTTTTTTCTAGGGCGTCCCTTCCCGACTCGGCCGTTCACATCTGCCATATAAATTTGCTTTGTCACTCTTTCATCATTCATTCTTTCTACGTGACCAAACCACCGAAGCATTCCTTTCTTAATCCTGGTCACAACATCATCTTGCATACCACATTTATCTCTTATCACGCAATTTCTCACCCTGTCATTCAGATTAAACCCTAGCATATTTCTTAAAGAACGCATTTCTACAGCATTTATTCTACTTTCGTGCTTCTTCTGCCACACCCAGCTTTCACTACCATACATTAACGTAGGGACTAACCCAGCATTATGAATTACCATACGTGCCTGTTTTGACACATTCTGGTTCTTCATAATAGAGTGTAGTGCCCCATTCACTCTATTCCCTGCATTTACTCGTCGTTCTATATCCCTATCATATCTACCATCCCTGCTAAATACACATCCCAAATACACAAACTCATCCACTTGCTCAATTAACTCTCCTTCTATTCTTATTTCACATACCGTTTTGCTTTCTTCTCTTTCAAAAACCATCACTTTCGTCTTACTTGCGTTCACTTTCATTCCAGAGTAAAAATTTTCTTTTAAAACTTCTAAGAAAAAATTAGAGCATATGTTCGGCCCAATACCTTTATTTCTGAGAGGGTTTTAAGTCAAGGAAGAGTTCCTGAACCATTTTCTGAGAGGTTCTAAGAAATGAAATGAATGATTTTTATTCAATGCAAAATTCCATAAGACTTTACACTACGAAAGTAACTAAAATAAAATAATCTGGCTTTCTTAACATTGGTAAACGTAACCTTACTTACAGTATATGCTGCTGAACTAAGTCTGCCTGCTAATTTAAATATATGGGGGCCAATTGAAACGTCGTGTCAATAATAATACCCCATAATCCTGAGAAATACAGTGGTATCCACAAGACTCAACTCCTCAACATTTAAGAGCACATTATTATTCGAATATTTAACATTAAGTATTATAAATTTAAAACATTTTGTGATTTTGCCGTTTATGAGCAAATTGTTAACGTTAAACCAATGTTTCTGTTTCCATAGAGCATTATTTACATTGTCAAAATTAACTGACGGCCATTTGAATTCGAACATTAAAGACGTATCATCAACAAACAATTAATATAGATAAAGAACAGGAGTGGGGCAAGAATCGAGCCCTAAGGAACGCCCATTGGTAATACCGATCCAGGGGAACTTTTACCATTGGTAACGACATTTTGAGTTCTGTTATTTAAATATGAAATAATTTTGTAGTGCTCTGATTATTATCTCACGATAAACACATTCAAAAAATTTGGAAAGATCACAAAAATACCTAAGACATTTCGTGGATATTTCCAGGCATTGAATATTCTATATTATTTCATAAGCTCAACAACTGCGTCGGTCGTCGAGCGACCCCTTGTAAAACCAAATTGATTTTATGAAGTAATTTATTTGTATAAAAAAATTAACAATTGATCTAAAATTATTTTTTCTAAGGTCTCTTACTAAGAGTTGGTAGTTCAGAAATAGAACTAAAATTAGCGGGGTTCAATGTACCACAAGATGAAGGTATTATTACTTTACTATGTTTTTATAAAGAATAAGGGTTACAAACGAGCACACAGTCCACCTGACGGTAAGTGGATGCTGTGGCCCATAGACGTCTACATTTATCCTCGATTAAGAATCAAAATGCAGATGCATTATTACCCCTGACGACTAAGATGGAATGCCTCGTTTCCATTAAAAAAGGTCTCTGGATCTCAACACTCACCATACGAAACACAGCAGTATTAAGCTCCTATTTTACGCTGGTATTCTGTGCGAGCGTGGTCCTTCCCGGGTCGAGCCGACCCAGTCGTGCCACAACCATAATATAGCTGCTGCGTGGCACATATGAACCACGTATACCTGAATTATAATGATCCGTCCACGTTTCTACATTTAACCTCGATTAAGAATCCAAATGCAGATGCGTTGTCACCCCTGAGGACTAAGATGGAGTGCCTCGTTTCCAGTAAAACGGGACTCCGGTTCGGTTCGGTCCGGTTACACTTAACATACGAAACATAGCGGCATTAAGCTGCTATTTTACGCTGGTATTCTGTGAGAGCGTGGTCCTTTCCCGGTCGAGCCGACCCATTCATAAGTAATAATAAATAAAATTTATTAGCATAATTACATTACTTACAATAAGCTTTTTTACAATTTGTTTAAAATAAGCTATGTACAAATTTTACAATTTTTTTTAAGTTGCTTACTTCGGTATGTTACTGCCAGCTGTACTAGACGGAGCCTGTATCACAGACGGCAGTTCCTTCCTCCATGATACAAAATATATTATATCACTAAATTTAACTTAACCAAAGACAAAACACAGTAACAATAACGAAAACAAAAGTTAGTTTTATACTAAATTAACATTGATATTCAATTTTTATTTTCTTATGAGTGCCGCCATAAAAGTTAACATTTTAAAAAAGGTAAGGTTAGACCACTTAATACAATGAACTTTAGCTAAATTAATACAAATATAGTAGATTAATATTATATAATTTTTCATACAGTAGTTTTAAACACTTAAAATATTATAAGTTAGTTATTTTATGTGGTCAAATTTACTACATTAACTATTTATTCGTAGGTATTAATTGAATATTATTATATTGGTCTATTAGCACTTTTGACTTTATATTAAATTTATTTCTTAATATATATATATATATTAATTTTATTTATTTGATGTTTGTATGTGTATTTGCGTGATAGATACTCGTATGTAAGTGTGTGTGTAAGTTAGTTAATATATGTGTGAGTCATTCATGATTTATTTACTTAACTATTGCAAATAATTTTTCTGTATCATCATAAATTTTTTTTTAACCACTTTTTCAATTCATGCTACAACCATAATATAGCTGCAGCGTGGCTCTAAAACGTATGTGATTTTTTTAATCAGAAAACACACCAGATTCGATACAAGTATTAAAAATAAAAGCAAGATGAGGCGCAATTAAAGCTATTATGCATGCAATAATTGTAAATGAAATTCTCCATTAATATGCGGGTTTTTTTAAATCAAACATTTTACAATATCTTGTGATAAAAAGCATAAGATAAGGGAAGATAAGATATATAATTATACTATACTTAACTTAAACAACTTTTAAAAAACTAAAGCCGACTTCCAAAGCTCGAACTGAAGGCGGTACTAAGACAAAGTATATTAAAGCACCGACAGGAAAAGCTACTATATGGAAATAATTTGATTCCTTTTGATTTTTGAACTGGGTGTAATATTGCTTAGTCTAATCAAAAGGTAACTTTAAGTGAAGTAAGTAATATTAGAAGCTTAGCGTAACAAGAACCTTGAATATCGTCTAAATAGCAATAAAATTCATCCCATATTTTATTCCTTCACCTTTACCTTTGAAATAATAAAGCTGTTTTAATTAAAAAAGTCCTTAAATATTGAAGCTCTTCCTTTTTTAAGTATGTTATAAAGTCATAAAAAACTTAACTGCAAGCGAGAAGTGAAAGGAACTTTAAATTATATTGTTTTAAAACTTCACAATTTTGAACTGCGGACGAAGGAAAACATCAAGAAAAAAAGAGAAAACTTTTATGTCTGATAGTTTCTTATAACTCACATTTAGAAGACATTTGAAGTACGCCAATGGATCATACGGGTGCACATGTCCAGCTTTATTACCTTCAAAATTTTGAATCTTCAAAATATGAATGAATGCATGAAGTATGTAAGTTATTAATTACACAGGTACTTCATACGGGCTATTAATGTCCACTTCTGAATACAGGCTTCCCACATAGACTACCGCATTGAAGGGATATTTGGCACAGTTGCCACGCTTGGCAATCGGGTTGGCACCAGCGGTTTTTTATTTTTAGTTCTTTATAGGAAGACGCTGCTGCCCATCTCCTTATTTGTATTTTATATGAATTGAATTCTATTTTATATGAATTGAATTCTATTTTATATGAATTTTCATACATTCATATTTACTACAAAAATATATATAATATCATTGCTTACATTGATATAAAAATTCAATGTAATATCTATGTATGAGATAGAACGATAGTCTGTACATTACATATCTGCCTTGCGGCACCACGAGGGGGTACACGAGGCATTGAATTTCATATTATATGAATATGCATACGTTCATATTTACTACCAAAATGTATATAATATCAATGCTTACAGCGTAATAAAAACGCAATATAAAGTCTATGTATGTGACAGAAGGAGAGTCTGTACATTACATGTCTGCCTTGCAATACTACGAGGGGGTACATAAGGAATTTAATTCTATTTACGACACCCACGGGATGAGATGGGTTAATGGATATTCTTACACCGTCATCAAAGGTAGATGATGTAATGTTAGGTTACTCTTTCAAGTACACTAACAACTTTAATTATTTGATTTTATTTTATTATTATATTTGTCTATTGTAATATTTTAGACCGGTAGTGGTTTAAGAATATCCACCACCCCGTTCGTCCCATGGGTGTTGGATGAGGACACTCCAAGACATACTAAAAAAATCTTGTTATAAAAAAATTGTATTCGAAATCTATTATTTTTAATTTAAATGCACAGTTTTCCACAATATGTCATATATATATATATATATATATATATATATATATATATATATATATATATATATATATAGAAATTGTGAACAATTTAGGAACACTTTTGATCAAGTGTCAATTTAGAGTAAAATCATATAATAGGTCAGGTGGGATTATAAATCAGTATCAAATGTATCAAGAATTTATAATTAGATACATATTGCATAGCTTTAATACATAACTAGAATAATGCGACCATGAAACAAATAGGCTGGCCCACAAACGAACTAACGGATGGACCAACAAACGAACAAAGAAACGAATTTAGCATACTATACACTTGTGTTTCATATTGTAAATACACAACAAATGACCGCATTAACGAAATTCACTATAATTAAACAAACTCCATATCACAATATATTTAGTGTTAATATATTTTATGTTAGTGATTGGTCTAGGCGTTTTAGTGTTTCTGTCAACCCAAAAAAATGTCAAGCAGTAATAGTGGGTAGCTCGAGAATGTTGTCGAAGATATGTCTATCAAATCTGCCTTCGGTCTATTACAAATACAATCTTGAGACCCTTCTCGAGCTCGGTAAAAAATCTAGGTCTGTACATGGACAGTACATTGAAATGGGACACACATGTCACTGAAATCAGTCGCAAAGTATTTATCTACTTACGGTCTCTCTATCGTCGAAAAAATTTTCTACCTGTAAACACAAAGATCATGCTTGTGCAGACACTTGTTTTGCTATTATTATTTATGCAGATGTTTGTTACCCAGATTAGGACAAACATATTCTCAACAAGCTAGAGCGTCTCCTTAATAATTGCATTAGATACGTATATGGGCTTCAAAAGTATGATCATGTTTCTCTTTATCGTAATCGCCTAAAATGGCTCACAGTCAAACAGAGACGCAACTCTAGAATTCTGCTTGTTCTCTTTTCTTTATCAAACAATCAAGCTTCTCCTTTATATCTTAAGGTAAGATTTCAATTTCTTTTTTCAACTCATGCCAGAGTTCTACGGTCCTCGTCTAATCATAAAATTAGTGTTCCAACTCATTTCACTGGATTCTCCAGGAAATCCTTTACTATTCAGGCTACTCTGCTCTGGAATTCCTGGAATTCCTTACTTAGGTAAGGAATTCAAGGTAAGGAATTGTATGTCTTTGGAGACATACGAAAAGCTCCAAGCTAGTTCTCGTTCAAGAAATTACTTTGTGAACACCTCTTGAAACAAGATATAGTTTCATGAGAAGAATGTTTACTAGTTTTGTGTATAATTATGATATGTATATATATATATATATATATATATATATATATATGTGTGTACAACCTTACATGTATTTGTATTTATATTTACATAGTTTGAATCGACATACTTTGGTACCTATATATTTTTATTCCAAAGATCATTAAGCAAGTTTACACCGCCATAATAGCTCACCACACTACGGTTTACTGGCAGAGAATGCCGAGAGGCACTAAGTTCGCCCATTGTTACCTTAGTTATAAGGTGTAACAATTAAGAGAATAAATAAATAAAATATTTTTTGATTGAAAATAAAATATATGTATACAATATATTACTCGCGTAATAAAAACATACCGTGCTTTAAATACCTATAGCGCGGTTTAAGTTCAAGCAGAGTAATTAGTTGATTATTATACTAAAATAAAAATTGTGATGATTAAAAAATGACGGGTGTATGTAATTTTTCAATCTCTAGACGACTTAAATTTTGAATATTTTTGTAGCTGCAAAATTGAAGTTTATGCCTACTTTCATGCTGCTGTGATAGATACCGTAATGATATATATTTATTGGAAATACATATTATCACCCTTACGTAAAACTGTAATTAAAGTCCCATCCAAATCCATCAATAGATTTTTGCGTGATGCGTATCCAGACATACTGACAGACATCCATCCTAATAATTTTTGTTTTCGCGTCTATATCGATAACATAGTTTACACCAATTCAAATTTCAAAAAATTATTTTATGTACAAAAATCGTCGTGATAGACTTTTATTATAGTATAGATTAAGATAGCATTAAAATGGAATGCCCATAAACTTTAATAAATAAAACAAAGGTACAAGAAATAAATAAAGCATATAAATTCTCCTTAAATTCTCCTAAAATCTTAAAATTTGGAAGGTTTGCTACAATATTTTCGATTCATAAAAGTCGGAAGTTGTAAGTTACGTTGTAACTCATACACTTAATCCCCCCGGTAACTAGAGCGTTCACCTCGTATAAAGTATAAACTCTTATTTACCAAATACTACCGAATTTTCGTAGGGTTGTTTAGATTGAATAACTAAATATGATTTAAATAACAATTTTCAAATTTCTGAAAATAAGAATTCTTTTTCCATCACGCAAAAATCTAATTATTAATAATTTTCAAAGGTAACCAAAATGTAACCTTTTATGAATTAGCATATAAACATGAATTAGCCTGACTTATGCTAATGAGATTTAATAATTTTAGACGATAGTTGACATCGCGGTGTGAGATGTTTTTTTAAATACTGTTGCGCGCCATGGGCAGTTACCACTAGCGCCATCTAGTATTGAGTAATAGAACTAGGAGAGTCAAGATCTTTCTAGAAAATTCTATACTAGAACTTTCTACACCTAGTCACTTGGGACCTGTACAATATATAATAAAAGATTGCGCTGCGTAGTGGCGTGAGAGAATCCAACTATATTATTAACTATATTATCCCATGAACGTAGTAAGATGCGACAGACGGTAATGACAAAGGAGTTCATCTCCTCCAGCGTCATCCTTCTCGCATAACAATCAAAACAAATCGAAAGAATAACAAAAACTGCGTTTGCCAACCCGCCTGCTAAACATGGCGACCATGGTAAATATGACTGATGTGCTGAACGGCCTATTGTGGATAGTAAACAGATACCAAAAAATCTCACCTGGATACAAGTGTTTTTGTTCCTTACAAGAAGTTACAAGAATTTACATGTGATAGAGCCATGTTGCAGTTATATTAGTAGTATAGTTGTAGCACGAATGGGTCGGCTCGACCTGAGAAGGACCACACTCTCACAGAATACCAGCGTAAAATAGTAGCTTAATGCTGCTGTGTTTCGTATGGTGAGTGTAGAGAACCGGAGACCCTTTTTACTGGAAATGAGGCATTACATCTTAGTCCTCACGGGTGACAACGCATCTGCATTTTGATTCATAATCGAGGATACATGTAGGTGTCTATGGGTCACAGCGACCATTTACCATCAGATGGACTGTGTGCTCGTTTGTCACCCTATCCTATAAAAAAATTCTGCGCTAGTCATTGAGGACAGTGAGCAAGGATCCATCTGCCATCGTGTTGAATATCAGACAAAGCGTTCAACTTATTCAGGCCTAATCTAAAGGCCTATATCTATAAGTAAATTTTTGTGTTCAGCAATGGACTTTGATATAATATAATGAATGAATGAATATAGAAAAACCTGACGGTAAGTAGATATTACGGCACAACAATGTACGGCAAAACCTTGTTACCGATAAAAACTTCTCCGGTTCTTTTCACTCACAAAACAAAACACAGCGTGTTATTATTTCACGCTGCAAGCGTCGTCGATCTTGGGTTGAGCCGACCCATCCGCGCTACAACCATAATACGACTGCAGCGTGGCTCTACCACATAGTTTTTCAACCACTATGACAACAACATACCTAACAAACTTCAAATACTATCGGATGTTATTAAAATTACTGTCGAATGATGGATGGTGTTTGAAAATCCATTACCTCATTTCATCTCGTGGCGTTAAATAAGAGGTGATTATGAGAAATGCAAAAAAATTTTATGACTTCATACAAATAGCAAAATAAGACACACTGGAAATCGATGCATGCAGGTAGCTCATGGCCGCCGCTTTCCCTACTCTCCGCAGCTGTAACTTGGTTGGCGACGGAGCCAGAGACCAAATTCGCCGCTGGAGTTAGGGAGGTTGATACTTACGAGTTCTCGACTTTCTTGGCCCTATGGCCTCCGCGCATTGGGCTCGGTGGATTTAGAGACCGTGGAGTTAGGCGCGCCTCGTATTCCGGTGCGTCTTACTTAAGAAAGAGAAGGGGCAGGAGTTGTCCCCTCAAGAGGAGGGACCGCCATGAGGTGACCAGTGCCGGTGGGGTCGCGAATGTGTGCAAAATTATTCCTGTGAAGCTACCAATATGTGACGAAGGTGGAACAGCATGGGGTTTTAGACAGTGCAAGTCTGACATAACCTGTCTTTGCCCCTGTGAGGTGGATGTAGATACATACGTAGTCATTCCCCACGTAAAATAAAAAAGAAATTAAAAATGTAGCTCATGACCGTGTTTTGTGGCACTCCTAGGGGGGTACATACATATGCTCAGCTGTGGACTTGTGAAGGAGTGTAACAATGACAATGATACTTTCTTCGGTGATAAGGAAACATCGTGAGGAATTTGCATGTAAGAAAAATTTTAATTCGAGAGCATGTAACTAACGTTCAACAATTTTCACTGTAGTGATTTGAAGATTTTTGTCTATTAAAAAAAACTATTCTAAATAAATCTATATCGTCATTAATCGCGACTTTTTTCTAGTCTATAGCCCTTTTAGTATTACTCAAAGAGGGTGTATATGCTTTAAGATGCTTTCAAAAGGTTTTATTTTAATTTCTAAGTTACAGTAGAGAACATACTAATTTATATTCCATGAGTAAACTTTTGGCAGATGCTAAAAGCACTGCCGAAATTCATCTAAAAAAGCCTGTTTCCTCATACTAATAAGGGAACTTGTAGGCTGTAGCGGCAATTCTTTTAGGAAAAGCTTGTTAGGTAGCGCTAACGCTTATCTTCCACTGTTGTCCCAAAAAAGCTGGCAGATATATTAAATCATGCATTAAAACCCTTATTTACAATTAATCTTTTATTGGATTTTGTCCTTTTAATTTTCAGACGATAATATCATATGTTTATGTTGAATAAAATATGTGATAAAATTGTCAACGTGATACACACAAGGTTTCGAAATAAGGTTTTAACATTTTATTTTGGACAAACATGTGTAAGTTATTTCCCGCCTAAAAACGTAGAGCAACAAAGGCTACCGGCAGATCGGAGGGGAGTAGCCAAACGCAGGCGTTCACCTCTGTCAAAGTATAAATCCATGCATACAATGAAATTAGTTGCAGCTGCACTGCTCACTAAACTATAGTTCGTGCCAAATCGATTGAGAAAAACGCACATTGACCTTTCGATCGTTTAACCAGGGGCTACTAACCTTCAATATGTAGTACTTTCTTTATTTATAATGATTTTTTTATATTTTTTTATATTGATTGATATAATATATACTTACTATTATTAAAAAGTTTTCTAAAAGATCGCTGTAGAAGAAAAATCATCTATTGTTATAAAGTACTTTATTCATTTAACAACAAAAAGCACTCATTTATAACACATATAAAGATTCGAGTGATAACGACACCGAATAAGTACTTACTTATTCAAAAGATAAGAACTTTACTTTTATTCGGTGCATGCGGGCCGGCCCAAAAAAAGTGATGCTTTTCGGGCAGCCGTTATCACGTTTCTTTTAGAAAGAAATGATGTAACGCGCGTTTTGTTTAGTTTAAAGGGATGAATTTGCAAAAACTCTATATGGTGATTATATTGCTTCAAATATTTTTTTTTATATGAAACTGTTATTAAATGAATTACTGCGTTACTTACCATAAATTTAAATATAAAATATAACACGTTTTTTTGCGATGTACCGTAAGATTTTACGATGTTTATAGAAACCACAGACAATATTATTTAAAAAACAAAAAAAACAACACATATGTGCTGACCTAGAAGTGTGAATAATATCAATATTTAAATATTGTTATCACATCTAAATTGAGATTTTGTAAGTTACGCCTTTTGACACTCGGCTCATATCTGAGGTTATCGTCCGTTTTTCTCAATCGATTTGGCACGAACTATAAATCTAGTTGCGCAGCTGAATTGATGTCCTACAAAAATTCCGAATATTTAGTTTTTTGCTGCAAAAAGAAATCTGCCACGTCAAACTTACAAAAAGTTTTCTTTTCATATATAAATGATTTTAAATAACATTATTGCTATTTATTTCATTTTAGACTTAAAAATTACGATAATAACGATCGTGTTGTTTCATATTTTTTTACCATACAATATGCAGACAGCTCGAGTGACTGACCCGAGTTTGTCTCCGAGTTTTTGCTGCCACCGAGCGATAGTTATAATGTATCTATTTGTGTATAAAAGTTTATTATTTTAATTTCTGTGTAAGTTACGTTGTGATAGAGGGTTGTTTTCTGTGCGCAGATTTACCCGCAAAAAAATGACATACAGTTCTGTATTTGAGGAAAACGTTATAGTTACTCACCTCCGGCCTATCGGTGTGCTCTATGCTTAATAAATATCAACATATCTAGGCATGTTCGGTTTTGGGGCTCGTGTAATGAAATCTGAGTAAAATCCTAAATTTATCATTAACCGTCTCAAATTTTATATGTATTTACTCTGAATTTGCCATTAAACACTGTTCTCTTATATTCATAAATATTCATCTCACGTGTTATTAGGCAAAACTTTTATAAGTAGGTAGCAAAACTGCTCGCTGTTTTGATAAATTACGAAAGGAAAAAGTTTTATATTTCTTCCATCTCAGAACAACTGTTTACAAAGAACAACCAACCCTTAACATGTGGCCGTGGAAGGAAAAGGGGAGAAAATCTCCTAGTGGTAATTCGGAGCCATTATATATATATATATATATATATATATATATATATATATATATATATATATATATATATATAGAATGGAAGAAATTCTGTTGATATTGTGTATTCATTAGTGGACACTTACGGGTTGATAAAGAACAATACATATATATATATACTTACATAAATAAATACTCACGCACACACATTTCTTCTGGCGTGTCAAGAATTTAAACATGTTTTAGGCGTCACTTGAAACGTACGTAATCTTCCATCTTTCTTTGTTAGTCGGAGGAGTCGGAGGATAAGAAATAAGTGGCTCGAAATCTTCAGATCTTAGCTCAATAAATAAGGTAAGTATCCTGATTCTGTCAGATATTTCATTTTGTTACAATTGCTTGTGAGAAATTTATTTTACAATTTATAGGCATCCTCTCTTTAGGCAATGTTAAGGTTCTTTTAAATGAGATCCTTCCACAATACCATTTTGTATTATGGAATAATGGTCTCAAGAAAACCTCCAAAGAAAGTTATTGTTAAACTGACTCATGTCTTAATTTAGGACAAGATATAATAATAAACTTTATTCGATCATAAATTTTAAATGGCGATTTTAATTGTGTAAGAGCAGTATGTTAAATACTTTGTTGACAGCGTTGAAAACATTACCATTATCAATTATCACAGACAATTTTAGAAGTTTGGGCTATTTTTTTAAATTAAACTGAGGTAACAAGTGAGTTAACAGTCCACCTGATAGTAAGTAAATACTGTACCCCATAAAACGAGCAACCAACTTCAAATTAAAAAAGAAGCTACAGATGCTTAATCACCTCTGAAGATCTTAAGCGTCAGAGGTGTCGACGGATCTGTATTTTGATTCTTAATTAATTAATGAATGATATATAATATAATGAATGAATAATATATAATGAATTAAATATTTGAAGCAAAAAAAGGAAAAATAATGGCATAATGATTTCTTGAATTTACGCGAACACTACACATTGAATAAAACTATTATTTACGGATTTTATCGCGTTTAATTACTTAAATTTATTTTATTATTATCCCGACGTTTCGGGTGCTTTACAGCCCCCATGGTCACGGAGGGGACTGAGTATTCATTCGATTCAATCAAAACTCTATTATGTGTGCGAGTTTGGTATAAAAAGACTACACGCAGCATAATTTCGTGGTGTTATCCACGAAGCTGGTTTTTAGTGCGCCCTCCGATAATTGAAATGAATGAAAAGTAAATTGGTGTGAAAATTTGTTTTGACAATTTTAAATTTTTATAGCTTCCTTAATCGGGTTCTTCTTACGACGTTCATGTGCTGTGATGAACGTTCAGTACAACACCTTCGAATTTTCTTTTCAACTTTTCTCAACTCCTCCTTAGAGTCAGAAAATAACTAAGTCTTAATCATGAAATTATTGCATTGTCATCGTTTCTTGATGCGTCTGCAAATTTTCAGATTATTCTGACGCCTTCAAGTGGATGAAAACCGAATTTTAAATAGTATATTTCGTAACGAGTGTTATTTCAAAGATTTCCGACTAATGTCTACCCGAGCCGAGGCGCAGCCGAAGGTGAGGGTTGACAATCGGAACAAGTTGCAATGGCGGTTCCGCACGTGTACTGAACAACTATTTATAATTAAGTTGCGAAAAAATGAAGCAATTTATATCCAATATATATTTTTATATCCACGTTGTTCCTTATTTTCAGCATACTTTTATAATCGAAAACATCGACCATAACGAAAGTTTTAGTTTTGCTGAGAGTTCGGAGAACTATGCCAACATAACATTTTCTGAAAAACTATTTGCTTTTTCTCTTCTCTCAAAGCAATAAATTCGTCGTATGTAGATATGTAGCAACTTTTTGACTTTTCCGGTAAAATGTTTATCGAAGCATTTTGTGCAATTATTCTGAGTTCCAGTGGTGTTAATTCAAATAAAATATCGTCGAAATTACTCATTTTCTGCGACAAACAACTAAACTCGCAAAGAACATTTTTGGAAAATGGCGCCAACCGTAAAGGAACGTAGACAGAGAAACCTATACACAAATTTACGCCTTCTTTCGCATTCGCACACGAAAAAGATAGATTTATGCATTTGTCTCGCATAGAAATGAGACAGAGCGGCGTGATTGTTTGTCCCTTTCAGCGTGCCGGTTTTTTTTATTTAGCGAACTACACTTTGCTAAACTTTGACAGTTCGTAGCGATCTAAGGAGTTTACAAGTTGATTTAAGTGAGAGAAAAGTGTTTTGTGAGCTTAAGATTGGTGAATCTTGTTCAGTTCAGTTCTTAGAACAATAATTTTTTTATCTAAATATGTTTAAAAGTCATGAAGATTATTGTATAACCTAAAACTACGTTATCCTCCTTTCTCACTCAAGGCCACGCTAATCATTAGTCTACGAGTATAGGTTTCTCTGTCTACGTAAAGGAATATAAACAGAGATTTTTTGTTTTCTTTACCCATTCTTGGCAGGCATAGGGAACTATGCCCATACCTAGCGTAGTCTTCAGTAGAATTTTTTATTGATATGAAATGAAAATGAAATTTAATAAGATGAAATGAAATGAAACCTAACCTAACTCATTGAATCAAATCATTAAATCTATATATAAAAAAAAATTAGTAGCTTCTATATATATAAAAGCTTCTATGAATTTTTTTAGTAAAAACTTCGTGGTCGGTTTTTTTCTTTTTAATAGACATTATTTTGACAGTTGGGAAAGAGAACGCATGAGTTCGGAAAAGATAAATAAAAAGCTCGAGTATAATAGCCCACATCCCGAGGGCTATACGTCCCTGCAATTCGCCACTTTTTGAGCAACTGTATTAAAAATTCTATTACATTCATGCATACATACAGATCAAGCTTATAAAGCTATAAAAATGGTAATAAGTTAATGTGTAGTGAACTGATACGTACTCGTAAAATGCAAACAACTTTTTAATTTCAAATATCACCAACAATGCTTGGCTAATCGATATGCGATATGTGAAAATAAAAATAGTAATATTTTGAAATTATTACACTATATTTTATATTACCTAGGCGAATGAGCTTTGCGAGGCAATAGATTTATACGTGGTAGAGCCATGCTGCAGCTATATTGGTAGTATAGTTGTAGCACGAATGGGTCGGCTCGACCGGGGTAGGCCCACGCTCTCACAGAATACCATCGTGAAATAGTAGATTAACGCTGTGTTACGTATGTATATATAAAACAGCAGCATAACGTTGCTGTGTTTCTTACGATGAGTGTAGAGAACCGGATACCCTTTTTACTGGAAAAGAGGATTCCACCTTAGTCCTCAGGAGTGACAGCACATCTGAATTTTGATTCGTAATCGAGGATACGTGTAGATGTCTATGGGTCGCAGCATCCACTTACCATCAGGTGGACTGTGCGCTCGTTTGTCACCATTATTCTATATAAAAAGGTATATACTTGTAAAATGCAAATATATGTGACATCAGCACTTCATGCACGAACGGACTTTCGCTTTATATGTAAGGTAAGAAGCTGCCCCGTCGCGAAGTTCCGCCACCCCCTAGCAAAAATACCAAGTTCACTTGCAGCTGCTTTGGCTCTGGACTCAATAAATCGCCCATAGTTGAGGTTCGGACAAAATTCAACGCCCAACAACTGGAGGCGGTCAGTGTACTTGAAGAATAAATTCCAGAAAGAAGGAGCCAGGGTGAGCGGGCTCCTTTAAGCGGTGAAAAGACACATTTGTGTTTCAGAGGCATTGAATCTCACGAGATTGGCATCGCCCCATTCGGAGGCTGCCTGTAGTGTGCGATTCACACGCTCGACCACAGCCTCTCTTTCGGACTGGATTTGATCCTGACTGGCTCGGGCACTTTTTGGTACAATTTTGCTATCGTTTGCATACCCATAGATGCCGGGCATAAGCAAATCATTGATATGCAGCAAGAAGAGAGTTGCGGAGAGAACTGACCCTTGAGGAACACCGGCGTCAGACGCCACGGATCGGATGAGCAGCCATCGACGACGACCCGGAGAGACTGTTCACTTAGAAAGTCCTTTAACCATTCAAACAGACCAGGGGATAAGCCGTACGCTGGAAGTATACCCAAAAGGTTAACGTGCCAAACCCTGTCAAAGGCCTTCGAGACATCAAGGGAAACAGCCCCATTCGAAGACATACAAAAGCAAGTGCTTGCCCACTGTTCTCGAGTGCCCCGCCCCAAACGTGTGTAGCATACGCTAGCTATATAGCATAGCTGACCGATTTCAGTGAAACCCGTATTGCCAGTCACTAAGGAGGTCATTTTGTTCTAGGTATGTCATTAAGCGGGCGTTCAATATACGCTCCATAATCTTGCAACGTATGGAGGTAATTGAAATTGGCCAATAGTTGATAGGGTCGACACGGTTACCATTTTAGGCACAGGCTGCACATTGGCCAGCTTCCAAGATTTGGGCACTATTCCAGTCCTGAATGAGAGGCAGATCAAGCGCCGTCAACACAGGAGACAACTCAGATGCGCATACCTTTAGAACTGTAGCCGGTATACCATTAAGTTCAATAGCTTTGTTCACATCTAGACTTCGCAAGGTTTTAAGAACTTCCTTATTGGCGATACGGACCTCTGACATACAGGTACCGCAGTGAGGTAATTAAGGTGGTACGCTGGTGCTACGGTCCAGACGCGAATTACAAGCAAAAAGAGAAGCAAATAAATCCGCTTTCTCCCTAGAAGCATGCACCACTGAGCCATCTGGTTTTACTAGCGGAGGCAGTGTAGACCTACAGAAGTATGTTTGATCAAAAAGCTCTACTGCCATATGATTTGACACAGAGCTTTGTACCGATACGTTTAATGCGGTCGAAACTAGCATGGCGTAACGCCTTATTGCAAGACTTGGCGGCTTGGTTAACAATTTCACTGTCCCATGAGTCATATATGAACATTTCGATTGTTTAACTATTGTGTCTATTTCGCGGACAGGGAAGTTGTTAAAAGCTCTCTTAAGGCTAACATCCAGAGCTTTGTGGTCTCGAGCATCGACCCAGGATAAGTACGCCATGTGCTTGTGCTTTTCAGTACGAGCGCACTCGGCGTTGAACCATGAGCAAGCTTTACCATTAATAGGCACGTCAGAAAAGGGGATGAAATACTCCGTCGCTTGATGTGGATATGGTATCGCCGCAGCCCGACGGATCTTCAGACGAGAAGCAGACCTGACACTAAGGATAAGATGCAAAGAATTGCCGCATCTCATCCCAATCTGCTGACTTGTATCACCACACTCGCCGCACACCGTGGAAATCGCAGTTGGGTGGGGAATATAACGACACAGATTTCACCAGACAGTGGTCAGAAGTTCCCAAGGGTGAGGTAACCTGAACATTGTACCTGTCTGGATCGGTCGTAAGCAGAAAATCGAGGCTGGTGGCTATGTATCCATCCACATCAGGTACCCTAGTAGCTTGTCCCAACTGGTGGGAGAGTCCCACCGACAAAGCAAAATTACACGCCTCTCTCCCAGCGTGGTCGGTCTTCTGGTATGGGAACAGCGAGTCCTGATGACATGTATTAAAGTCCCCCAGTTTTCTGGGCGACTTTAATACATGTCATTTAATACATGTCACCACCCGTGCATTAGGGTACCAATTTAGAGCCATATCAGAGGCTTTACTGAGGTATTCAAATAGCCTAGTTGGCTCCTGGTCACCGCTGTGCGATCGGTAGACACAAGAATAAGTAATTTTATTCATTTCTTTTTATCCATTGCATACAAGATGATTTTTGTAGAGAAATTACCAATCATGGTGCACGGGCAAATCACGTTTGTTGCTTTGTGTGCGAAAACACAGAGAAAACGAATATTCCCAGATGTGAGACCTAGCTAGATTAACTTTTCGCCCCCATTAACTCGTAAGTTGTAAATTTCATCGAAATCATCATAAACGTTTTCGAGAACACGATAGTAAACGAACATATATTGCTCGTGAAGTAGTATAGAACTTATAAATGGCCACTAGATTTGAATTTCAAATCAATTCAATGCCGATTCTAGGAACTGTGACATTTGAAATGTACAGCTAGATAAAGAGCTTTCATTTCAAATATTATGTTTTGTTCTTTTAATTCGTTTTATAAATTACTTAACAATTTTAGCCGTGGTAGCTCAGATGGTTAGCGCTCGCTGTAAATTTTACAATACGCGAGCAAACCGGGTTCGATCCCCGTCGGCACTAATGAAATTGTTAATTGCAATTTTAAGTGCTGATTTAGACTTAGATTATGACGTGCTCGTCGGTGAAGGAATTTCGAAGACATGTGAAGTTCGCCCACACGCAGTGGGGCAGCGCGGCGGACACTTCCATGCCCTATAACCCTCTCAGAAATGAGAGGAGGCCTGTGCCCAACAGTGGGACGTATATGGGCTGTAACTTTACTTTTTAACTTTAACAATTTTATAACTTTTCTGCCGAGGTGTGTATGTCTAAGTTACTAATTGAGTGATTGACACTATTATCGTCCGCTCAGTTTATAATTCTTTTTTTTATATAGAAAAGGGGGGCAAACGAGCATGCGGCTCATCTGATGTTAAGTGACTATCGCCGCCCATGATCAACCGCAACACCAGGGGAATTGAAGGTGCGTTGCCGGTCCTTTAGAAAGTAGTAACCTCTTTTCTTGAAAGTTCTTAGGTCGTATCGGTCCGGAAAAATCGCCGGTAGTTAACTATTCCACAGAGGGGTCGTATGCGGAAGAAAACTCCTTCCGAAACCTACAGTGGTGGACCGCCAAGCATCCAGATGGTGTGGATGGTGTCGGGACGTTTGCCGCGTAGTGCCGTTCACGAAATTTGGCAGCTGGGATTAATCCGAACAATTCCTCAGAGCACTCCCTATGGTGTGCATGTGTGTGGTATGCAAAGAAAATGCAAAAAGATGCAACATCTCTTCGTAGCGCCGGCGAATTTCACTGATCGGAAAGCACTCGGTCGTCGACGATACGAGCCGCTCTGCGCTGGATGCGATCAAGTGGAAGGAGCTGGCACTGGGGAACCCCAGCCCAGAAATGGGAACAGTATTCCATGTGCGTCCGAACATGCACCTTGTAAAGTTGTAGGCGGTGTGCCGGCATAAAATACTGTCCCGCTCTGCTATGCACGCCAAGCTTTTTTGAGGCCAATTTGGCCTTCTCTTACAAGAGACCACGAAACAGCACGTCACTCGATATGTCGACGCCGAGGATTCCGATACTGGCTGAGGCAACAAGGGGGGGTGCCTTGAAACTGAGGAGATACGACAAAGGGGTTCTTTTTAGTAGTTAACGCGCAAACTTGTGTCTTCTGGAGGTTAAACTGGACTAGATTTAGTCGCCCCTAATCCGAGACTCCGTTCAGCAGAGACTCGACTTCAGACACAAGTGTGTCCCGGTACTCGGAGACGTTTTCCCGAGAAATATTGGCACAGCTGGTGTACAGAGCATCACCAGTGCTGACATCTGCATAGCAATGAATATTACGGGTTTGCAACATATCATTGATATGCAGAAGAAACAGCGTTGGCGATAGAACGTAGCCTTATGGAACACCAGCATTAATAGGCTTGTAATCGGAGCTTGCACCGTCTACAACGACCTTGATGCTCCGATCTGCAAGAAAACTGGTGATCCAATTGCACAATTTCTCGGGAAGCCCATAGGAAGGTAGCTTCGAAAGAAGCGGTTTGTGCCAACCCAGATCGAAGGCCATCGCAATGTCCAAACTAACGGCCAATACCTTCCCCTTGGGCTCTACTGCCTCCGCCCATCTATGAGCTAGGTAGACAAAAGATCACCAGCTGATCGGCCACTACGAAAACCGTATTGGCAATCACTAATCAGCTAGTGATCCTCAAGGTACCTCTTGAGCTGGCAGTTTAAAATGGACTTCATTGTTTTGGAAAACAAGGAGGTGATGGTGATAAGCCTGTTGTAGGGGTTGGTAGTTGGACGGGTCTGAGCGGTCGCCTTTTTTTAGGGATCAAGTGGACGAAAGCCGTCTTCCATGATTTTGGGACTACGCCTAGGGAGTAGGAGTACCGGAAAAGACGCGTTAAAACCGGTGCCAACTCTGGAGCACACTTCCTCAGCACAATTGGGGGGGATTCCGTCAGGCCCACTTGACTTGTGGGTGTCCAGGGAGAGTAGTGCTATGCGAACCGAGCGCTATGTGTGTGTGTGTGTGTTTTTTTTTTATCACTCTCCCAATAAATTTCCTAACGTAGTATATTGCTATAGTTGCAGCGTAGCAGTAAGATGCTTCTGCCCATCTCCTGTTTCATCTCCCTCATTCTATCACCTTTTAAGACATCAGGAAAATATAGAATAAAGAATATATATAAATCATAATCTTCCATTCAGTAATAAAACTAATCTGCTCGCCGTCTCGCCGTCGCCGTGTAGTGGTGGTTAAGAATATCCACTACCCCATATCTTCCCGTGGGTGTCGTAAAAGGCGACAGAGGGAAACAGGCAGGAGATGGGCAGCAGCATCTTCCTGATAACAGCAACTGTACGACAAAAAAAACTGCGGTTGCCAACCCGCTCGCCAAGCGTGGCAACTATGGCAATATACCCCCCCATGAACAATTACACAAATAGACGGCCCCAGTCCCCGGCGCTATGCCCCGCTATTCCTGGCTCCTGACTACTGGTAACAACGGGGCAGGGGGTGCTAAGAATCTCCGCTGGAGGTTTGGTTGCCACCTACGACGACTCGACCCGGCAACATTTAACACATGCACCCTGAGGACTGACGAGAAGATCCTGGAGCTGGAAGAAGAGATAGACAAGTTGCGCTGGAATATTATAGGATTATCCGAGGTCCGAAGAGAGGGGGAGGACACGGTGATTCTCGAATCCGGCAACTTGTTCTATCACCGGGAGGGCGACCATCTGTCCCAAGGAGGTGTTGGGTTTATCGTCCACAAGTCTCTTGTCAACTACGTTGTAAACATTGGGAGTGTGTCAACGAGGGTCGCGTACCTAGTACTCAGAATCACCAAACGGTATTCGCTGAAGGTCATACAGGTTTACGCACCAACCTCGGCACATCCCGATGAGGAGGTGGAGGAAATGTATGAGGATATTTCCAAAGCCATGCGTTCCTCCAAAACTCACTACACGGCGTTGATGGGAGACTTCAACGCAAAACTAGGCACAAGAGAAAACGGTGAGCTGAAGTTAGGGAAATTTGGAGTAGGGCAAAGGAACCGAAGGGGCCAGCAGCTCGCCGAATTTATGGAGAAAGAGGGACTCTTTATGATGAACTCTTTCTTCCAGAAGCGGCCTCACAGGAAGTGGACCTGGTCGAGCCCCGACGGTTCGACAAAAATGAGATTGACTTCATTATGACGACCAGACGCCAACTGTTCAGTGATCGCAAGAGTGAAAACTGGCAGCGATCACCGGATGGTTAGAAGCAAACTGAACCTAAACGTTAAGTTGGAGAGGTCTTGTCTAATGAAGTCAACGCTTCGTCCCCCTCGTGCTCTAATCCAGAATCCCGAAATCTTTCAGCTCGAGTTACGTAACCGCTTTCAGTGTCTACAAGATTGCAATGCAGTAGACGATATGAATGACAAGCTCGTGGAAACTGTCCATGCGGTCGGAGATAAGTTCTGCAAGACCCGCCGCAGAAGAACACAAAAACTCTCCGATCACACTCTTAATCTCATGGCTGTTAGACGGGAGATGAGGCTGCAATCGTCAACAGATTTGACAGCATACAGGCAACTGAACAGACAGATCTCCAAATGCATGCAGCGAGACTTACGCAACTTTAATACTGCTCGTATTAAAGAAGCGATCGAGCGGAACCAGGGCTCCAAAGTCTTTGCCAGAGATCTGTCTGCCAGTAGGAGCCAACTGTCAAAGCTGGAGACTGAGTGTGGCAGCATCGTTTCCGGGACACCTGAGATTTTGAGTGAAATTGAGAGGTTCTATGGGCAGCTGTACACATCATCGTTGGAGACTTGCTCTCGGATCGTTACACACACGCAAGTGTGAGTAACCATCCAAGAGCAAGTCTTATCCGACAACATTCCGATGATATCCCGGACGTCAGTCTATGCGAGATTAGAATGGCTCTCCAGCACCTTAAAAAAGGCAGGGCCCCAGGCGAGGATAGAATTACAGCGGAGCTTCTGAAAGCGGGTGGAACCCCGGTACTTGAAGTCCTTCAGAAGCTCTTCAATTCCGTCCTCCATGGTGGCACTACTCCGGAGGCGTGAAGCAGAAGTGTGGTGGTCTTGTTCTTTAAGAAAGGCGACAATGCTCTCTTGAAGAACTACAGACCGATTTTCCTTCTGAGCCGCGTCTACGTGCTGTTTTCGAGAGTCATTACGAATCGTCTCGCACGCAGACTCGACGACTTCCAGCCTCCCGAACAAGCCGGTTTCCGAAAAGGCTTCAGTAACATACATACCCTGCGGCAGACTGTACAGAAGACTGAAGAGTACAATCTGCCACTTTGCCCGGCGTATGTGGACTATGAGAAAGCCTTTGATTGCGTCGAAATTTATACGATGGCTATCCGAGTACAGAACCAGAGCTCGAAACCTATCCAACTGCAGAGAGGTGTAAGACGTTATATCCCCGAAACTCTTCACCGCTGCATTGGAAGACGTTTTCAAGCTACTGGACTGGAAAGGATACTGTATTAACATCAATGGCGAGTACATCACTCACCTTCGATTTGCCGACGATATAGTCCTTATGGCAGAATCGCTGGAGGACTTAAGCACTATGCTCAATGACCTCAATAGTGCCTCCCAACGGATAGGTCTTAAGATGAACATGGACAAAACAAAGATTATGTTTAATGTCCATGTCACACCTATGCCGGTAGTTGTTGGGAGCACTATGCTCGAAGTTGTTGGCGAGTACGTTTACCTGGGACAAATAGTCCGACTAGGTAAGTCCAACTTCGACCGAGAGGTCAATCGACGGATTCAACTCGGCTGGGCAGCGTTCGGTAAATTACGACATATCTTCTCGTCAGGTATACCTCAATCTCTAAAAACTAGATTGTACAACCAGTACTTGTTGCCAGTCATGACTTACGGATCTGTGACGTGGTCCTTCACTGCTGGCCGTATGAGGATGCTCAAGGTCGCTCAGCGAGCTATGGAGAGGGCTATTCTCGGAGTTTCTCTGCGTGATAGACTCAGAAATGAGGATATCCGCAGTAAAACTAGAGTGACCGACATAGCCCAACGGATTAGTAAGCTGAAGTGGCAATGGGCCGGCCATATAGTTCGAAGAACCGATAACCGATGGGGAGGAAAGGTTCTCAAGTGGCAGCCTCGTACCGGTAGGCGTAGTGTAGGGCGACCCCCCACTAGATGGAGTGACGACCTGGTAAGACATGACATCAAGTCGACGGATGCAGGTGGCCGTGCTTTGTGGCATTACTTGGGGGAGGCCTATGTTCAGCAGTGGACTTGTTAAGGGCTGTAATGATGATGAATCAGAACCTATCGAAGTCCACTACTGACCGTAGGCCTCCTCGACTTTTCCTCATAGTGGCGTTATTTGCCACAGTTGCCATTCTTGGCAGGCGGGTTTTTTTAAAACCTTACCCCCTATTACACTAGGATTTTCTCCTATATCGAGGAGGCAGTTTAAATACATAAGATGCACAAGGACAAACAGCCAGACCCGTAGCAACTACTTGTGGGCCTTACAATTACTTGTTCCGTGCGGGACTCAAACCCGCGACCCTCAGCCCTATAACTTAATGCTAAGCTACTGCGTCACGGAGCCGTCTAAAATTAAATCTGTAACTCACTACTTTAGCTTGTTAATCTTTACCACTATTCAGGTCACATAAGTTCTATTTATTTTAAGATCTATTTTTCTCTTCATAGCACACGGGGACACAGCCAACGAGACATCGAGACATTATCTGCAATATTATTTCGGACTAATTAGTTCTTAATTAGATCTTTATTTCGGTTAACCACGTACCTACATACAGGAGACAACTAAATAAGAGATAAATTAGATATCAAAATATAGCTAGATATCAAAATATGTATAAGCTTTGGTTTATCTAAAACATAACTTTCACCGAAATTCTCGTATACGAATTAAACATTGTGGCAAGTATTACGGTGAATGTATAGATTTAGCTTCTAAATGTTAAAATAAATGCACAAATTTAAATAGAAGAAACACTTTTTCGTAGAATACTGTGCAAAGTAAAAAAGTGTCACTTTGATAAAGTTAATGATGACAGATATCTCTCGATGGAAACGAATAATTCCATCTCAGTCAAAAGAGACGACAAACCTACTTACATATTGATAGATTATCGAGAAAGGATATACTTTTGTATATAAGAGACAACAACCTCGTACTGTTATCAAGTTGATTGGTTGTTTGCTATATCCTAACTTACAAATAAAAACTGTCGAATCAGTCTGACATTTATTTATCATATTATAAAACTCACAGTTACCCTCATTTCTGAGAGGTTTACGCGCTAATCCAGTGCATGTTGGTAGACTTTACATGTCTCAAGATATTTTTCTTCACCATCGAGTGTTTTTATCACAACAATATTTAAAATTGCAATTAATAATTTTCGGGCCGGAATCAAATCCATATTGCTATCATACTATCTATAAATTTAAGACAAGTGCTTAGATTCTGAGCTCTTACAGTTATCATTTATATTAGTTATCAATATTAGTTAGCATTAGTACTACGAATAAGTCAGCTCGACTTTTGTAAGGCCACGCTCTTACAGAATACTAACGCCCGAAGCAAATATAGGCAACCCTCCGGAAAGCGGGGGAGGGAGGTGCGGAATGCTCATAGCATACCACGCAGCCGGCTGCGTGGTTATGTGGAGACTTTTACCCACTAAACCCCACCTTTATGGATTGGCTTCCCGATCTGACGAGAGATCTCTAAGCCGTATACGAACGCGACCCTCCTTGGCAGAAAGGAGGGCGCAAGCGGCGAAAAGCCGCTTAGAAGTATGCCTAACTAAGGCAGCTTAAGGGATGTGTTATGTAGGCTCGGCCTGAGCCGCCAGGAGGCAGTTCAGGTAAGCCGAAAGCTTGTTGGGGGGGGGGGGTCAGAGAGAGAGTTTCTCGGTTTGCGCACACTATAGCGAGTGTGGAGAAGGGCTGCATAAGCAGCCGTCTCGCGAATAAGATGATTTGGGATTTAAGGAACTGATGAATTGTTGGGAGCTCTAAGTCTCGGTGTAGGTCGACATTACGGACTTAATAGGGCGAGTTAGTGGCCCTACGACAGAATAGATTTTGAATTATTTGAAGTTCATTTATAACTTTGGGTTTAGCATGTGTGAAAATGGGGGCCGCGTAGGTCATAACAAGTCGTATACAGACCTTATATAGGGTTCGCTTGTTGCGGAGGGACATTTTACTGTGTCTGCCCAACATGCTGTTGAGCCTACCCATGTAAAATCGCGCGTTGCGAGTTACCTTCTTGATAT
The DNA here is from genome assembly GCA_907164705.1 of Parnassius apollo. Lineage (NCBI taxonomy): Eukaryota > Metazoa > Arthropoda > Insecta > Lepidoptera > Papilionidae > Parnassius > Parnassius apollo. The sequence continues at coordinate 2,831,021 of CAJQZP010000088.1, read as the reverse complement.
GGGGCTCGAAAGTGAGCCTTGCATCAAGGGTGACGCCTAAATATTTGGCTTTTGTTTTCCATGGGACAGGGGTCCCTAACATCCTGATTGGCAGAGAGGCGGTGAGACGGCATCGTTTATATTCGAAGCAAACGGCGGAGCTCTTCTCCGCGTTTACGTTGATACGCCACTTTTGGACCCAAGCTCCTAAGTCGTTAACTGACTTTTGGATCTGGTTCCGAATCTGTGGCAGTGAGTGGCCTTTAGAGTAAATGGCTGTGTCATCTGCGAAGAAGGCTAGTTTAACACCATTCGACGGGATAGGGATGTCGTTGGTGAATAGTATATATAGGAGGGGGGCAAACACAGAGCCGTGGTAGCTCAGATGGTTAGCGGTCGCTGTAGTACGCTGTAATACGCGAGCAAACCGGGTTTGATCCCCGCCGGTACCAATGAAATTGTTAATTGCAATTTTAAGTGCTGATTTACTACGTGCTTGGCGGTGAAGGAAAACATCGTGAGGAAACCTGCATGTCAGAGAAATAAGGAAAAAAATATTTCGAAGACATGTGAAGTTCGCCAACACGCACTGGGGCAGCGCGGCGGACAATTCCTTGCCCTAAAACCCTCTCAGAAATGAGCGGAGGCCTGTGCCCAGCAGTGGGACGTATATAGGCTGTAACTTTACTTTTTTACTTTAAGCACAGAGCCTTGAGGGACACCGGCTTTGATTTGATGAGTAGAGGATAGCGTGCGTTCATGTCTAAAACGAAAGGTACGATCCTTCAAATAGGAGGCTACAAGGCGGACGAGGCGGTCAGGGAGGCCTAAGCCGTACAATTTGTAGATAAGGCCCTCATGCCAGACTCTGTCGAATGCCTTGGCAATGTCGAAAAAGACTGCGAAGGTCTTTTGACGACGAAGATAAAAACCGCTGAGGATATATTCCACTATGTGGTGAACTTGCTGGTGGCACGAGTGTTTGGCTCGAAACCCGAATTGTTGAGGGATGACAAGAGGGTTGCCGTCTGTGAAAAACAAATGGCGTCTCATGCGCACGCAAATAACTCGTTCGAAAAGTTTGCCCATGGCCTTGAGGAGGCTGATGGGACGGTGATTGGAAGGAAGGCAGTGAGGTTTGCCTGGCTTGGGAATGCCAATGACAGTTGCCTCTTTCCAAGAGGTGGGAATATAGCTGAATTCGAAGCAGGCGTTGAAGATTATGGCCAATAAGGCGATCACCTGCTCCGGAAAGTGTTTGAGGGCTTGGTTGGAGATGCCATCCGCGCCCGGTGCTTTTTTGGCTTAAGTCCTTTGATGGTAGATGAAATCTCATCTTTGGACACAGTGATAGGGTCAGAGGCGGTGGGGGGCGAGTTCCTGCGACGGACCTCGTCCTCTTCTAGTTGGATATGTAGGGGGTCAGTGGGTTGTGAGCTGGGAGAGCATTGAGCGGCTACGCTGTCGGCGAAGCACTCAGCCTTTTCTTCGTCCTCGAAGGCAATAGAGCCGTCGGGACGAGATAGAGGGGGAGTATGTGTGATAGCGTCTATCCGGAGGCCTCTCGCCATCTGGTAGTACGCTGTGTGAGACGGGGAGATTTTCTCCATGAGATTGCCCCTTTCGAGGTCTCTGAAATTTTTGAGACGGTAACGGAGTTTGCGTTGAAGGCGGTGGGCCGCAAGTCTATACTCGGGAGTGGGATAGCGTGCGGCTCTACGGAGGGCAGCTGTTTTGGCTTTGAGCAGGTGGCTAATATCTAGGGGAAGACTAGTTTTAGCAACTGGGACAACCTTTTCATTCTCTATTGTCTATTTTCCCCGTACTGTCGAGGACGTCAGAAGAGAGGGTTATGGGAGGGTCCGGAGAGTCCATAGCCGAGGCTAGAGAATTCTTGAAGCCCTTCCAGTTGGTGTACGTTTTGGAAGTGGGAGTTGGAGGTGGCTGATGGCCAAGAAGGAGGGATACAGGACGGTGGTCGGATCCTAGATTATCGAGAGACTCGATTGCTCTAAGGTTGAGGGAGACTCCTTTAACTAGAGCAAAGTCTAGCACGTCAGGAGCGTAGTTAACGTTGTCGGGATAGTGGGTGACTGCGAGCGGGCTGTAGACAGTCAGGTCGAGAGACTGAGTGATATTGAGCAGCACCCTGCCACTACTAGTAGTAGCGCGGCAGGTCCATTCAGTATGCTTGGAGTTAAAATCTCCAAACATAATGACTAAATAACTTATGTCAACTGTGTTTTGTTTGTTGTGTATAGAGAACCGGAGACCTTTTTTACCCGGAAACGAAACATTCCATCTTAGTCCTCAGGGGTGACAACGCATCTGCATTTTTGATTCTTTTATTTTATTTTTATTTATTTATTTAAGAAATTTATGATTACAAAGATAAATAGTTTTAGTGTAAACATAAACTCGTTAGAGTTTTTCCGTACACCATTGCTGTCGACTCATTATTCTAATTAAGACATTACAATACATTACATTACCAAAGTTACATTAATATTATTATCAACTTAAATTAGGTGCATTAAATGTTATGTTTCTATTTGACAAACTATTTGTGGGTACATAAATATAAAATAGTTCTAGGCGATGAGCGTAAAATCACATAGTAAACTTATTCTGTGAATAACAACATTCTGTGAATAATCGTCATACATTATATTATAGAGATTATAACATATATTTTCATAAATTTATAAGATAATATGTTGCTAAAGTAAAGCAATAACATAGAACGAGAAGTTGTTTTAAGTGTTACGAGTATTTAGTAAGAGTTAATTGTATATAAAAAAAATTTTAATTTATATTTTATGTTTTAACGTGTTAAGACGTCTTACAAAGATTTGGTAACTGATTGATTAGATTAGGTATAACATAGTTTAAAGTTCTTTTTCCGCATAAGTTATTATATTTAGGTGATTGTAGTTTTAAATTATCAGGTCTGCGTGTGGAGTATAATAACTTATCTACCTTTTTAAAATTTTCAGTAAAGTAATTTTCTGTTAGTAATATTAGTTCAACTTTGTCGTGAATAGGTATAATTTTGCAAAATGCAAATAGTTTTCGATAATCATCTTTAAACTTAATTTTGAGATTATTAGGGACTATTTGTTTTAAAATGCGCAGCTGATGTGAGTATATTCGATTTAGATATGTTTTATAGGTTCTCCCATAACTTGACAAGCCATATTGTATAACAGATTCAGCTAAGGATTTATAGAGCATTTTTGTAAGGTAATTTGTGTTTGATTAATGTAAACTTTGCTAATATCCCTCTTAATATATCACAAACACGATTTACATACTCTTTCTATTTCAGCCGACCGTCAATTATTAGGCCATGACAGGTGTGCTTATTTACGATTTCTATGGCATCGCAATTACAGGGTGTCGAATTGTCAGTATTTGTCATATGAAGGCAGTGATGTGTGTGCGCTATTAGTTAAGGTATAAAAGAACTTCTGTTATAGCTTTTGCTTATATACATAAGTTTAGTTTTGGTAACATTGAGTACTAAACCGACTTAATCTATCTAGTATAAACTCATTCATCACCCATGTTCTACAAAAAATATTTAATTTCTTATTTTTTTCCTAGCTAAACATAATTACATCAATCAACACTTCCACACGTATAAAAAATTTTGAAATTTCGTTTTTATGTATATCGTTTAAAAGATTTGAATAATGACTATATTAAGGGCACAAATCTGGACACAATAAGCTTAACTTTGATAAGGGCAAACCAAATTTTATGATGCTCCCAAACGTTATCGCTGCATAGTAGTTACACGGTTTACGACACAATTAAATTTCTTTTAATAAAAAGAGAATTGAAAAAAGGTAAGTAGAAGTATTCTTCAACGTAATTTCATTAAATACAACATGTCCAAAAAATCTCGACTACTAACAATACCCGGTGATATACAAGATCATATTTTATCAATATCCAATGCATTTTATGACCAATACTTTCCACATTGCAGCAAGTAGAACAAAACTCTTTAAAAATTATTTAATATCTGGATATGTGCCGTGGTAGTTAATGGGCTAGCCGTAAATTCCACAATATGCACGCCCGGTTTGATCTTCACCGACACCAACGAAATTTTTAATTGCGATTTTAAGTGCTGATCGTTAGTACGTCCTTGACGGTTAAGCAAAAAACATCGTGGATTTGCATGTGTAAGAAATTAAAAAAATTCGGAGCCATTTGAAGTCCGCTAACTCCAACAGCGCACGTACTAACTGCTCCATGACCCTCACAGAAATATAATGAGGTCCGTACCCAGCAGTGATATATACGTCACATTTTAGGCTCTAAATTGACTTCTATTTAATTCAAGCTACCAGTAAATTGCAACCCATTCAATGTCTGACCGCATCACACTTGTCATCAAAAGCCATTAAAATATCTTTTTAAGTCCACTTCTGAACCAAACCATGAAAATAATGTGGCAGCTGGTATGCCATTCACAATCACATTACGTAGTTCTCCCCCTGGTAATGCTATTAACCATCTCTAGTTTATCAAGTTTAGCTCTAATATAATATTTCCTCCATTACTAGACTGCTATAGTCTCGTCTTTAAATTAGCAGGAAACACCACATGAATCTATAAAATTATCATGATCCTCTTTACACTTGAAATAAAACAGTAGGTACCTTAAAATTATGTGCTATATTTTTTGAAAATGTTTGAATAACCAGTTAGCAAGGCGCCTGCGTACCGGCATTTCTTTTAAAAGATCGTCTCTCATAGTCTCTTGCAGATCCACCATAAAATCTCATACGACATAATTAGCTATCATCACATTATTACCACATTATTGTAATCGGATTTATTTATTTATGATAGCTCGGTAGCGCGGCTTAGTGTTGATCTGCAGTACTGTGGACGACAGGCTTTAATGCGGGTATTTACATGACCTACAAATAATTGATCTGAGATGCTTGTTTGTCCATTGGACATTAATTATGTATGTAAAAGGTTATCATGACAAATTCGTAATGAGGTGAACCTTTTTTTTTAATAATTCATAATCATTAGATAGCAATCCTCTCTTATTGTATTTTTACAATAGATATTATTTACATGTGCCATAAATATTATCATAACAACATGATTCTCCTCCAAGGAATGCCATAAAGCATGTTACTGAGCCATTAACACCCTTAGACTTCCTACATCTTTTACCTGGTCGTCACTATCTTTAGCGGGGCTTCGATCTCCACTTAGCTTACTAGTATTAGGTTGTTATCCGAAAATCTTTATTCCACATCGGTTAACAGTTCTTTGAGCTAATGACCGGCCCATTATCACTTCATCTTACTAAACGCTTAGACTATGTCGGTCTTTTTAGCCGTCACGTAGTAAAATTCCCAGCTCAGCCCACTTCATAGCTTGCTAAGCGAAAATCTTCCTCTACGGCTATGAGTGAATAATCACGTTTCAGATCTTATATACCTATATACTCGTATATACCTTCATTTAAAAAGTAGCAATCCTATTTCTTTGTTTTAACAGAAATAATAATAAAAAGCCACGCTGCAGGTATATTATAGTCGTGGCACAAATGTGTCGGCTCGACCGTGGCAGGACCACGCTCTCACGGAATACCAGCTTAAAATAGCAGCGTAATGCTGCTGTGTTTCGTATGGTGAGTGTAGAGAACCGGAGAACCTTTTTACTGGAATCGAGGAATTCCATCTTGGTCCTCAGGGGTGACAAAGCATATGCATTTTGATTATTAATTAAGGATAAATATGGATGTCCATGAGCCACAGCATTCACTCACCATCATGCTCGTTTGTCACCCAGTGCTATAAAACAAAAACATTAATAATAATTAAATTAATATTTTTTCATTTATCAGAAGTTATCTTATTCTTTAATTTTTAGATTCCAAAGAGACAACTTTTATAGCTTTAGGTAATACGACAAATATTCTCTTTACCGTGTAGTGGCGGTTTAAGAATATCCACTTATCATCCCGTGGGTGTCGTAAGAGGCGACGGCGAAGCGTGACAACTATGGAAAATATCATCCATATGTTCCGCAGTGGACTTACATATGCTGTAACGGTAACGGTAACGAGGGTTATACTGTATTCATCAACATGTAATATTGCCATGGATTGTTACTAAGGAGAATCGAAAACAAAAGCCGAGCAAGTAATTTCAATATTTATACTCTAGCAGTAATTTCATTGCCATTCCCGTGACGCAAGATCGTCCGGGAAAACTTGCGCGCGCATCCCCGGGATCTTATATCTGACCGTGACTGAAAACCGGGTCAGAGTGAAGCTCTTGACCTTGTGACAGCTGCCTTCATTGCCTAATGTAAAGCAACCGTTCTTAAAAAATGATCCCACTTTATAGCAGAATTAATCCGTATTAACCGCTGCTACTACTTATTGGCCACCTTTCTTTCTGCAGCAAGTATAACTTAAAATTTAGTAGTTTGCCAAAACAGCGATAATGTTTAGATTTGGTTTTGGATTATAATATTTAAGTCGTACAATTAATTATCAACTGCTATATATAAATGGGTTTATTTTCTATTTTATATTGTACGTAATAAATTAAAACAACATGGTATATAATAGTACACGTGAAACTCATATTTCGTCCATAATATTTTAATACGTGTCTCACGCAGGAATTTATTAAGAAGTACATTTATGTTCATATATTTGGAACCGAACATATATATTGCACGTAGACTAATCTAAGAATGAAAAATCCTAAGCCCTGTAGTAATCCATAATTATATAATATAATTATAGATCATTATAGGGCTATTATATATAATTGTAGGCTATTGCTTCTTTGTTATAGATTTCTTTAATTTGATATTCCAATACCAAAAACAGGTCTCGCTCTTCTTCTTATTTTTTTTTCTTAGTTTTTTAAACGTTACCCCCCACACTAGGATTTTCTCTTGTATCGTGGAGGCAGTTTACATACATAAATTGCACAAGGACAAACATCCAGACCCGGAACAATTACTTGTAGGCCATACAAATACTTGTTCCGTGCGGGATTCGAACCCGCGGCCCTCAGCGCTATAACTCATTGCTAAGCTACTGCGCCACGAAGCCGTCATTGGTCTCCCGTCTTGCTTCTAGCCTCAGATGCTTGGATTTTTCATATCGTCACACTTGACTTAAGCGGACTGGTTGAGGATCAAAGCAATTCTTCACCAGTTTTACTATTTTCAGTCAAACTGGTGAAGAATTGTGATGTGATGAAGACGTGATATTGATGTGTGGTGATGTACGCGGTATTTTTACAGGGATTGCTGTAAATGACTTTCTTACCTGTTCCTTTAAATCAGATGACTTTGGTAAGTAAATAACTTTCTAACTTGTCCCTTCGTCTTAAGCAGATGGCTCTGGTAATATTTTACAAACAACACTTTATTCCCTTCTTTAATAAACAAGAACACGAGCTGAGGTAGCTTAGCGGGATTTAAGGGTGAATGCACCATTTACGATCCGACGTTTGGAGGCTTTTCGTTTATTTCTACATCAGTCGCCTAGTAACGAACGTGGGCGTTTATTGACTTGTATTTGATTCTTACAAGAATACATTAATTAAAGACCCTACAAAAATAAATGGTTAAAAAACAACCGTTTATTTTTGTAAGGTCTCTTGTATGGTTTTATTTTCTATAATATAATTTCCACAATTTAATTTAACAAACCGAACATAAAAGGACATTGTAATTCAATATTTTGACGGATATGTGAAACGTGCAATATAAAGTAAACTGAAAAAATGAAATAAAATATTATTAAAAATAATATTTATTAAAACATATTACTAATAGATATAGACGATATTTGATGATTACAAATATACATATTTCTCTTTCCAGTATACTATTATTTAACCCACTTATATAAAATATGGTATAAAAGAATATCTGTCGGAAAGAAGTTTCACTTCGTGTATACGCATAATTTCTTTAAAATTGAAGTTTTTACCATTAGGTTTGTTACTTGTAAGGAGGCATTAGGTACATCTTAGCCCTCAGGTGTGAGAACGCATCCGATATAGACGACGAGGAAAAATAATTTTACTTCAATAAAAAAAATCTTACAAAAGAAGCCAGTTCAAAATTCACTTTATTTTTAATGTACAAGAACTTTTATTTAAAAAGTCTTTCGAAATATTACAATTCTTGGAGAACCTTTTCGAATATCTTTTATTTTATCAAATACGAGTAGACTTATTAGCATCGTCACAAAGTGGCTTTTTTAGTGTTCTTGGTAAATAAATGAAAATGGACGAGTTTATTTCACAAAGGATAAAGAACTAAGCGAAATGAGAAATTCGTCAATATTTTACAACAATGTGTACTTAACTCCATTAAATATAATAAGATCCTTTTATTCCTTCTATTGCGATTTCTTAAAAGATGTTGAAAAATAAAAAAATGGGCTCCTCGATTACGTACAACAACAAAAAAGAAAGAGAGATGGTAATGGTAACGCCGACAGAAAATCTTAGAAGGTATATCGTTTTCCGTTCATGTCTCTTGAACAATAAGTTTATCTACCTCTACTAATAAGTATTTGGGGACGTAGCTGACACATTTCCAAAGGATTTCCAATAATTGCATCAATAACTGTAATTCGGTAACCTCACAAAACTATGCTCAATGACCTCAATAGTGTCTCCCAATGGATAGGTCTTAAGATAAACATGGACAAAACGAGGATCATGTTTAATGTCCATGTCACACCTATGCCGGTAGTTGTTGGGAGCACTAAGCTCGAAGTTGTTGTCGATGGGTTTACCTGGGACAAATAGTCCTAATAGGTAAGTCCAACTTCGACCGAGATCAATCAACCGGTCGAATCGATCGGTCAATCGACGGATTCAACACGACTGGGCAGCGCTCGGGAAATTACGAGGTTTTGTGGCATACACATCTTCTCGCCAGGTATACCACAAAACCTGAAAACTAGATTGTACAACCAGTGCGTGTTGCCAATGATGACTAACGGATCTAAGACCTGGTCCTTCACTGCTGGCCGTATGAGGAGCTATGGAGAGGTCTGTGCTCGGGGTTTCTCTGCGTGATAAACTTAGAAATGAGGATATCCGCAGTAGAACCAAAGTGACAGAAATAGCCCAATAGATTAATAAGCTGAAATGGTAATGGACAGGCCATATAACTCGAAGAATCGACAACAGATGGGAAAAAAGGTTCTCGAGTGGCAGCCTCTTACCGATAGGCGTAGTGTAGATGTGTAGTGTACATGCAGGAAGTCGATGAATTCAGGTGGCTCAGGACCGTGCTTTGTGGAATTCCTTGGGGAGGCCTTTCTTCATCAGTGAACTTGTGAAGGGCTAGAATGATGATAATGATGATGATGATGACAAAACCGTAGATCATATCAGATATCATCACGACTAGTTTCATTCGCATTTTCTAAGATCAATAAATAGATCAAAAATTTATTATTCGTAACTTTTATTGCAGTCATATATTTTGGAAATTGTAGACGGATTTACATTTCTTATTAATAAAATTACAAATAATCTTATATATTTAACTGCTAAATAAAAACTGCTTAAAATAATAATGTGAAATCGAGGGAAGAAATCAAACAGGTCAAAAAGACATATTCAAAAATTAAAAGCTTACTTTTTCTTAATCTTAATAAAACAAGGATACTTTTCCATATGGCCCAAATTGGATTTCTCTAAACTTAAAAAGGAAGACATTATTAGTACGAGCTGGGGGATTTTCCTTAAAAATAACTGTCAGCAATGCTTTTAAATATTTGTTCAGATAAATTAAGTGCACTGTTTAGAGTCTAGTGAGGAAGAAAGTTTTTATTTCTCGTAGTGTTTGGGCTAGATAAGTTGACTTAGAGGTATCATTAGACTTTACCACACACACATAATATATATATATATATATATATATATATATATAGTTTATTGTTTTCATCATCGTCCATTACGTTAAGGCGTAATGATAATGGTTTTGTCTATTATTTAGGACTTAAGCACTATGCTCAATGACCACCATTGTGGTCATTGAGCATAGTGCTTAAGTCCTCCAGCGATTCTGCCATAAGGACTATATCGTCGGCAAATCGTAGGTGAGTGATGTACTCGCCATTGATGTAAATTCCGTATCCTTTCCAGTCCAGTAGCATGAAAACGTCTTCCAATGCAGCGGTGAAGAGTTTCGGGGATATAACATCACCCTGTCTTACACCTCTCTGCAGTTGGATAGGTTTCGAGCTCTGGTTCTGTACTCGGATAGCCATCGTAGTCCTACTGTTCAAACACTTCAGCACTTCGATATACTGACAGTCAACTTGGCACCGCTTAAGGGACTGTAGCACCGTCCAAATTTCGACGGAATTAAAGGCTTTCTCATAGTCCAAATACGCCAGGCAACGTGGCAGATTGTACTCTTCAGTATTCTGTACAATCTGCCGCAAGGTATGTATGTGGTCTATGGTACTGAAGCCTTTTCGGAAACCAGCTTGTTCGGGAGGCTGGAAGTCGTCGAGTCTGCGTGCGAGACGATTCGTAATGACTCTCGAAAACAGCACGTAGACGCGGCCAGAAGGGAAATCGGTCTGTAGTTCTTCAAGAGAGCGTTGTCGCCTTTCTTAAAGAACAAGACCACCGCACTTCTGCTCCACGCCTCTGGAGTAGTGTCACCATGGAGGACGGAATTGAAGAGCTTCTGAAGGACTTCAAGTACCAGTGTTCCATACGCTTTCAGAAGTTCCGCTGTAATTCCATCCTCGCCTGGGGCCCTGCCGTTTTTAAGGTGCTGGAGAGCCATTCTAATCTCGCTTAGACTGACGTCCGGGATATCATCGGAATAGTGTGGATAAGACTTGCTCTTGGATCGATACTCACACTTGCGTGTGGCTCCAACGATGATGTGTACAACTGCCCATAGAACCTCTCAATCTCACTCAAAATCTCAGGTGTCCCGGAAACGATGCTGCCACACTCAGTCTTCAGCTTTGACAGTTGGCTCTTACTGGCAGACAGATCTCTGGCAAAGACTTTGGAGCCCTGGTTCCGCTCGATCGCTTCTTTAATACGAGCAGTATTAAAGTTGCGTAAGTCTCGCCGCATGCATTTGGAGATCTGTCTGTTCAGTTGCCTGTATGCTATCAAATCTGTTAACGATTGCAGCCTCATCTCCCGTCTAACATCCATGAGATTAAGAGTGTGATCGGAGAGTTTTTGTGTTCTTCTGCGGCGGGTCTTGCAGAACTTAGCTCCGACCGCATGGACAGTTTCCACGAGCTTGTCATTCATATCGTCCACTGCATTGCAATCTTGTAGGCACTGAAAGCGGTTACATAACTCGAGCTGAAAGTTTTCGGGATTCTGGATTAGAGCACGAGGGGGACGGAGCGTTGACTTCATTAGACGAGACCTCTCCAACTTAACATTGTTATATAAAATAATAGACAAAACCATTATCATTACGCCTTAACGGGAGAAAAATTCCATAAGACACTAGCTAATAAATGAGTAATGAAATAGAATGATAACTAAAGCACGTATATACATTATATTATATAAGAAAAAATACGCTTAAAAGGATAACTGCTTCTATTCTACGGAGAGATCGTAAAAAGGAACATCAAGAAATATTTTCTTCAACACCTCTTAGTTCCAACGTTTCCATGTTCTTAATGTTCGTGAATAACAAATTACGTATTCGCTACGTCTAAGTTGTATTAGGAAATAAACTCGTATTGTGAAATAAGGAAAATTGTACATTATAACGTGATAAGGTGATAACTATATTTAACAATAAGATGCCGTGCCCCCACCCCCTCCCAAACTGGTTCCCACGTCATCATTGTCCATTTTACATAATTAATTGACTTTTTCGTTGGAATGCATTTTAAGGAAGCATCATATTATGTTTTACTAATATAGTATTGATGAGGTACAATAAATTGAAGTCCAGACATGTAATAACGTTCGAGGATCATTAAAAACGACAAATCCACAATCATACATACACACATGCGTAGACACATACATGTATGTATGTACATAGCCTTAAAGACCTAAAAGAAAGATTCCAATTCCGTAGTGAAACTCATTCTCTCAATCTCCGATCTTCACACAATTTATTACTGTCTACTCCTCTCCACCATTCTGGGTTTATGTCAAATTCTTTCACAGTAACTTCCATCTTCCTCTGCAACAAATTGCCTGTTGACCTGCGAATAATACCTACTAAAAACGTTTTTAAAAGAAAACTATACGAATGTACCCGTAACCAACAAATTTGAGTCCACTTACTTTATATGTTTATAGTTATTTGTATATAAATTTATAGAGATATATATGTATAAATATGTGTATTAGTTATATTATTTGTATGTGTAAGTGTATATAATATATATGTGTATATATATTTTATGTATATGTAGCATGTACATTTTTGAATTGAATGTGATCATGACAACTTTACTGCCCATAACTCACTCTCTGTTCTACCCAGGGTTAGCTGGTAAAGAATGCCATATAGCTTTAAGCTCGCCTTTTGTACAATATCTTTGGTGCAATAAAGAATAAAATAAATAAATAAATACATAGATACATCATACACGTACATAATTGTAAGTTCGTTAATGTAATGGCGTAAAGGAATCCACTACCCCATAGTAGTTCGTGGGTATCGCAAAGGGCGACAGAAGGTAACTGGAAGACAATGAGCAGCAGCAGAGGCATCTGTTCTGATAACATTTTGAAATAATAAAAAACAGCAGTTGCTAACCTGCCTGCCACGATGGAAAAAATGGCAAATATCCTTCTTATAAGTCAACCTATGGGGAAGGCTTACGCCCAGCCGTGGACATTTGGCTGTAATAAATAAGTATACGAATGAACCTTTATGTTAAAGACGACAGTACACACTACGTATGTTGACACATAAATTATTCATAGCATAATATACATGAGAATGTATTTCCATACGTCATTACCCTTGAATAACAACGCTGCGCTGTTCAGTTATGCTTGGAAAGCATGTTCGAATAAAAAAAATGATATTATTTTTCAAAGTTTAATAGAATACTTGATGTAAAAATTCCACGTTAGAATCACAAGCGTATTTAATGTTTTCTTTTCAGAATTACAGATTTTTAGCGTTCGTTTATATAGCAGACTTATTAATATCATAATTACACGACTTACATGACGTTATTTAGTTTTTTTTAAACATCCTGCTTGAAAATCAAAGATTTTCAAAAAATCCAGAAGTTATTAGTTTCACCCCAGTTTTTGAAAATCGAGGTTTCATCAGATCTCGACGTTTTGAGGTCCTAGGAAGCTATTCCGGTGCTACGTGCGTAAGTGCGTGTGCGAGTGCATGTGTGCGTGCGTACGGTTTGAATTGTGAGTGTGAATTTTCAAAAAATGTTTTTTTGAAAATACTTTATACAGATATAACGATCAATTCCAAAATCTAATCAGCTCTTAAACTCAAAAAACGCCGTCGATTGCTGCAAACTCAAAAACAGTAGATGCGTTGAAGAGAAATTAACGAAAAGCTGTGATAAAAGTATTTTTTTTTCAATTAACTTCGAAATTTCTTTTCAGATCGATTTTGATGTAATAAATTAACAATGAGTGCTTAAAAAACTGCGTCGAACGACTTTACGATTGTTAAATTCAGTCAATTTGTTGGTGAAATTTTGAAAAAGAAACGTGATTTTTCAAAATTATGACGTCATAATAGGTGAAATTTAGAGAACTTCGCATTTAAAATTAGAGAGAAGTTCCAGGGATGCCTGTAGGGTCAATCGTATTTTTTATATTAGGTACTAACCGCCCGCCCCGCTTCGGCTTCACATGGGTAGAATCTATTTTCGTGTAAGTGTTTTTACCTAATATCCAAGCTTCTCGGATAAAATATAGCCTAGAAGGCTAGCCCTGGAAGTGCCCCCTCTCTATCTGTTCGTAAACTTTCATCCGAGTTATTCCGAAAATTAGCGGAGACAGACCGCGACAAAGTATAGAAAATATGCAAAAGATGATAAAACAGGACTAATAGGTTGCTGAAAGAGTTCATTATTCTTCGTCTACTTCATCGTCAGCAACGACAGTCCGCGTAAGTATATATTATTTTCGATATAATACTTAAAAAGACTTAAAAGCGTCTTGCTTTTAAGGATTAAATAAATAAATAAACAGCATACAAACTTCCTGCTGTCGAGCACACACCTCCTTTTATTTCCGAAAGGGCTTTAAAAGCATGAAACGCCCCTTTCAATGCTTGTCGACGAATTTTACATGTCCTCACAGAGTCAAACTCGTTTAATACGCGTTCCATGAAGGTTATAGCGAGATAACCCAGATCCTAACTTAGTTACTTTTAATAAAGTTATTTTTGACTTCTTGTATGATAGTACTGTAATTATAAACGTCGATCTAGATAATATCATAGTTTTTATGATTATACGTGGCAGAATCATAGTGAAGCTATGTTAAGACTGTAGTACGAATGGGTCAACTCGACCGGAGAAGGACCACGCTCGCACAATAACAGTTGTAATAGCGACTTAATATTGCTGTGTTTCATACGGTAACTGCAGAGAAATGAAAACTATTTCTACTGGAAACGAGGCTTCCATCTTAGCCCTTACGGATGACAACGCATCTGCGTTTTGATTCGTAATCGAGTATGGATGTAGACTTCTATGGGCCACAGCAACCACTTACTATCAAGTGGAGTGTGTGCTCGTTTGTCACCCTATCGTATAAAAAAGTCACAAAAAGCTAACAGGTCACCTGTAAGTATGTGAATTTTCCCTTTCTCCTTCATCACAAAAGTCCTCAGTTTTACATAAGCATATCCCGTTGAAGTGAGGATTTGCCTTATTATGCACGTTTGGCAAGCGGATTGGCAATCACAGTTACAAACGTCTCACTCCTATGACGGCACTACCCTTAGCCGATCCGGATATATTGCGTACTACTGCGTACTACGTAGTACTAGTGGTTACTCCAACCAATTCAAAAACAAATGACGAACTTCCATTAAAAATGGTACTACATTATTCAGAATTTCTGAATTCGATTGCATTAAGATATTAACCGAATTAAGATGTTTTATTAAGTGTTGTTTGTTAGATTAAAAAAAAAACTTGTTAGTTTCAGTCACTAAAAAGTTTATATTAGATTTTTAGTGAATTACAAATCCTTTAAAAATCTCATCTTGATAAGCGTGAACACGAATAAAATAAGCTGACTAGCGTCCTACAGTATTTGAGCAAACAGTATTGCTTCACTCAATCCTAAGGATCTATAAAACCTTAAAAAAGAGGAATGAAAATCATAGACTACACCACATATTCCTAGTATAAACATTGACCATATATAGTGTTATATAATTTCCTAGCGAAAACGAATGAATAATTGTCTATCAATTGTAATTGATAGACAATTATTTATTAAATGTATTTAAAAAAAAATTGTTGTTATTAAAATATCCATAAATGTTCAGGAAAAAAATTGGAATGTTAATACAATTTTTCGTTATTTATTAGGTTAGAAATATTTATTGTATTTGTTAAATAAAATACATAATGATATTTATTAAACATTAAACGCATTTTCGTTACAGTAATTTATTTGCTAGCACGTCTTTAAAATATTAGTTGGATCGCGAGTAAAAGATTTCCTCTATCGAAGCGTTGTATCAGTGGTAACCTGACAACTGAAACGGACTGCCTCGGCTGTCTAGTAGTTTTAGTAGTGTGACTAATAATCATGAGGTCCTGGGTTCGAATCCCGGGTCGGGCCAAAAAACCAATTATTGAGTTTTTCTGTCAGGAAATTCTCAGTAGCTGCCCGGAGTCAGGAAGTTGGCGGTGTCTCACCCCGGTGCCTCGGAAAGCACGTAAAGCCGTTGGTCCTGCGCCTGATCTCTCTCCTGTCGTGTCAGTTTACCGTCCCATCGGGTTATGAGAGTGAGGAAATAGAGAGTGCACCTGTGCTTGCGCATACACTTGGGCACTATAATCCTGTCCTGTGCCGATAGCTAGCCTCCGTTGAGGCAGGCCGCCGTGGCCGAAATTCGGTCTGGAGGACATTATTACTAATATTAACTTGACAACCGTAGTTGTTTATAGGATTTTGAAAAAAAAAAATATCATTGTGAAGCATACACCATACATTTGCGACGAATTGCTTATTATATTTTCTTGTATTTTATGTTGTAACGAACGCATATTTGCCATCCATCGTGAATGCATTTGAGGACAGTATATTTGACATCCATCGTGAATGCATTTGAGGATGATTCTCTTTCGCTAATATTAATTTGTAATTGTGATTATTAATTGAATATTGTTAGTTATTTAAATGTAATAGATTAAGTGAATATAGTTGCATTATATGCCACATCATCTCATACAGTTGTAGGGGGTGATAGGAGTAAATATAAGGAGTAACTTAGGTTACTTTTATTTTAGAAAAAGAATTAGGATTCTGCGCACGAAATTAAAAGTCAATAAATTTAATTGTACTAAATTCAACATAGACGAAGTAACGCAAAACAGGTGATAAAAGATAAAAGTAATTATTATGTACATTATGGTTTAGAAACCATATTATAGCTGCAGCATGGCTTTTTTTTTTTTATAGGATAGGGTGACAATCGAGCACACAGTCCACCTGATGGTAAGTGGTTGCTGTGGCCCATAGACATCTACATCTATCCTCGATTACGAATCAAAATGCAGATGTGTTGTCACCCGTGAGGACTAAGATGGAATGCCTCGTTTCCAGTAAAATGGGTCGCCGGTTCTCTACACTCACCATACGAAAACAGCAGCATTAAGCTTCTATTTCACGCTGGTATTCTGTGAGAGCGTGGTCCTTCCCCGGTCGATCCGACCCATTCGTGCTACAACTATACATCTAATATAACTGCAGCATGGCTCTACCACAAATATATATTATATGGCTCTTACATTTCAAAAAATTATCGATGATATTCATATTTTAAAGTACTTAAATCGACTTTACAGCTTACTGCACTGGGCACAGGCATCCTCTTTTTTCTATAAGGGCTTTGAGGCAATTAAACGTCCGCCTCACTTCCTCAATGAGTGCTGCGGACTTCACATGTCATTAAAGTATTTTTTCCTTGCTCTGACGTATATGAATCTTATATAAAATTTATAGACGCTAAAGTTACGATGTTACATATCAGATAATAGCTTACACTGCGTAGTCAATTAGTAGAACAAGTAACTGTACTCGCTTGCACAAACTCTTCTTACAAATTGTAGTGGAATAAGGTAAAAAGTCTCATTATTTTTACAATGTCTAAGTGTTCACCGTACATTTTGAAGTACAGGAGCGACCCAAGTTCTATTCCCGGTGGCACCGATGATATTTTTAATTGCAATTTGAAAAGCTGATATACCACGTGCCTGGCAGTGAAACATCGTAAGGAAACCTGCATGTCTAAGGATAAAAAATAAATAACGAAAAAAGTCATATATCGTCAGTTTATTTAAATAAGTTTTAAGTAAGAGTGTAATTTAAAGTAAAGATCTTATTTGGTAACTTTAATATTAAATCTATATTATTAAAATAGCAGCTCAATACTTTTGTAGTTCGTATGGTGAGTGTAGGCAACCGGAGACCCTTTTTACTGGAAAAAGGCACTCCTTCGTTGTCCTCAAGAATAACAACGTCTCTCCATTTTGATTCCAAATCGAGGATAGATGCATAATGGTCTCAGCATCCACTTACCATCAGGTGGACTGTGTGCTCGTATGTCACTCTTATACTCTTCAGTAGTGTTGACTGGATTGAAGTCGATTTCCTCGGTACTATGAAATTTACCGTTTTGTAGTGGTGGCGTATAAACTTCCACATCTCATATCAGAAACTGCGGATGAACAGCATAGTCTTTCTAATAATAGCTACCAAATTATTTTAAAAGAACTGTGGCTGCCAATCCGTCTTCTTAACGTGGCAACTATAGCAAAATCCCCGGCGTGGCAATCTTTGGGCCTCCCTTGTTATTCTATATTGAATTAATGAATAAAATTTTAAGGCGGACGCTTTTAACTTGAGCCGGCTCTTCTATTGAAGTATTTTATAGTTATAAGGGACTCGTTTCCGATTTGCCTTTTGTAATACGTCGCATGATTGAAAAAGTTTCTTGACATTTGGCGTTTGAATTGTCTACTTTGATTTAGAGTTGCGGTGTTCCTGATAAGCATAATTGAATCATGTTGGTGCGACATCTTCTACTTGAATGTATTGGCCAACTTAGTATTAATATTAATTTAAATAAAAATGTCATTTTCTATAACGAGTTTTACTCTTCATTCTCTTTTAGTGATCAGGATCGAGACCTGTGATGCTGTTTCGTCTTTATCTGAAAGACAACTGCTTTACGATCTAAAGATGGAAAAAGAAATAGATGAACGCAGATAAGCGATAGAAAGACGACTTGCGCTAATAATAGGGAGATGTGGCAAAAGATCGTGTATTATGGCGCAGCATGGAGCCTAACCTTGTGTACAGTAACTTTTTATTTTTATTGATTAATTTATTTATTTAAATCAACCTACGTGGCTAGCATAGCAATCAGTAACACCAACATTTAAAATAAATTAACACTACTTATTTTTCTTGCAAAAATATATTAATCAAAAATAGAAATAAAGTACATTGTTTGGTTAATAATATAATATATTATAATCAATTTTCATCAAGCGTACCTCAAAATCTCAAAACTAGATTGTACAATCAGTGCGTGTTGCCAGTATGAGAAAGCTCAAAGTCGCTCAGCAAGCTATTGAGAGGGCTATGCTCGGAGTTTCTCTGCGTGATAAACTTAGGAATTAGGATATCCG
This sequence comes from Parnassius apollo, assembly GCA_907164705.1. Lineage (NCBI taxonomy): Eukaryota > Metazoa > Arthropoda > Insecta > Lepidoptera > Papilionidae > Parnassius > Parnassius apollo. The sequence continues at coordinate 2,812,132 of CAJQZP010000088.1, read as the reverse complement.
CAATAGAACCAGAGTAACCGACATACCACGTAGCTCGAAGAACCGATAATCGATGGGGAAAAAAGGTTCCCGAGTGGCAGCCTCGTATCGGCAGAAGAAGTGTAGGGCGTCCCCCGACTAGATGGAGTGACGATCTGATAAGACATACAGGAAGTCGTTGGATGCAGGTGGCTCAGGATCGTGTTTTGTGGCATTCCTTGGGGGATGCGGTTTTGCGTAAAATACGACTATTATGATAATGCTCTAACATAATGATTTCTTATATTTACGCGAACATTGCACATGATTAAAACTACTTTTACGGATTTTATCGCGTTTATTTTTACTTTTTATTTTTAATTCCCGAAGTTTCGGGCGCTTTCCAGCACCCATGGTCACGGGGGAGACCATTACATCAGATTTGATAGACCACAAATCCTCGCGAAAGAACACCGATTCCTACCAAGGATGATACGTGAGGCTATTGAAATTAAAAAACATCCTAATTTCAATAGAGAAGGAGGCTGGGTACTACCACCTGCTTGGGATCCTATAATCAATAAAATTAAACTAAACCCAAGCATACCACTGCAAGACCTCAAGACATAGTCAGTTCACTTTGCATAGATCGGACCATAAACAATAATTAAAAAAGCTGAAGGTACTCCGGGTTTAACAATGACATCGGGACGTCAGTCATCTCAGTCCCCCGTGACCATGGGTGCTGGAAAGCGCCCGAAACGTCGGGAATTAAAAATAAAAAGTAAAAATAAACGCGATAAAATCCGTAAAAGTAGTATTATGATCAAATGCTCTAACAGTTCGTTTTGCGTAACAATCTCTTCGGACTTTACAGGTATATTTCTGGATATATAAATATGAACAAATATGTGAGACGGTCTTGGTCATGGCTATTTTACGTCTGGAGTTAGCGAGCTTGTAATGACATTACCCGTAATAAACCGTTATAATATCATTCTAGTATTTCTCATAGGAGCCTCTTATGAACCCACCCTCTGGACGAAATGGATGATGAGATGGTGAAAAATTCTGGCAACTCAAGCGTCGCTGTTAAATGTGTCTAATAAATATAAATAAATAAAAAATACTATTGAAACTAATCCGTGATATTATAAGAAATGTCGACAATCGACAAAATCCGAGCATAAAATCTAAAAGGTTGAACACACTGTAAGCAATTTGCGTTAGGACTTAAGAAAAATATCTGAATAAAATTGCTTTCACTTCAAAATAATTTTGTGAAATAAAATTGCATATAAAATTTAAAGCATGGATCTGCATACACAATTAGTACTTAAGGAGGTAACAACTCTTTACTATACAATTTTAAATTTTTGCCGATCTTCAAAATGACTCAACCGATTATGCTAAAACTTTTTGAATAAATGAAGAGCTATTTCAGGAGAAGTCTAAGCATAATCTTATAAGAGAAATACACGGGATAATTTTGTGAAATCGAAAACTTCCGTCTCCGAAACAACGGTGCTAAGCTACCTAGCAAAAGTTGCATCCCTGGGGGCCGCATGCTTGAATCTCGCACGGAACACGTAATTGCATGGCCTATAAACAATTGTTCCTTCTCTGGATGTTTGTCCTTGTGCAATTTATGTTTGTAAACTGCCTCTACGATACAGGAGAAATCCTAGTTTAACGTTTATTTTTTTAAAAGACTGATAAATTAATTTTAATATCTCTATTTAAGTATTTTTACGTGTTAGAGCCATGCTACAGCTATAATATAGTTGTAGCACGAATGGGTCAGCTCGATCGCGGCAGGACCACGCTCTCACAGAATACCATCATAAATAGCAGCGTAATGCCGCTGTGCTTCGTATGTTGAGTGTAGAAAACTGACCATTTTTACTGAATTCGAGGCATTCCATATAAGTCCTCAAGGGTGACAACGCATTTGCATTTTGATTCTTAATTGAGGATAAATGTGGATGTCTATGGGTCACAGCATCTACTTACCATCAGGTGGACTATGTGCTCGTTTACCCCCCATTGCTATAAAAAATCTCCTCAGCCATAAGACATATAAAAAAGTTTTAAACTATTAATAGCATCAGGTGTTACTTCGCGGAAATCCATTATATAATAATTGTTAAAAATTAATTTGCTAAATTCCGCGTAATAAAATAAAATTATATGTCCCATCCAGTTTAAGGAGCACCTCCCACCCTCCCTGAATTGGGTGCATCATCCCCACAAATCCCAGACCATTACTACCAACACCACTACATTAGCAAAGACACACCATCACCATTGATAATAGGATACGTTTCGACTCTACGGAAGACATCCTCAGGAGAAGTAGACTATGCGGTGGCTGACCGCTAAGTGCACCTTATATTTTAATCGGCGATCGACGCTCCGGGAAGTCTGCAGTCTGTAAACACGTATAGGATCACCCCCGTCACTACATCAGATTTGATAGACCACAAATTCTCGCTAAAGAACACCGATTCTTTCCAAGGATGTTTCGCGAGGCCATCGAAATCAAAAACATCCTAATTTCAATGGATAAGATGGCTGGGTGCTACCATCTGCTTCGGATCCAATAATAAATAAAAATAAACCCCAACACAAGCATACAACTGCAAGACTTCAAAATACCATAAGTTCATACTGCGTAGATCGGAACAAAAGTTAAATTTTAATCTATGGTAACCGCGGTTAACTATGACATCTGGACGTTGAACATCACAGTCCCCCACCCCCCCGTGACCATGGGCGCTGTAAAGTGCTCGAAACGTCGGGTATTTAAAAGTGATGACGCGAAAAATCCGTAACAACTGTGGCTTTGAACTGTTACCGCATCCGCCGTATTCACCTGATCTGGCACCATCAGACTTCTTTCTGTTCCCTAACCTAAAAAAGCTCTTGGGAGGTCAAAGATTTTCGACAAACGACGAGGTCAAAGCAGCTGTAGACGCATATTTTGACTCTAAGGAAGAATCATTTTTTTTTCAACGGTCTAAATGCTTGGAAGGGGAGGTGGCAAAAGTGTATTGAACTTGATGGTGATTATGTAGAAAAATAAAAATATAACTGATTTAGTATGTGTTTATTTTCTTGGTTAGGCCGAGTACTTTTCAATCCACCCTCGTATTTAAAACACAATTTTATTACAAAATTTGGATTTTTCGGTAATCAAATTACTTGCCCCCAGACTATTATTATAGATTTGCAGGTTTTTTTAGTTTAGGTACAACGCGAAAGAAATCGCTGATATAAACTAACTTAAAAAATATGTTACAAAACTTCCTTTTCTCATCAAGTGAGGTTGCCAATGGAGCACACTGTCCAGCTGACGGTATTTATTGCTGTAGCATATAAATACCTTCTTTATCCTCGATTAACTCCAGAGGCCGAAGATTTAATGCCTCACTTGTAATAAAGTTGAGCTTTGGTTCTCGTCACTCATACACACATTATGATGCTATTTATTATTATATTTGATATTCTGTGCAAGCGTGGTCCTTCTCTGGTCCATTTAATCTATTCATACTCCAGTCATAATACAATATAGGGTGGAAACATACATATCACCTACCCGAGGGGTAGTAGAGTCCAAGTAGCTGCGAGCTACTCGGCACTTTTATTTTATTCAAAAAATCGCTCACATGGGAATTTCTTCTGTATCTTTGAATTATTTTACATACGTAAATTGCACGACATACATCCAGACCCGAAGCAAATATTTATAGGCCATACAAATACATGTTCAGCGCCGTAACTCATTGCTAAGTCACTGTGTCGTGTTTTATTGCTAACACACAAATGAAAGATAGTTGACTGGTCCTTCGCCTACACAATCACAAACCTATAATTCTATTCATCATCTTTTACGACATGCTATACAAGAAACACAGTTGGCAGATTATTTTATGTTATAAGCATATAAACATAGTACCCATAAGTTCTAGACCAGCATGGACAGAATAAAAACTACGAAACTTGTTGAAAGGCCGCCAAACCTCTCTAGTCTATTAGTTCCCAGTCCTCAGCCACTTTACCATTTGCAACTTAGCTTACTTAACTGTACGTACGGAACAACCTTTTTGACTAGCAGTTTTCTTACAAGAAAATCCGTGGAACACAAAGAGATAGAGACAATAGCTTTTGTTTGTTAGGATAAAGTTAATACGAGTAGCAAATACTTGCGATAATGATACTGCCCCATTTTTTTGTTAGCATGTGGTTGTGGAAACGTTACCTCTAACCCTAATACGCTTTCACGGTACAGATGTTAAGGCGTTTTGATTTGCGTATAATAGCAAATCGACAAACAATCAAACCCGTAAAAAAAAATTATGAGTCCTAAATATGTTTGTTTCGTACGGGCTTCGAACCCGTGGCACGTGCACGTACACCTAAGAGCTTAGCCACTGCACTACCGAGCCGCCATTCACCCACCACTCTGTGTATTTAAGTTTTAGCATTTTCGAATGGATATACCGCTGTAATTCAATTAAAATTTAAAAATAAAGAAATTGCCCAAAAAGTGAAACAGTTTTAGTGCAGTGGATTTTCATTTTAATGACGTGCGAAATGTTTGCATAGTATGAAATTTATGGTGAAGAAACCCGAACGTTCCAGAAATTAAAAAAAAATATATTTCTCCGTTAGCCAATATGCGATTTACGAGTATATCCCTTTCAGCAATAAAATAAGATTATTTTATAAAAAATAATAATTTCTTTGTTTGTCCCGTATGCATTCCAATACTATTCGTCCGATTACGTTGAAATTTCTGGCAAAAAAGCATTGCAAAGCATACTTAGCATAGCTGATACCAAAAATTGTTTTATAAAAATTGAGTTGAACTATGACCTTTATAGTCCGCTTCAGGACTTTTGTCAACTTATAAAAACCGTTGTACTTTTTATATGTTTTGTTGGAAAAAACGATCCATTTGCCCGTTACTTACAAATGGCGGCTGACAGCTTTGTTAATACTTATCTTTTCAAAGTGTCCGCGTTTTTTACCAGGCGACCTTATTAAAATAAAACTTATCAAGATTTTTTTTTTTTTGCAAATCATTGTGTTGCGAACAAAGCTTCAAGCGTCTCATTTTTTATGTTTATTTATATGTATATTGCCTAAGTTGCGAATATTGCGCAAATGTATTGATTGAAAAAGAATTTCTGATGTTGTTAATTATTGTTGGAGGATTTCGTGAAACAGGACATGAGCAGCAGCAACTCCCTGACACAAGAACTACTCAAAATAATAATAATCTGCGCTTGCTAACCGTACCAAGCTCGGAAACTCTGGCAAATCCTTTGTAAAAGCCTATTTTGAAAAGATATTTGACTTGATTTGAATGAACTCACAGTCGTCTTGATGATTAGTGGCTACAGCAGCTTTTGGACACGTCTAAGCTAACTTCAAGCAAAGAACACTACAAGCACTACAAGTGCGTTGACACCTCTGAGCTACCCGAGAGTAATTTTTAATGGATTACTTTAAAACTTGACACACGGATTATAAAATTCCTAGTTTTATCCAATAAAGTCTGTTAAAAAAAAAACTGTGCAAAAGTTAATAAAGTCTTACTTCTTGTAAATAAATCTCTACTCTAAGCAGTATTATAATAATAGTCACGGGAAATTAAGGTGACTGATGTCCCGATGTCATCAGATTAATATCAGATTTGAAGGACCACAAATCGATGATACGTGAGGCTATTGAAATTAAAAGATATCCCAATTTCAATAGAGAAGGAGCCTGGGTAACCTGCTTGAGATCCTGGAAATAATAAAATTAAGACTAAACCCAAGTATAACACTGCAAGACTTCAAGACTCAGTAAGGTTTATTCTGCGTAGATCGGATCATAAATAATAAATAATAAGCTGAAGGTACTCCGAATCAACACTGATATCGGAACGTCAGTCACCTCAGTCCCCCGTGACCATGGGTGCTAGAAAGCACCGAAACGTCGAGAATTAAAAATCATATAAATTAAACGCGATAAAATCCGTAAAAGTAGTTTTAATCAAAATAAGTTCCCCCTAAACTCCCTTTGGAGTCGTATGAGGTGACTGCGAGAAACTGAAACAGGAGATGGGCAACATCATCTTGATAACAACTAAAAATGGGTGAGGTCTAATATTTAATTAATTTTTTAAAGTACCAAACAACTGAACGTGACTAAATCTGACCAACCCAATATTCTTGACCTCGCAACAGCGCGGCCTTCATTTTGTAATGTAATACGACCATAAGAATAAATTAATTTAGGCAGTAGCTAAAAGCTTTTTGAAAACTGAAACAATGAATTTCTATTAAATCCTAATTAATGCTTAAATACGTTAAAAGTTCAGCCTTAATACCGTCCTACGGCTGGAACACTACATTTTTAACTTTACCGTAAAAAACTTTTATTTATTAATCTTCTTTATCGGCCCCTAAAAGTTCAATGCAGAATAAGAGACTCTCCCATCGTAGGGAGGTTTGCCATAATCATCATGCTTAGATTACAAGAACGCTTACTGAAATTCGTGTAAACTTTACCTTTCGGAAAAACCTCTGTACTGGGAAAAAGCAGCCAGAAACCCAGCGGGACTTTTTTAAACATTAATTTACAACTTAACATTTTATACTATTAAGTATGAAAAATTTAAAAACAGCATGGTAGCTACCACCTCATTCCCAGGAGTTACTATCAATCACGTACTATAAGTAGTATAATAACCCTTACTCAACAATTTTTCTTTAATAAACATACGTACGTCTTGCCGTCGCTGGTCTGCGTTATTCCGTTTATCCACCCTAAAACTCGGAAACGCGTGTTCATCTACCCACCCCAGATGGAGTGAATAATCGGAATTCGTATATATTATTTTTCTTCCTATTTTCTTCCTCGGCTGTGTACAGTCATTCGTAGAAACACGATAAAAACGATCCCGAAATACCTAGTAAAAATTACATTGTATATATTATTGTATATAGCCGACCTAATCATGCTGCATATACCTAACAATGTAGCTCTATCACGTTTAAATTTCTGTACTTCTACATTCAAAGTTTTGTACTTTTTACGTGGTAGAGCCATACTGCATCTATATTAATTGTATAGTTGTAGCACGAATGGGTCGGCTCGACCGGGGAAGGACCACGCTCTCACAGAATAACAGCGTCAAATAGCAGTTTAATGCTGCTGTGTTTCGTATGGTGAGTGTAGAGAATCGGAGACCCTTTTTACTGGAAAAGAGGCATTTCATCTTAGTCCTCAAGGCTGACAACGCATCTTCATTTTGATTCGCAAACTAGGATAGATGTAGATGTCTATGGGCCACAGCAATCACTTACCGTGGACTGTGCTCGCTTGTCACCCTTTTCCATTAAAATAACACTAGTCTTATTTCTGCAAAAATTCTTTTTCAACATATATATATATATATATATATATATATATATATATATATATATATATATATATATATATATATATAACTGAAAAAGGGAGTTCTTAAACGAGCGGAAATCGGAAAATTTTGAATGATTTTTCATAAAATAAAAAGTATTTTTACTTCTAAAGTATATAACTTGACTGCAATACAGAGTAAGGATCTTTACTTATGTGACCACAACTCCACCTGGTGTGGTCACACTGGTATGGAGACACCCAAATTGTAATCAAATGGAAAGACATATATCATATACCTAAGCACGCTGGAAAAGCTTCCTACCATAATATTTAAAGTGCTAGCCCATTATTCCGTGTAGTACTGCTGTCACATAAGAGCTGATGCTGCAAAATATCACCTAGCAGCGTCTGACTTAATTGAGCGGCGTGCTAAAATAGTAATTATTGGTTTAGTACTCTGGTTTAGTTGAAATCAATATTGTATGTTTCGACACTGGTGCAAAGTTGTCAGTCTCTCGGTGTTCTATAGAATGCATGACGGAGAGTGTGCACAGGAATCATGATCTAATCAAATTGTAACCTTCAGCAAAAGAACAAGCCTAATGGTTACGAGTACATACCGCGTATTTAAGAAGTTCTAAATTAGAATCTCCCATTCAACAACTGTTGTTAACAAGAATATTAGTAGAGTACGTTCCTAATAAAATATTAAACCCGAAAATGTAAATCTCATAAGATGAATGCAATACACAAACTCGTACTAATAGGTATATCTCTCACTTATCTGAGACATTTTAAAAGTTCAATTAACTTACGATTAAATAGAAATAAAGCATATGAAATAGGCCTCTGTATATAATCTAGTCTTTATGACTTCACCGACAACATCCATTACAAGAAAATATAGTAACAAAATGTAACATATGGTGCGTCATATTTTATACAGAGTATAAAGAGATACAAAGAGCCATGTCAAAACACGATTTCGGAGCTTATTCCGGGAACGGCCTACTTTTTTATGGGCTTAATCTGATGTCGTAATTTATTTACATGCTTCTAGTTAGACGTAGTCGTGTCTAGTTTAAGATAAAACAATTACCTCAAAATATCATTGACTTATTTTACTCCATCTTTATGTATATATTATATAAACGAAAAAGTTGTGCCCGCGACTTCGTTCGCGTGGAATTAGTACTTTTATTATTATAAGTGATGCTAATTTTTTTTACTTTCAACTGTCGCGTAGATCTAGAAAGACACTGTTTCATATCTACACATAGAATACTTATAATACATACATAATAGAACGGGGGAGTGGGCGGAGCCCGTGTCGCCACTAAAATGCCACTAACACGTCAATTTACACGTATAAATGTCAACACGAGATGTGTTTTGACGTTACAATCGTTTCCAAATTTTGCAAAATGCCAAATTGCACGCTATTTACAAATAAATATGTATTAAAATCCGTCTGTCAACACAGCGATTCGGGTTTGTAGTAGTGATAGACTCTCCTCGTACAAAATAAGGTTGACAGCCATTCTATTGTGTATTATAGTATTCTATGTATCTACACATATAATACTCGTAAAATTGAATAATGTTAATATTGAAATAACTGGCTTCTGTTAAACTAGGAAGGTCATTGGATGCTATGTAAGGTCATTGTATGTTGAACCGATTGTAATGAAACAGAAGACAATGTAACGATGCAAGGGCGGATTTAGGCTTTTTAATCATAAATCGAAAAAGTTAAAGTTTTTTTGCTTGTTATAACCAAAAATTGATAAAACATATGGCCTTTGATGTTATTAAATCTTTTTTGTTATAGAAGAGGGGCGTGCAAGTAAGCGGCTCATCTAATGGTTAGTTCGTTTTTGATAACGGCAATCTAAATAACGGCATAAAAATATATCTCATCCTAAGTAAAGTAAGGAAATTCTATCACCAAATATTGGTACTATGGTATAATATGTAATATGGTGGGATTTAGGGTACATAGATAAACAATGCCTTATCAGCTGAAAAGAGGGTAGAGTAGGGTCTAAGTCGAGGGTAATCGAGTCGGGTTTGGAAAATAAAAATTATTCATCATCATTATTTCACTTTTGAAGATGCCATGCTTTGTGGCGATATACCAAAACACATCATCTTGGAGTCATCTGCATCCATCATCTTCCTGTATGTATTACCAAGTCGTCACTTCATTTAGTTGGAGGACCACTCTACTCTTCGTTTTCCAGTACGAGGCTTTCGTTTGAGAACTTTTCTAACCTACAAGTAGTTCTCTCAGCTGGGCATTGCCATTGCATGGCCCGTTGCTATTAGTTTACTGATCCGATGTGCTATTTATGTTATGTTACCCTAGTTCTACTGCAGAAATCTTCCATAACATACATAGCCCGGACTTTAAAGCTAAGTAAACGTCTAGCAGTGACGGACTAATGACTGTTGCAGTGTAATCGACTGTTGCGCTGGTGTCCGTCGCCGGACTGCAGCAACGCGATCAAGGTGGCGTACGCTACGTACACTATATTGCTATCAAAATAAAGTAAAAAAAATTTAAAGTAAAATTGAACCTACTTACACTAACAACACTGCTGAGCATAGGCCTGCCCTATAGATGGGGATATTATAGATGGGTAAAAAGATGCATTAAGAGGTGCATTAAGGGGGCGGCGATTTTTGCCATAGTTACTACGCTTGGCAGGCGGGCTGGTAACATAGCTTAAGAGTGGCACACAAAATATTAAAGTGACCAAAGAGCTTACAATACACCCGACTGGGAGTGGCTACTGTGGCCACTGACATACATATATACTACTGGCACAAATATTAGTGACCAATGATCTAGCAATTCACACGATAGTAAGTGGCTACTTCACCAGTGGAACACAAAATATTAGAGTGACTAACGATCTAGAAATCCACACGATAGTTAGTGGCTACTATAACCAATGGATGCCACATAAAATATTAGAGTGACCAAACATTGAGGTATTAATACTACGTATAGAGAAGACATCGCCTTGCACGATTTTGCGCCACGCATTGCGGTACACTGTACCGCAACTATTTAGTGAGTGTCCAACGCCCGCACAGAGGAGTCGTGTTCGCTTCGCATAAATAACAACTTCAAAATGCCTGGTTGTGTTCCTAAAGACTGCAGTAAACACTTCAGAACATCGAAAAAAAGTGATGGTTTAACATTTCATCAGTAAGTAGATATTTTTCGCGTTGTTACAATGCTCCTAGAATCGGGCTGTCGACTGTCGCCATTTTGCAGTACTAATCATAGAGTAATGAAAGAAAAGACGCAGATACATAATATACATTTGTGCCTATTTTGTTGTTCAGTTTGTCAATAGTATAATATGTGTTATTTATAATTGTGTGTTATTATTGTGTTTTTACACACAAAGTTTTACAAGTAAATTGTGACTTTAACCTACATAACCTAAATAATTTTGAAGGTTTCTACAGCATGTATTGTACGTTCATTGTACTTTAAGGATGAGGATAATATAACGAATATTTAATGAAAATATAACGGAAGCTTCTAAAATAATAGTTGGTTACATTTCCGGGTATGTAAGCACTCGGTTGACCAAAGAGTTAAAATGCGAGGAATGTATTGATACTTTGAACACTACACAAAATCTTCTGCATCATAAACTAATAACTATATAATACACTTGGGTACTATTTAATATAATATGTGTGGTTTATGCTACTCCACTGAAGATTTTTATAAAATTTGTCTATCGACGGAAATGGTTATACGTCGTTTAATTCGGTCCAGTAGCGAGAATGGCCTGTCATCTAAATACGATAACTATATTACAACTAATGCATTGAGTATTTTGTTGAGAAAGATATATTTGTTTGTTTACTTTGTCAATTATTTGATCAACCTTCTACATCAAATCACAGAGTGTATCTAATATGTGCAATAGTAAGCAAATATATAACTCTTCGATTGCACCACGAGGCAAAGATAACAAATGATTATACGAGCAAACGCCAAAAGCTCACTAAACTCATATTGTTTAAATGCAATAAAATATTAATTTGTGTTGAATTATTTAGAATGTGTAATAAATAAAGTTTATATTAAATTGCAACGAGACTTTTATTTAACTTCTTTTATTTATTCAATGATAAGGCAGAGTATTATTTTGTAGTAGGTACAAAAGTTGTGTCACTTCTGCGTTGTAAAATTTTTAGGAGCGCCTTGTTGTACACTACGTAAAACGATAATAATACGCGTAAGCGCCATGAAATCCCTGGCGCTTATGACGTTTTGGTCGCGAGAAAACTAATCCCTAATGCAAACTAGCGCTGCATGTTTTAATAGTTTGGTTAGACGACGTAACTATTATTTTAGCACTGCAGCGCACTTTAGTTCTAACTCTTACCAAAATGAAGCAAATTTCTGGTTCGGGATGTCTCTTCTATACGTTAGTAATAAAGTTCGATGTGACCAAAGAGCTTACAATACACACGACAGGGAGTGGCTACTGTGGCCACTGGTACACAAAAAATTAGAGTGACTAACGATCTAGCAATTCATATGATTGCAAGTGGCTGCTTAACAAGTGGAACACGAAAAGTTAGAGTGACAAGCAATGTAGCAATCCGCACGATAAGAAGCGGCTACTATAGCTAGTGGCACACAACATATTCGAGTGGCAAATGATCTAGCAATCCCCACAATAGTAAGTGGCTACTTAGCCAATGACACATAAAATAATGTCCTCCAGACCGAATTTTGCCGTGGTAGCTCAGATGGTTAGCGTTCGCTGTAAATTTCACAATACGCGAGCAAACCGGGTTCGATCCCCGCCGGCACCAATTAAATTGTTAATTGCAATTTTAAGTGCTGATTTACCACGTGCTCTGCGGTGAAGGAAAACATCGTGAAACCTGCATGTCTGAGAAATAAGAAAAAAAATATTTCGAAGACATGTGAAGTTCGCCAACACGCATTGGGGCAGCGCGGCGGGCTATTCCTTGCCCTAAAACCCTCTCAGAAATGAGAGGAGTCCTGTGCCCAGCAGTGGGACGTATATAGGCTGTAACTTTACTTTACTAGACCGAATTTCGGTCACGGCGGCCAGCCTCAACGGAGACTAGCCATTGGCGCAGGACAGTATTATAGTACCCAAGTGTATGCTCAAGCACAGGTGCACTCTCTATTCCTTCACTCTCATAATCCGATGGGACTGTAAACCACCACGACCGGAGAGAAATCAGTTGCAGCAACAGCTTTACGCTATCCGAGGTACGAGGGTGAGACACCGCCAACTTCATGATTCCGGGCAGCTACTGAGAATTTCTTGACGGAAAAACTCAATACTTGATTTTTTGGCCCAACCCGGGATTCGAACCCAGGACCTTACGCATTCATAATAGAATGGCTGAAGACATTGACCTATTCTATTGCTCCTTGAGTGAATTTACTAGGGTGGGATTGTTTACAATTAGTTACAGTTAATTTCTACATTTTTTGTTATGCAAAAAAAGAACCACACTGTTGCATTAGGTTATTCCTGTCATGATAGTTGTTAGTTTCAATAAATAAAAATAAATAAATAAATAAATAAATGATCAGTGACATGCGAGCTAACAATACCCCCGACAGAAAGTGTCTACTATAGCCAGTGGCTCATGAAATATTGGAGTACCAAATCCATATCATGGTAAGTAGCTTTTGCGGCGAATCCAATCACTATTGATCATGTCGTCTTTTGTTCGAATCTCGGGTCGGGACATAATCAGTGATTGAATTTTTCAGTCAATAATTTTGCAGTAGCCGCCTGTATATATTCCAATAAACGTAGACGGCAACAGAAACGTCATATATCATACAGTAGTTAAGGTAAAATGCCTTACGACCTGTAATTTTACTGGCAAACTTTTCTTTCAAATCGTAGCAGCAATGTATATGGTAGGTGGCAATAACACGGGAAGGGAAAATTGCTCGTGGTTTATTTAAATCTATAATCTCTAAATGTATTTTCTAGCTCTTTCGATTATTTTGAAGTCTTTCGGTTTATAGAAAAACCGGAAAACTGCAAGGGTATAGTATATCCCTGTAAGCAATTTAAACAAAGAGGAATTCTATAATACCTTTTGTTAAACGATACAAATGAAAAAATATAAAATTCTTTTAACATTCAATATGCGACAGTTTTAGAATGGCTTCTTCCGATCGGAGCACAAATATCGAAGATATTTTCTTTTTTGATTTATCAGATATACTCTTTTTTCTTACTTTTACAATTATTTATGATAACATATGTGAATTCAGGTTAAAACCAACAACAGAACAGGTGTGTCAAGCGCTAAATCATACGAGTACAACAAATTACAAAACACATTTCATGTCTATAATGTTTTTTAAGTTTTATGCGAAAGCTTTAGGCGCGGTGCTTAATAAATGAAAGTGCCTCACAGTCATGGTAACAATAGCCATAAATCAAATGTATATTTAAAACCTGTGGCATTGAAACAAACTCGTACCGTAAGGTTGTTGAGGTTAGTGTTAAAGCGTTTTATATAGATTGTAAAGAAAGTAAGGAATACATTTATACCTACACATGCATAAGGTTTTTATGTAAAGATCGCCAAGCATTCAAAATTCAAGTAGTAGTTTTCATTAAACTGCTTTGTATATGGCCAGTCTTACAGTTGACAGAATTTAATGAACGCCTATAACAGACTGATTGGCGAATCAGTATAGATGTTTCGCTTCCTTAAATCTGATAATTATACAAATCATTATCGTCATCTAGAGAATATAATTTCCAATAATCTATTATTAATGTAAATGAAGTTTTAGTCTGCAATGTACAAACAACTGCATTATGTTGAGCTGAGGGGATTTTTAGCATGTCATTAAAATATGAATAAGCATTTCAAAAATTTGTGTGTGTGTGTCTGTTCGTCAAGGATAGATTTTAAAATAGCTAGATCCAATATAATGATACTTCTCAAGTTCATAGAGAGTAATCTCAGTTGTGCTCTAGGCTATATTTTATTCAAAGACCTTACTAGACTTTTTTGGATTTTAGAGTTGAATTACTTAATTTTCTAAGTCAACTTTCTTAGGTTTAGTGATGCAACCAGCCTCTGCTTCTATATCCGTAACTGCGGAAGTTCTGCATGCTTTTTGCTATCCATTTCCGCTTCTGTTTCTGCAACTTGTATAACGGAAATTTGATTGGAACTTTGATAACGTCATACCTTTCCTCCAAAGGTGCTGACCTAAAATTGAAATGAAGTCCAATCTACGTCATCATCAATGATAAATTCGTCATTACAAATGTTAGATCCGTGTTGCACCAGTAACAAGAGTGACAATCTCTTTTATAGGCGTAATCCACCTTCAGGAGTACGTGGTGGAAATGAAATGCACACAAATATCGTAATCTTTTGCCGTTAGTTTTTTTTAAACTTTTTATAAGCCAGTGCTTGACCTTGCAACCTTAGATGGTAAATCTCACTGTCTTAGTAACAAATTACTATTCAATCTTGCCTCGAAGATGCCCAGGTTATATTCAGATGGATAGATAGACGCCGACAAATTATTCCACTCCTTTGCTGTACGCATAAAAAAAGTCAAAGAACAAAGCTGTGAAGACCCGCCGACCGCCTGGTCGTCCGATGGTGGAGAGGGAGGAATTAAAGCGTGCAATTCCTGCGCACACTATCTGAAATGCATCCTATAGAATACCGAGAGACTGGCTGCTCTGCGCCTGTGCCCGAGGCTGACAAGGTTGATTTCAACCAAATCAAGGTCACCAATGAGCCTCTTAGCACGTCTCTGCACTGAGTCCAACACTGCCAGGTGGCATTTTACAGCACCAGCCCATATGTGACAGCAGTACTCCATGTACGACCAGACTTGCGCTTGTGGCCGGTGGAAGGAAAAGGGGAGATCTCCCGCCGGCAAGGTGTTCTGCCCGGGGAGCGGCCAACACTCCGTGTGAAAGTTCGGGATGTTCTATATATATTTTTTATGATTTGGAATTTTGATAGCGTGATTTAGGCTTCGGTATGTTTCGCTTGTGGCACGACGACAGCGCCGCCACATCACCCCCCTACTCCGACCGGAAGTCAATATTGCAGCCTCGTTGCCGACGAATGTGCAAGTGCCAGGAGATTGCCTTGTAGTCTGCGGTGAGTCGAGAAGAAGGTAAGTAATCTGCGAAAGTTCCGTGAAGCAGAGGTGAGCAGTAAGGCTCAGAGCCGTGCCGAACACCGTATAGCGCAGAGAGTAGCTTGAAGGAACAGGAAGCATTATTATTCCAGTGCTGCGATGAACATTATGAAGCTAGATGGCTTGCAGGATATGAAGACTGCAGACGATATTTGCTCGGGAGCGAATGGGTGGTGTTACTTTATGACGATGATGAAGCTTGAAATTTCCGAAGGTTGTTGGTTGCGTGTTCAGATCACGTTGGATGGTCACCACTATGGCCGGTGGAAGGAAAAGGGGAGATCTCCCGCCAGGCAACGTGTTCTGCCCGTGGAGCGGCCAACACTCCGTGTGATAGTTCGGAGATGTTATATATATACTGTTTATGATTTGGAATTTTGATAGCGTGATTTAGGCTTCGCTGTGTATCGCTTGAGAGAGAACAGACCCTTAAAGGAACACAGACGTTAGTCGCCACAGGATCGAATGAGCAGCCATCGACAACGACCCGGAGAGACCGTTCACTTAGAAAGTTCTTTACCTATTCAACCAGACCAGTGGATAAGCCGTACGCTGGAAGTTTACCCAAAAGGCTAGCGTGCCAAACTCAGTCAAAGGCCTTCGAGAAATCAAAGGAAAAAGCAAGTGCTTCCCCACTGTTCTCAAGTGCCTCGCCTCATACGTGTGCGCCATACACTAGAAGGTCCTTAGCTGACTGAATTTCGGCGAATCCCATATTGCTGGTCATTAAGGAGGTCATTTTTTTCTAGGTATGCAATTAAGCGGGCGTTCAATATACGCTCCATAATCTTGCAGAGTATGGAAGTAATTGAGATTGGCCGATAGTTGACAGGGTCGGCACGGCTACCTTTTTAGGCGCAGGCTGCACATTGGCCAGGTTCTAAGAATTTGACACTATTCCAGTCCTGAGTGAGAGGCGGAACAAGCGCGTCATCACAAGAGACAACTCAGGGTCACAGACCTTTAGAACTATAGCCAATATACCATCAGGTCTAGCTTTGTTCACGTCTAAACTTCGCAAGGTTTTTAGAACCTCCTTGTGTGTAATACGGACCTCTGAAATAGAAGTACCCCAATGAGGTAATTGAGATGGTACGCTGTTGCTACTGTGCAGATGCGAATTACAAGCAAAATGAGAAGCAAATAAATCCGCTTTCTCCATAGGAGCATGCGCCAGTGAGCCATCTGGTTTTACCAGCGGAGGTAGTGTAGTAGACCAACAGAAGTTTGTCTTGACCACTTTGACGAGAGACCAAAAAGCTCTACTGCCAGATAGTTTGACAGAGAGCTTTGTACCAGTGCTTTTAATACGGTTGAAACTGGCTTGCCGTAACGCCTTTTTGCAAGACTTGGCGGCTTGGTTAAAGGCTCTCTTCTTAGACTAGCATCCGGACCTTTGCGGTCTCGATCATAGACCTAGGATAAGTAAGACATATGCTTGTAATTTCCTAGCACGAATGCACTCGGCGTTGAACCATGGGCGGGCTTTGGGCACCAATGGGCACGTCAGCAAAGAGGATGAAATACTCCATCGCTTTACGTATCACATCGGTTATGGTATCCAATATTATGCACATCTTTCGCCAATATTATGCACAACAATATTGTATCTTTAAAAATATAAAACATAGAATTAAACATGATCGTGCACGACGCAAACAACATCATTGTTACGGCGATCCGTAACAATGATAGTGTTACGCGCTCCGGTCAACGATACACTAGCGCCATCTAGTGTCAGGAACGAGAGCGAGGGGAGCATTGAGAAAATGACATCACAAATTACTCAACCGACAGCGCCTAGTCGAAACTCGAACGCTCGGTACCTTGCCCGTGTTTACTTGAACATTCTGGATATTTCTTTGCTAATTTAAATATATAGGCGCTGCAAGATGCGATCGGGGCAGTGTTGATTTGGGCGAAACAAGCGAAGCTTCGGAGTGGAATTAAGTGAATTAGTGTGTTTAAATTATTAGTGTTTTAACTTTAATTGTGTAAAGTAAATTAAAGTGTTAATTTAGGTAATTTTATCGGCAATTTTTATTGTCACGAACCTCAAGCTCGTAACAATTGGTGTCAGAAGTGGGATAAAATCATGCCGATTTTACCTAAGGAGGAAACGGAGGGTGTTCGTACCCGAAGTCAACGCCAGCAGGAGACGGACCAACGAAGATTTGGTGGTGCAACGCCGCAGACGTCGGAGGGCCAGCCACCGGCTGCAGGCCCGTCGGTAGCTCCTACATCTGCAGCACCTGACTTAGGTGCTCTGATGGTGATGCTGCAGGAGCAGGCTCGCCGACAGGAGGAACAGGTCCGTCAGTTGAAAGAGCAGCTGCAGAGCGGACAGGAGGAACAGGCCCGCCGATTGGAAGAGCAGCTGCGGGGCGGACAAGAGGAGCAGGCCCGCCGACAGGAGGAACAGGCCCGTCGGTCGGAACAGCAGATGCTCCTCATTAAGGACCTTCACGCTACATTCGGGAAAGAGATAAGGGAGGTGAAGGATAGGGTTGCTCAGCATGACAACCGCCTGTCGGAAGCTGAAACCCAAATCGCGAAAGCTGAAACCCGAATCGACCAAGTGAACAATCGGGTTGACAACGTAATGGCTGACATGAAGAAATCACTGGACGAACTCAAACTTGGAGATGGAGCTACAGCTCCCGTAGTAGCTACAACACCTTCGCTACGTGGGTTCAAGGTGCCACCGTTCGACGGTACCTCTTCCTGGTCGGCCTACAAAATCCAGTTCGAGGCCGTCATGGAGGCGAACGGCTGGAATAAAAGCCAAGCCATGACTGCACTCACCCTAGGCCTGCGCGACCAAGCCTTAACTGTGTTGGAAGCTCTCGGTAAGAAAGTGACCTATGAACAGCTTCTTGAGGCCTTGTAAGCGAGATATGGCGACGCTCATCTGGAACACGTCTTTCGCGCGCAGCTTAAAGATCGCGTGCAGCGCAGCAACGAAAACCTGCAGCAGTGGGCCCTTGAGGTGGAGAAGATGGTTCGAAAAGCATACCAGTCTGTACCTGCGCTCATTGAAGGGAACCTGGTTCAGACATTCATCGACGGCATCCGCGACCTTGAAGTCAGAGCTGCTGTGAGACTCGGGCACCACGACACGCTTAAGAACGCCTTGGCCCATGCACTGGAGGTGGAAGCCGTGCGGCAGGATCATCGTTCCCATCGCATCAGGGAGGTTGCAGCAGCTACAGTTCGCGACCGCAACAGGGGATACAGCCCAAGGTGCTATGGCTGTGGGGAAAAGGGCCATCTTCGAATCAGCTGCCCTAAGCGAACCGTTGAAAGGAGAGTTGATCGATCTCGAGAGGGTAGTGCAGCTAACGACACTGCCTGGCGGCGACAGGATCATCGTTCACCTCACGCTAGGGAGGTTACAGCAGTTACGGTTCGCGACCACAATAAAAGATACAGCCCTAGGTGCTATGGCTGTGGGGAAAGGGGCCATCTTCGGTCCAGCTACCCTGAGCACACCCTACGAAGGGAAGGTGAACGGTCTCAGAAAGGAAGTGCGGCTAACAGCACCGCCCAGCAGCAGCAGGAATACGACTTTACTATCAGACACTGCAGCGGGAAATCTCACGGCAACGCAGATGCATTGTCAAGAAGACCTTGTCCTGAAGATTGCAACCATTGTAGTAGGCAAGAGAGTAAGGAGGTGGTATCCGTGAGGATGCTCAGGACAGACCACCTCAGCAACGGGTGGAAGGACAACCTACGACATGCACAGCAGGAAGATCCGGACATCAAGCCGATTCTGGGATGGATGAAGGCCCGTGCTACCAAGCCTAAGTGGAGGGACGTCTCAGCGATGAGTTCAACCACGAAAAGCTATTGGGCCCAATGGGACAGCTTGCTGATTCAGGATGGAGTCCTGTGCCGTAAATGGGACAATGGTCGAAGAGACAGCTGTCGTTTGCAAATGGTTGTCCCTAAAGCTAAAGTGCCGAATGTTCTACAGTTGTGCCATAATGGTCGTTCAATAGTCCATCTGGGAGTTAAACGAACTCTACTGAAGGTCCGAGAACAGTTTTACTGGGTCCATTATCGTGACGATGTCGAGGATTGGTGTCGTACATGTACAAGTTGTGCGGCCGAGCGGGGGACCTCGGACACGTAGTAGAGGAGCACCGAAATTGTACAATGTTGGTGCACCACGGGATAGGACAGCCCTTGACATTGCGGAGCCGTTACAGAAAGGCGCAAGAGGGACTCCTAAGATCGTCCATGTGAATCGCTTGGCGCGTTATTATGGGGCCGATAATGCTCGGGACGAGCATGTCTTAGGAGGGGGCAGTGTTACGCGCTCCGGTCAACGATACACTAGCGCCATCTAGTGTCAGGAACGAGAGCGAGGGGAGCATTGAGAAAATGACATCACAAATTACTCAACCGACAGCGCCTAGTCGAAACTCGAACGCTCGGTACCTTGCCCGTGTTTACTTGAACATTCTGGATATTTCTTTGCTAATTTAAATATATAGGCGCTGCAAGATGCGATCGGGGCAGTGTTGATTTGGGCGAAACAAGCGAAGCTTCGGAGTGGAATTAAGTGAATTAGTGTGTTTAAATTATTAGTGTTTTAACTTTAATTGTGTAAAGTAAATTAAAGTGTTAATTTAGGTAATTTTATCGGCAATTTTTATTGTCACGAACCTCAAGCTCGTAACAATATTCTACAATTTAGAAAAGAAGTGATAAGAATATGTACGTATCAAAATCCAGTTTAAACCATTATTTAAACAATAAAACAAGTGCCCACCAAAGCTCTCTAATTTTATACTTATTTGTAATAACTTTACTCGGGTTAATAAACCACTAATTAAGTAGGAACCACAATTGTAAGGGAATCGTGGATGATTTGCTCGCTCTAAATCACCCCAACAAACGTTACAAATGATCCCGAACGTTAATTTTGTTTTCAGAGATCGGTAGAGTGAAAGAGACAGGGATATTTGACATAATATATTAATTACCCTATGAATGATTAAAAGCTAATTTTTCACGCATAAGATAAAAATTATTTATAAGAAATACTACACCAGCAATTTGTAAACCACATTTGCATGAATAGTATTGTTCCATTGTTCCACTTTATATTCATTCAGTTATAAGTTATTTTATTACATTTGTGATAACTTTTATTTGGCGATTGAAAAATCAGCCCCAAAAAAAATAATGGACCTACTCAATTCACCCTTCCTTGACTTAAACTTGCTGTGTAAAATTTCAAGTCAATTTAAACTATAAAAAGTACCAAATGTTGCTTGTTACGTTTTTGTAACTAAATTCTTAATTATTGTAGGTACCAAAATATGTTCTTATATTCACTGCTGAAATTTGACGGATTAATAAATAATAAAAGTAATAATTTTCTCCGGACCGAATTATGGCCTCGGAGGCCAGTCATAATGGACAACAACCTTTGGCTCTGGACAAGATTATAGTGCTAGAACTCATGAGCAACCACAGGTGCACTCTCTATTTCCTCACTCTTATAATCCGATGGAACGGCAATCCAATAAGACTTAAAAGAGATGCAATGAATGATTTCATGTTATTCAGGGCACGTAAGCGAAACACCGCCAACTTTCTGACTCTGGACTACCTTCTGAGATTTTTTTTACAGAAAAACGCAATAACTAATTTTGGTTTGATCTCATAATCTGCACTCTGCTCACAGTACTAGTAACAAAAATAAAATAACATCCATATGAAATAATCCTCCTATTGTTTTCAGATAAATAAAGAAAGAAAAGGACAATTCTTTAATCGGATTACAGCTGTCCGTAGCTAGCCAATTGTCATGAGAAAGACATACCACAACATAAGTACAACCGCAATAACAAAGTTTAATTAAAATCTAGCAATTCACAGGTTGTTGGTTGAAAATGGCGTCCTTCAAGCCAGAATCTTAATTGACGATATCCTGAATATTTTTATGCCAAGATTTAGTGAAGCATTGGTGACTATTTGTGACGGGTTTGGGCTTGAAGGATGCCTGTAAATAGCATATTATATAGCCACAAGTACGTGCAATAATAGACAATATTGTTTATCTATTCTAGAGAGTTTAGGTTAATAGTTTATAGACAAGTATTATTTTTATATTCCGAACTTTTTCGCCAAACATTAACATGGGTCTTCTATGTAATCTACAATAGATTACTAGATTATTCTTCTCTAACCGTAACGGTAGCGTCAAACACAGCGTTAAGAGTACGAACAACTCTATTTATAAATACTAATTTACTTGTTTATTCTATGTTAAATGTTTCGTGATAGTAATAACGATGATGATTAATGTTTATATGTAATAAGATATTAAGATTCTTATATAATTGTTTAAATAATATTTGCTAGCAATAGCAGTAACCATAAATCTTTTCGTTACCCTTACCGTTACAGCTTATTTAAGTTTACTGCTGGACATAAGCCTCCCCCTTAGATGGAGTTATTTGGGGAATAGTTGCCATAGTTGTCACGCTTGGCAAACTGCTTGTCTTTGTGAAGGAAAACATCGTGAGGAAACTGCATGAGAAATTTCAATGGCTTGTAAAGTCCGAGAACACACATTGAGGTAGTATGACGGACATTTCTTTGTCCTAACATCCTTTCAGAAATGATATGAGGTCTGTCCATGATATATACATCCCATATATGAACTGAAATTTTTTTTTAAATAGAATTAGGGTGACAAACGAGCACATATTCCAACTGATGGTAAGTGGATGCTGCGACCCATAGACATCTACATTTAACCTAGATTGAGAATCAAAATGTAGTTGGGTTGTCACCCCTGAGGATTAAGATGGAAAGCCTCAATTCCAATAAAACGGGTCTCCGGTTCTCTACACTCACCATACGAAACACAGCAGCATCAAGCTGCTATTTTATTACTAAAATTTACAATAGACCATTTTATGTACACATGGCCATTAGAAATAGCTCAAAACATAACGTGATGGCGCAAAATTACAGCTCTCTCTCCTACCTAGTTGAGCGAGTTTCCACCAAGGCGACAAGAAGATTTGAGATTTGTTTTCATACAAATGATAATACGAGAAAAATCGTTTCAGGCCACGAGGAGACACATCTCTCCTCTCTCTGAATCTTCTTCCCTTTGTTGAAATCCCGCCATAAGTCAATTAAGAATTACTCACTCAGTAGTATCATCATCATATTACAGCCCTTCACAAGTCCACTGCTGAACATAAGCCTCCCCCAAGTAATACCACAAAGCACGGTCCTGAGCCACCTGCATCCATCGACTTCCTGCATATCTTACCAGGTCGTCACTCCATCTAGTGGGGGGTCGCCCTACACTACGCCTACCGGTACGAGGATGCCACTCGAGAACCTTTCTTCCCCATCGGTTATCGGTTCTTCGAGCTATATGGCCGGCCCATTGCCACTTCAGCTTACTAATCCGTTGGGCTATGTCGGTCACTCTAGTTTTACTGAGGATATCCTCATTTCTGAGTCTATCACGCAGAGAAACTCCGAGAATAGCCCTCTCCATAGCTCGCTGAGCGACCTTGAGCGTCCTCATACGGCCAGCAGTGAAGGACCACGTCTCAGATCCGTAGGTCATCACTGGCAACACGCACTGGTTGTACAATCTAGTTTTTAGAGATTGAGGTATACCTGACGAGAAGATATGTCGTATTTTCCCGAACGCTGCCCAGCCGAGTTGAATCCGTCGATTGACCTCTCGGTCGAAGTTGGACTTACCTAGTCGGATTATTTGTCGCAGGTAAACGTACTCGTCAATAACTTCGAGCTTAGTGCTCCCAACAACTACCGGCATAGGTGTGACATGGACATTAAACATGATCTTTGTTTTATCCATGTTCATCTTAAGACCTATCCGTTGGGAGGCACTATTGAGGTCAGTAGTATCAGTAAGTAATTTGTACTTAAGTCGTATAAGTAGTTTTTAAGCGTAACTAAGAAATCAAAGTTCATCTTAAGCAACCTAAAAATTTACTAGAGCTACTACTACTATACGGGATACGCACAAAAATTTTATTAAATCAAAAGCACCGATGAATATTAAGGAATTAGGTGTTTCTAAAATATGAAACCTTGAAACACTGAAAATTTTGTGACAAATGTAACAATTCCCTTAAAAATATGAAATATACCCAGTGTAGATAATATCACAAAGCGAATGGACGCAACATCCATTTCAAGATTACGTAGAAAATTTGGAGATACAAATACCTATCATAATATGTTTGGTAAATGCCATTTTACGCCTTTTAGGGTGGCAATTACAAATTCTTGGAATAACATTTGGGATTACAGTATCATCAACATTGTGACATTATAGAATATAATAAAATTACTACCATTTATTTGATTATTTCATATTTTAATTATTCACTTTGTTGTGGTAGTATAAGAGAACTCATCACCTCATCAAATATCTCATGGATTCCGATAGATGGCAGTATAATAACCAGTCCGGTGACAGGACGCGGGACATCTAGTGATGCAGGCTTAAATCGGATGCGTGACAAATATGGCAAAGCTTCTCTTCAGCGGAGAGGCCCATCTCACGCTGTGAAATTTTAGAGGATGGAGAAGTAAAAAAAGAAAAAAAAGCCCTTTTAACGACTAAGGACGATGTATTCAATTCCTCTGCATATATCTTTTATGTATATTCGGCCACTTTTTGTTTATAAACCGATTTTTCTAATTAAGTGAACCATAAAATTTTAAAGAAAAATTCCATTCATTAGAGTGGAAAAAGGTTTGGTTTTGTTACGTTGTACTTGTGATATACCATAGAATATTCAAAAGGGCAAAATAAACATGCAGCTGACTTGAAAAGCTCCGAGACGTCTGCAGTTTTTCATATCCTAGATGGTCCCAGCCATTACATTAGATTTGATAGACTATAAATCCTCGCGAAAGACCATCGATTCCTACCAAGGAAGATACTTGAGGCTATTTAAAGTAAAAAAACATTATTATATATTAGAGACTGATATTTTTATATATGTATATATATATATATATATATATATATTTTTTTTTTTGTGTGTGTATGTACACCGGTGTCGGAGCTTTTAATGCTATAAAATATAATCAATTTCATCGACAAATCATGTCTCATTGGATAGATAAAGTTACGCGTAATAAAATAAAAGCAAACTTTTAACTGCAAAATTGTATTTAGATCCTAAAAAGACTTAGAAAAGAAAAAAAATGTAAAAAAAACGGTTATTTTTTTCACATTTTCGACTTTAAAGAAAAAAGTAAGTCATTTACCTAATAATTTTTTACATTAATCAGATAGATCAGAGCATTTCCTAACCAAAAACATAAAAATCTATATAGCCTTCACGGGTGACAACTCATCTGCATTTTGATTCGTAATCGAGGATACATGTAGATGTCTATGGGCCACAGCAACCACTTACTATCAGGTGGAGTGTGTGCTCTTTTATGGCCATATCCTATAAAAATATTTCGAGATTCAGTAAGCTCATTCTATGTAGATCGGACCAAAACTAATAATTAAAAAGCTAGAGGGTATTTCGTGTTAACTTTAACATCGGGACCTGAATCACCTTAGTCCTCCTGTGGGCTCCGCAAAGCACTCGAAACGTTATAATTAAAAATAAATGAAATTATATGCGTAAAAATTCTTAAAAATATTTTTATGGATTTTTACGCGTATAATAATTATACTAACTGTTAAAAAAGCGATACCGAATATTGGATGAAAAAATAATACATCTTTACCATTATAAATAGTTCTTTGATGTACTTGCAAATTAGCAAAACATGAATTTGTGTTAATTGATTCAGAAACCGTTATTTTGTTGCGAGCTATTGTTGTATACAGAGTCCATGCCCGTATTAATTTATTTTTTAACACTTTTGTGTTATATATTTTAAAAAATTACAATTTTCGGAATAGGAATTTTCCTATTTAACCCTGGACGAGGAGAAATAATGTGATAGATGCTTTATAAATACCTAAAATCGTCACAGATTATACTACGAATGCTAAGAAATTTGATATTTGCTCTTTGAGATACAGGGTTTGCAGGGATATGTGCTGCTTGGGTTGTGACCATGAGTCACGTCGGGAATTCAAATAGGTAAAAATCCGTTAAATGAGTATTTTTTTCGATAAAAGAAAGACTATTAAAGAAAAATATCCTATAACTAAAATTATGTTGCATCAACAATCAACGACTCGGCATAAGCACGCTTTTGCAGCGCATTAGGAATGTTGGCCGAGGCCCGCGTGGATAGCTTTATCCAAAGTAATAGCTTTCTTGATTTGTCACGTGCGAGACAGTACCAACAGACTCCTAATTTCCATATATGAAAGGCAAGTTGTTCAATGGTGATGTTTCATATTAAATATTGCTAGTTTTAGTTTAAGTTTGCTAACAAAATGGGTACTAAAGGCACTGTTATTCTAGCTATAGCTTGGACAACATTATTATATTATATAAATGAGTATGTATGTACGTACAATAGGGGAATAAGGTTACTTGAAATTACAAGGGAGTAAAAATGCGCTTAATTTTGACATTTAATTTCGAGAGATTCACTTTGAAGCCATATTTCCCAGGGGATGCGTTATCAAATTACTGACTTCTGTCTCTCTTTGGCACACGGATACTAAGTCGTCAGTATTTTATTCGTCGTGATGCTAAAAGGGATAAGCACTGACTTCAATTTCATAGTACGCAAGCGACCCGAATTCGATTCCCGTATCAGTTATATAGATAAATGCAATTTTTTTGTTGATTTTAATGTTTTTTACAAGCTTTGCAGTGAATGAAAACAATGTGAGGAATGTGTATATTTAGGAAATAAAAAGATATTATTTTTATAAAATTGAAATATCATTTCAATTTTATGATATAATCTTATAATTTACCTGACGGTAAGGCTACTGCGATACATGAGCACCTGTCGCCGGGGATTGTTCTGTCAGGGCTACTCCCGGAGAACCCCAAGAGGATCCCCCAGAGTCGCCCAAAGGCTGTTACCATCCAGGAAGATTGGTGGGCTACAAACACCAGAGGAAAGGGTAGGCAACCAGCCCCCCCTCCCTACCCCTCCTACAACACCAATGGAAACGGTGGAACCCGCAGAGCCGAGGGCAACCACCGGGGCGACTCCCCAACCTCCTGCTAACAACGTCACGGAGAGGCAACCTTCTCAAAAGAAGAAGCGGAGGAACAGGAGCAGGAAGTCAGCACAGCCTCCTCCTCAGGCTGTCGTCACCTCTACCCCTACTACATCAGGACCGATAGCCTCACAGGCGCAGGTTACTGAAAGACCACCACCGAAAGGCACGACGAGTAGAGCGCGAAAGAGCTCTACCAGAAAGTATAGCCCGCTTTACACATAGAGCGCGCTCTACTTATAGAGAGACCACCACAAATGCCCCGAGAACAGTGCCTTCACAACAACGTAGACCACCACCAACGTCCGGCCTCGAGACAGCTGATGCCATCCACAGATTGGTAGGCATAGCTATCGAGGTCGGTACACAAGTCCTGGCCGACATAAGGGCCGGGACAGACCCAGTAACCGCCGTGATGAAGGCGCTGGCAACACTACTGGGTAGGCACTACGGAGGACAGTAACCTGCGTCTGCTTTACTGGAACCCGGACGGGATTCAACAAAGGATCCATGAACTCCGCACGGTCGCCCAGCAGCAGGACATCCAGGTGAACTTGCTGGGAGAGACCAAAATAAGACCAACAACATATCTAAAGCTGCCAAATTACACCATCTACAGGAGGGACGAGGTCAACCCTCAAGGGATCGCTTATAGAGGGACAGCGATTCTGGTGAGGAGAGACATCGTCCACCAAGAACTGGACCTACCAGATTTCCAGATGATGCGTTTAATCGGCATAAAAATCGAGGTTTCGGGCGAGGAACTAAGGATATTTGCAGCATACCGCCCGCCAGAGACTCCATTCTACTCCTCAGACAACCGGACGGTTATGGAAGGTACGACACCCATCATCAACGCCGGGGACCTGAACGCCAAACACCCCGCGTGGGGTCAAGATTGATCAACACGCCGGGTCGTGAGCTTTACGAGGATGCAGAAAACCATAATTATGACGTTCTAGGTCCCGAGGAACCGACGCATATTCCTACGGATCCTAGGAATCGTCCGGATGTATTGGACATCGTGGTCACTAGGAACGTCAACTACCCGATAGTGGTAGAGGTGCTGTACGACCTAAATACACAGCACCTCCCGATTCTGATTACCCTTGGCACCAAGGCAGTGAATTCGCCGCCAAGAGCCGTTAAGACCAAGATCGACTGGAGGCTCTGCGTGCGTGCGTGCGTGCGTGCGTTCGTGCGTGTGTGTGTGCGTGCGTGCGTGCGTGCGTGCGTGCGTGCTTGTATGCGTGTGTGTGTGTGTGTGTGTGTGTGTGGCGTGCGTGCGTGCGTGTGTGTGTGTGTGTGTGTGTGTGTGTGTGTGTGTGTGTGTGTGTGTGTGTGTGTGTGTGTGTGTGTGTGTTGCATTTGCAATGTTTGCATTTACCGAAAAAGGGTGATAATGTAAAAAAGTTACGAAAAGAGCTGTAGTACATGCAAGTGACTATAACAGTTTCCAAGAAAAAAAAAATTTATTCGCAATTGCTTGAACTTTAATTTCTGTATGTGTCATCATCAGTCCAGTTCATGAAAATAACTTTAAACTTCAGTTTCTGATCCCTTTGTATTAACGGAAGGATGTCTTGAAATTTTTATCTAGACTCACCACACTGGACGGGAAGGTCAGTGGACGTATTGCTGACGGTCTAATAATTCTAGGATGTCTATTGGCTGGGTGCACTGCATACAAATTAGTTTTAGGACTTGGAGTGAACGATGCATACGAGAGGACCTAAAATATGTAAATAGTGTACATATTACGCATAAAAAAGGACATGCCTTAAATTTGCCATGTTTATTAAAAAATAAACAGTAAAAGGATAAATGAAGTTACAGCCAAATTATTTAACTGTTACATGCCATGGGCAGCTGACGAAACTTCAATAAGAAAAGATTCAGGTGTGTTTGATGTATGATACCTTTGAATACTTCTTCTTCCCTTTGTTGAAATCCCGCCATAAGTCAAGTAAGAATTACTCACTCAGTAGTATCATCATCATCATCATTACAGCCCTTCACAAGTCCACTGCTGAACATAAGCCTCCCCCAAGTAATACCACAAAGCACGGTCCTGAGCCACCTGCATCCATTGACTTCCTGCATATCTTACCAGGTCGTCACTCCATCTAGTGGGGGGTCACCCTACACTACGCCTACCGGTACGAGAATGCCACTCGAGAACCTTTCTTCCCCGTCGGTTATCGGTTCTTCGAGCTATATGGCCGGCCCATTGCCACTTCAGCTTACTAATCCGTTGGGCTATGTCGGTCACTCTAGTTTTACTGAGGATATCCTCATTTCTGAGTCTATCACGCAGAGAAACTCCGAGAATAGCCCTCTCCATAGCTCGCTGAGCGACCTTGAGCGTCCTCATACGGCCAGCAGTGAAGGACCACGTCTCAGATCCCTCACTGGCAACACGCACTGGTTGTACAATCTAGTTTTTAGAGATTGAGGTATACCTGACGAGAAGATATGTCGTAATTTCCCGAACGCTGCCCAGCCGAGTTGAATCCGTCGATTGACCTCTCGGTCGAAGTTGGACTTACCTAGTCGGACTATTTGTCCCAGGTAAACGTACTCGTCAATAACTTCGAGCTTAGTGCTCCCAACAACTACCGGCATAGGTGTGACATGGACATTAAACATGATCTTTGTTTTGTCCATGTTCATCTTAAGACCTATCCGTTGGGAGGCACTATTGAGGTCAGTAGTATCAGTAAGTAATTTTTACTTAAGTCATATAAGTAGTTTTTAAGCATAACTAAGAAATCAAAGTTTATCTTAAGCAACCTAAAAATTTACTAGAGCTACTACTAATATACGGGATACGCACAAAAATTTTATTAAATCAAAAGCACCGATGAATATTAAGGAATTAGGTGTTTCTAAAATATGAAACCTTGAAACACTGAAAATTTTGTGACAAATGTAACAATTCCCTTAAAAATATGAAATATACCCAGTGTAGATAATATCACAAAGTTGAATGAACGCAACATCCATTTCAAGATTACGTAGAAAATTTGGTGATACAAATACCTATCATAATATGTTTGGTAAATGCCATTTTACGCCTTTTAGGGTGGCAATTACAAATTCTTGGAATAACATTTGGGATTACAGTATCATCAACATTGTGACATTATATAATATAAAAAAATTACTACCATATATTTGATTATTTCATATTTTAATTATTCACTTTGTTGTGGTGGTATAAGAGAACTCATCACCTCATCAAATATCTCATGGATTCCGATAGATGGCAGTATAATAACCAGTCCGGTGACGGGCTGCAGCGTCCAGCTTGCGGGACATCTAGTGATGCAGGCTTAAATCCGACGGCCATGCGTGACAAATATGGCAAAGCTTCTCTTCAACGGAGAGGCCCATCTCACGCTGTGAAATTTTAGAGGATGGAGAAGTAAAAAAGAAAAAAGAAGACGATGTATTCAATTCGTCTGCATATATCTTTTATGCATATTCGGCCACTTTTT
This sequence comes from Parnassius apollo, assembly GCA_907164705.1. NCBI lineage: Eukaryota > Metazoa > Arthropoda > Insecta > Lepidoptera > Papilionidae > Parnassius > Parnassius apollo. Next base: position 2,781,849 of record CAJQZP010000088.1, on the reverse strand, counting down.
GTTTATAAACCGATTTTTCTAATTAAGTGAACTATAAAATTTTAAAGAAAAATTCCATTCATTAGAGTGGAAAAAGGTTTAGTTTTGTTACGTTGTACTTGTGATATACCATAGAATATTCAAAAGGGCAAAATAAACATGCAGCTGACTTGAAAAGCTCCGAGAAGTCTGCAGTTTTTCATATCCTAGATGGTCCCAGCCATTACATTAGATTTGATAGACTATAAACCCTCGCGAAATACCATCGATTCCTACCAAGGAAGATACTTGAGGCTATTTAAATTAAAAAAAAAAATTATTATTTAACATTAGAGAAGGAGGCTGGGTGGGACTACCACCTGCTTTTTTAATATGTAATATATATATATATATATATATATATATATATATATATATATATATATATGTACACCGGTGTCGGAGCTTTTAATGCTATAAAATATAATCAATTTCATCGACAAATCATGTCTCATTGGATAGATAAAGTTACGCGTAATAAAATAAAAGCAAACTTTTAACTGCAAAATTGTATTTAGATCCTAAAAAAGACTTAGAAAAGAAAAAAAAATGTAAAAAAAACGGTTATTTTTTTCACATTTTCGACTTTAAAGAAAAAAGTAAGTCATTTACCTAATAATTTTTTACATTAATCAGATAGATCAGAGCATTTCCTAACCAAAAACATAAAAATCTATATAGCCTTCACGGGTGACAACGCATCTGCATTTTGATTCGTAATCGAGGATACATGTAGATGTCTATGGGCCACAGCAACCACTTACTATCAGGTGGAGTGTGTGCTCTTTTATGGCCATATCCTATAAAAATATTTCGAGATTCAGTAAGCTCATTCTATGTAGATCGGACCAAAACTAATAATTAAAAAGCTAGAGGGTATTTCGTGTTAACTTTAACATCGGGACCTGAATCACCTTAGTCCTCCTGTGGGCGCCGCAAAGCAACGAAACGTTATAATTAAAAATAAATGAAATTATATGTGTAAAAATTCTTAAAAATATTTTTATGGATTTTTACGCGTATAATAATTATACTCGTACTACTGTTAAAAAAGCGATACCGAATATTGGATGAAAAAATAATACATCTTTACCATTATAAATAGTTCTTTGATGTACTTGCAAATTAGCAAAACATGAATTTGTGTTAATTGATTCAGAAACCATTATTTTTTTGCGAGCTATTGTTGTATACAGAGTCCATGCCCGTATTAATTTATTTTTTAACACTTTTGTGTTATACATATATTTTAAAAAATTACAATTTTCGGAATAAGGCTTTCGGAATATTTTCCTATTTAACCCTGGACGAGGAGAAATAATGTGATAGATGCTTTATAAATACCTAAAATCGTCACAGATTATACTACGAATGCTAAGAAATTTGATATTTGCTCTTTGAGATACAGGGTTTGCAGGGATATGTGCTGCTTGGGTTGTGACCATGAGTCACGTCGGGAATTCAAACAGGTAAAAATCCGTTAAATGAGTATTTTTTTTCGATAAAAGAAAGACTATTAAAGAAAAATATCCTATAACTAAAATTATGTTGCATTAACGAACAACGACTCGGCATAAGCACGCTTTTGCAGCGCATTAGGAATGTTGGCCGAGGCCCGCGTGGATAGCTTTATCCAAAGTAATAGCTTTCTTGATTCGTCACGTGCGAGACAGTACCAACAGACTCCTAATTTCCATATATGAAAGGCAAGTTGTTCAATGGTGATGTTTCATATTAAATATTGCTAGTTTTAGTTTAAGTTTGCTAACAAAATGGGTACTAAAGGCACTGTTATTCTGGCTGTAGCTTGGACAACATTATTATATTATATAAATGAGTATGTATGTACGTACAATAGGGGAATAAGGTTACTTGAAATTACAAGGGAGTAAAAATGCGCTTAATTTTGACATTTAATTTCGAGAGATTCACTTTGAAGCCATATTTCCCAGGGGATGCGTTATCAAATTACTGACTTCTGTCTCTCTTTGGCACACGGATACTAAGTCTATTTCGTATTACATGTATTTTATTCGTCGTGATGCTAAAAGGGATAAGCACTGACTTCAATTTCATAGTACGCAAGTGACCCGAATTCGATTCCCGTATCAGTTATATAGATAAATGCAATTTTTTGTTGATTTTAAAGTTTAGTACAAGCTTTGCAGTGAATGAAAACAATGTGAGGAATGTGTATATTTAGGAAATAAAAAAGATATTACTTTTATAAAATTGAAATATCATTTCAATTTTATGATATAATCTTATAGTTTACCTGACGGTAATGCTACTGCGATACCTGAGCACCTGTCGCCGGGGATCGTTCTGTCAGGGCTACTCCCGGAGAACCCCAAGAGGATCCCCCAGAGTCGCCCAAAGGCTGTTACCATCCAGGAAGATTGGTGGGCTACAAACACCAGAGGAAAGGGTAGGCAACCAGCCCCCCCTCCCCACCCCTCCTACAACACCAATGGAAACGGTGGAACCCGCAGAGCCGAGGGCAACCACCGGGGCGACTCTCCAACCTCCTGCTAACAACGCCACGGAGAGGCAACCTTCTCAAAAGAAGAAGCGGAAGAACAGGAGCAAGAAGTCAGCACAGCCTCCTCCTCAGGGTGTCGTCACCTCTACCCCTACTACATCAGGACCGATAGCCTCATAGGCGCAGGTTACTGAAAGACCACCACCGAAAGGCACGACGAGTAGAGCGCGAAAGAGCTCTACCAGAAAGTATAGCCCGCTTTACACATAGAGCGCGCTCTACTTATAGAGAGACCACCACAAATGCCCCGAGAACAGTGCCTTCACAACAACGTAGACCACCACCAACGTCCGGCCTCGAGACAGCTGATGCCATCCACAGATTGGTAGGCATAGCTATCGAGGTCGGTACACAAGTCCTGGCCGACATAAGGGCCGGGACAGACATAGTAACCGCCGTGATGAAGGCGCTGGCAACACTACTGACTAGGCACTACGGAGGACAGTAACCTGCGTCTGCTTTACTGGTACCCGGACGGGATTCAACAAAGGATCCATGAACTCCGCACGGTCGCCCAGCAGCAGGACATCCAGTTGAACTTGCTGAGAGAGACCAAAATAAGACCAACAACACATCTAAAGCTGCCAAATTACACCATCTACAGGAGGGACGAGGTCAACCCTCAAGGGATCGCTCATAGAGGGACAGCGATTTTGGTGAGGAGAGACATCGTCCACCAAGAACTGGACCTACCAGATTTCCAGATGATGCGTTCAATCGGCATAAAAATGGAGGTTTCGGGCGAGGAACTAAGGATCTTTGCAGCATACCGCCCGTCAGGGACTCCATTCTACTCCTCAGACAACCGGACGGTTATGGAAGGTACGACACCCATCATCAACGCCGGGGACCTGAACGCCAAACACCCCGCGTGGGGTCAAGATTGAACAACCCGCCGGGTCGTGAGCTTCACGAGGATGCAGAAAACTATAATTATGACGTTCTAGGTCCAGAGGAACCGACGCATATTCCTACAGATCCTAGGAATCGTCCGGATGTATTGGACATCGTGCTCACTAGAAACGTCAACTACCCGATAGTGGTAGAGGTGCTGTACGACCTAAATACACAGCACCTCCCGATTCTGATTACCCTTGGCACCAAGGCAGTGACTTCTCCGCCAAGAGCCGTTAAGACCAAGATCGACTGGAGGCTCTGCGTGCGTGCGTGCGTGCGTGCGTACGTGCGTGCGTGCGTGCGTGCGTGCTTGCGTGCGTGCGTGCAAGCGTGCGAGCGTGCGTGAGTGCGTGCATGCGTGCGTGCGTGCGTGCGTGCGTGCGTGCGTGCGTGCGTGAGTGCGTGTGTGCGTGAGTGTGTGTGTGCGTGCGTGCGTGCGTGCGTGCGTGCGAGCGTGCGTGCGTGCGTGCGTGCGCGCGTTGGTGCGTGTGCGCGTGCGTGCGTGCGTGGGTGCGCGCATGCGTGCTTGCGTGCGTGCGTGCGAGCGAGCGTGCGTGCGTGCGTGTGTGCGTGCGTGCCTCAGTGCGTGAGTGCGTGCATGCGTGCGTGCGTGCGTGCGTGCGTACGTGCGTGCGTGCGTGCGTGCGTGCGTGCGTGCGTGCCTGCGTGCGTGAGTACGTGCGTGCGTGCGTGCGTGCGTGCGTGCATGCGTGCGTGCGTGCGCGTGCGTGCGTGCATGCGTGCGTGCGTGCGTGCATGTGTGCGTGCGTGTGTGCGTGCATGCGTGCGTGCGTGCGTGCGTGCGTGCGTGAATGCGTGTGTGTGTGCGTGTGTGTGTGTGTGTGTGCGTGTGTGTGTGTGCGTGCGTGCGTGCGTGTGTGCGTGTGTGTGTGTGCGTGTGTGTGTGTGTGTGTGTGTGTGTGTGTGTGTGTGTGTGTGTGTGTGTGTGTGTGTGTGTGTGTGTGTGTGTTTGCATTTGCAATGTTTGCATTTACCGAAAAAGGGTGATAATGTAAAAAAGTTACGAAAAGAGCTGTAGTACATGCAAGTGACTATAACAGTTTCCAAGAAAAAAAAAATTTATTTTGCAGCAATTGCTTGAACTTTAATTTCTGTATGTGTCATCATCAGTCCAGTTCATGAAAATAACTTTAAACTTCAGTTTCTGATCCCTTTATATTAACGGAAGGATGTCTTGAAAGTTTTGTCTAGACTCACCACACTGGACGGGAAGGTCAGTGGACGTATTGCTGACGGTCTAATAATTCTAGGATGTCTATTGGCTGGGTGCACTGCATACAAATTAGTTTTAGGACTTGGAGTGAACGATGCATACGAGAGGACCTAAAATATGTAAATAGTGTACAAATTACGCATAAAAAAGGACATGCCTTAAATTTGCCATGTTTATTAAAAAATAAACAGTAAAAGGATAAATGAAGTTACAGCCAAATTAATTAACTGTTACATGCCATGGGCAGCTGACAAAACTTCAATAAGAAAAGGTTCAGGTGTGTTTGATGTATGATACCTTTGAATACTTAATTGAAAGCCTTACACTGAAGGTAAACATTAGATACATTGTTTTTTGTTAGCAGGAATAGATGAAAAATTAACGTTAGCTTATATTTTTTAAATTACCTCAAAGTTTTTATCATTGCCAGCGGTTTAAAAATTTGGATTGTTTGTGTTTTGAAAATTAAATGTAAACAATGAACCCTTAATCCACACGAATCTTATACATAACGTAATAAACCAATTAAAAAAGTGTAGTGTGTTGTGTGATCAAACTTACTCCAGTAATTAACAAAAGTAAATATACGTGGTAGAGCCACGCTGCAGCTATATTATGGTTGTAGCACGAATGGGTCGGCTCGACCGGGGAAGGACCACGCTCTCACAGAATACCAGCATAAAATAGTAGCTTCATACTGCTGTGTTTCGTATGGTGGGTGTAGAGATCCGGAGACCCCTTTTTACTGGAAACGTGCTATTCCATCTTAGTCTTCTGGGTGATAACGCATCTAAATTTTGATTCTTAATCGAGGATTAACGTAGATGTCTATGGGCCACAGCATACACTTACCATCACGTGGACTGTGTGCTCGTTTGTTACCCTCATTCTATAAAAAAAACATTAATGTAGCGGAGTTTCATCATCATCATCATTACAGCTCTTCACAAGTTCAACGTAGCCCTTCCCCAAGGAATGTCACAAAGCCTGGTCCTGAGCCACCAGTATCCATCGATGACCGACGGGAAAGAATGGTTATCAGGTGGCAGCCTCATGCCAGTAGGCGAAGTGTAGGGCAATGGAGTGACCAGGACGTCACTCCATGAAGTAAGACATGCAAGAAGTCGATGGATGCAGGTATGTGTGTAGAAAATAGGTTGTATCCTTATAAGAGTGGTTTATAAGTTATTATAGAGCTCAAACTTTATCAATTCTGTATTATGGGATCGAAGTAACCTTAGGGTTCTTATAATTCAGAATATGAAAACTCTAGTATACAACTAAGTATTTTGTAACACTTGAATCTGATTTTATCATTAAAGCTTATCTTATTATCTATTACTCATCACAGCTTTAATTATTATTATAATATCACTCAAATCTTATTTCTGAACAATTTTCTATGCAAACTGCCTCCTAAAACTTATTTTTATGGCGTATTTATACTCTGTTATAAATATAGTATTTTTTTACTTTTGTCTATGGAGGTGATATAAAACTAAAAAAAAAATAACAGCAATAGTACAATTTAAAGCTGTATAAGTGATAGAATACCGCCATTTTGCATGCGTTACGTGTATATATTGTGCTAGTGAAAGAAATTAATTTCTTATAATATTTTGAAAAAGTGAAAAGATTTGATGCAGTTAGACGATCATTCAAAATATAAATAAAAATTATCCAAACATGTTCCCAAGGCAATGTTTTTCATCTTTTATACCTATCGCTAAAGAGGTTTATACGTTATGTTGAAAAAACTGCTATAAAGCGTATGTAATAAAATATTCTATTATGCAACTGATTAAAAACTAATGGCTGACTATAGGACCCTAGAAGTATCGTTTAGGCTGTTAGCAAATAGTTGCCATTTTAGAACCCATATTTAAATAAAATTAAAAATATAATTTTAGGAAATTAGACATTATTTTAGCCAATATCAATATTTTCAGTTTGACTAACGATGACTGTGCCCCCATGTGCTTTCATATGCATTAATTTAATATATTTTTTATTCTTACCTATAAAACAAATTTTTTCTGACCGTATTTAGTATTTTGTCCTTATATTATTTGGTTATTTTGCTGGCGCGTCAACTTTTTGATAGATAACGTATACCAGTTGACCGTAAATCAAATTTTGCACTTTCAATTCATCAAATATCACTGCCAAAACTCAACTCCAAATCGAGTATAATTTTAACATATTAAATATATTCTTTTACGCTGACATTAAATGTCGCCATCATTCAATAAAGTTTATAAATAATTTAGAACTGTTATCTTTAAAAGTTACTTATATGAGACAATATCTGTAGTGTAATAGTTTCTTTAAACACCAAAAAACAGCATTAATAGAGCTATTATACAGTCTCTTTTATGCTTAAACAGCTATTGTACAGCGCTACTAACGCAGAAACTTGTATAATTTGTGGCAATTTTTCACTTAAAAGAACTGTATAAGCACTTACACAGCCTTTATTCAGCCAAAACACAGCCTTTAGTATAATACGAACTTCAATACAGCTCGTATACAGCATGCGTGCTGCTTGGGAATGAGACTAAGGTGATTGACCTCCTAATATCATAGTGGGTGGGTTTCCTCAGCTTTTGAATATTAATTTTTGGTCCGATCTACGTAGAACGAGCTTACATTATCTTGTTTTACAGTATCTTGAAGTCTTGCAGTGGTATACTTGAGTTTGTTTTAAATGTTATTAATTGTAGCGTCTCAAGCAGGTAGTGGCACCCAGCCATCATCTCTATTGAAATTTCGCGAACGATCTTTGGTAGGATTTTTTATGTTTTCATTTTTATGTTTTATATGCTAATTGTAGCTACAATTAAATATGTGTTATTTATTTTTTCTTTTTTATATCACACAAAAGCTTCCTATTGATGGATTTAAACAAGTACAATAAAATTAAAATAAATTTTGACTGCGACAGTGCCACTCTGCAACTTTATTACGGCTGTAAGACGTATAGACTGGCTCGACTGGGAAATATGCTCGTAAAGAATATCAACGTAAAATAGCAGTATAATTCTGTATTTCGTATGATGAATGACGAAAAACTGGCAACGAGGCAATCCTTCCTAGTTACGTAATGTGACAAAAGACCAGCATTTACAACTGACTTAAAAAAGAAGAAGGTTCCCAAGTCTGTACTCGTTTATATATTTTTTTGTATATTCGGATCCTTTTCCACTACTATCAGGTGAACTGTTACTATTACAGCCTATTAAAGTGCATTGTATACTTAAAGTGAGCAATGCCTGTCTATCAACCAATTACTAATACAAAAGTTTTATCACTGACTAAATTATAATTATTTTTTCTCAAGCCGAGAAAATATCGATCGCGTAGACTAGATAGTGAAATGTACTATGTACACTCTTAACAATTATTGTGAACTACGTATAGGTACGTAGCTGCGTGAGTATGTCATAGTCAAATTAACAAATGTCAATTTGATCTTTACACTGATGTAAATAAATGAAATACCTAGTCCGGCCATAAGTTCCGATACAAATGAAAATACATTTTTTTAATGAAATAATGTAATATAACTAAAACTTATATGTACATATTTATTAAAGTCTCAGCAAAAAATAAAAATAATGTTCTATTCAAAATCGCCATCTTTGGCTTTCATACAGGCCTTTAATCCGTCTGGCCACGAATCTATGGATTAAAATCTCTAAATCTTTGGAATCTATGGTTTCCAAATTTCGCCACTGCTTGCTCCAGAGATTTTTTAAGAGACTCAATGTCGCCGTGTCGTTTAGAGCAAGCCATGTCCTCTAAAACTGACCATAATTTGTAGTCTATAGGGTTGAGGTCTGGGCTAGATGAGGGCCAGTCTTCAGCTGGTCTGCAGTCCGGCACGTTGGTTTCAAGCCAGGCTTGGGTAATTTGGCCTTGTTGTGACCAGGTGCAGAGTCCTGCTGGAAAGTCCACTGTACATTTTTAAAAAGTGTATTGCTGACAGGTTTTATAACACGATCCGAAACTGTCCCTTGATACACTTTGGCTGAAGTTTTCACTCCTTTTTCACAAACATGTAGCTTTGTGATGCATTGTTAAGACAAGCCTCACCAAACCATCACTGACGCAGGATGACGACCACGTTGTACCTTTCCGACCACTAGAGCAGCTTTTTTAAAACTATGAACGTACACTTTATTATTTTCCTTATTGTAGTGCTCTTCAATGGTGAAATTTTTTTAATCGGTAAAGAGCATATTTCTGTGCCCTTCACCTGCGTATCGCGACAGAAGGCGTTTTGATCAATCCACTCTCTTCAATTGTAAAGATTGACTTAGGGCATGTCCTGCATATTGACGATAAGCACAGAGCTTCAGGTCTTGTTTTATAATACGCGACAGAGTCTTAGCGGGAATCTCTATTCGTCATGATAAGATTTTTGCTAACTAATGAGATTTTGACGAATTCTGGCTTTAACAGCATTAACAGCCTTTGTAGTTCTAACGGCACGCGGCCGCCCAGATCTTTTATAGATAGAGAAAGTGTTGTTGTATCTGTTGATAGCACAATATACGAACATACGGCTGATACCAAGCTTTTGAAGTGTCTGTAATATGACCGACGGCTGTCATATTACAGACACTTCAAAAGCTTGGTGGCCAGGCTCCATCAAGTGGATACCCACTATATGCAACGCGATCACCGCAATCCTATTTTCTTTAACACCCCATTCCATAGTAATTTGATAATGAATACGAAAAAATATGTGAAATGGCACGAAATCGAAAGAACTTTTAAAAATAACGAGCGCGTTCCAAATTCAAAATAATTAAAAAGTTGAAAAAAAGAAAAGTTTTTATGTAACAGTATTTATGGCCAGACTGGTTATATATTAAGGATAGAAATGTAATGTTTTCTATCCGGGTTTTTCATCAGTGAGTAGGAATCGTACAGCAAATACAACTTTATGCAATATTTTAATAGACTAGTTAAAAAAAAGTTATATTTATAAGGGAACTATCAATATTCCATAGCCTATTCTATATATTACATTGCTGAACGGAGGTATAATTCCACAACAGAATATTACAACAAAATAAAATAAAATACTGTCGCTTATTGTTGATTATTATAATAAAGCTAATTAGAAGTCAAATGTTTTTCTGCCGAAAAATACTCCCAACACGAAAACAAAAACCAAGAAACCCTGAGAATTATTACTAATTCTTGTTAGGTACCAGCGGCGACGACAGCTGCAAATACAGTTCATTTAGAAGCAACTTATCAATTGAAACAACTATGTTATTATTATCAAACAGCTTGCCTCTAAAAATCTCTTAATTAGTCAAAATAATTTAAAAACTCCAATAAGAAGTTGCACGAAAATCTGACAATAACTTTATATCTTTCATCGTTCAATGTTCATAAACGGCGACTGTAAAGAATATATTCTTAATTTCCAGCAAGAATATTACTATAATAAAGAGCACTTTACTGTTTTTAATTTCCGTAAAAAATTTATTTTTGTTCTAATAGGTATTGGTATACAAAACTATAACAACAAAATACTAATTTCTATTATCGTCATTATCATCATCGTCCTAACAGCTTCAAACAAGGCCACTGTTTCGTAGCGTGACACAAAACGTGGTCCTGAGCCACCTGCCTAGATAATTATATCATCACCGCGCCTGCAAAAGCCAACGAACAAAATATGTCCAACTTTTCAAAAGAAACAAAATGTTGCTTTTTAGTTTTTACAACTCATTTAAATAAAACCTTGTCAGCGGCTTTTATTGAATTACCTTTATGAATTGTCTGGAAGAAATGGCTGTGTAGTAATAACACCGCCTTTTAGTTTCCCCTTTATTATACATATTGTTATATTTTAATGATTATGATAATAATTCTTTATTAACATTTAATAACATTTTCATAGTTCACATACTGTTTACAAATATATACAATACATTATGAGGACCAATTTGAAATGGGTAGAAGCCTGAGTTTCCTCGCTAGGTTACTTAGTAACCTGTATTTAGGAGATACAGTCCCATCCCCCCTGTTGATTACGAGTTCATAGTTGTATTGTTTAAATTAATTAAATTTTTGTAGAAAGAAATAAAATTTATAAAATTTTAGAGACTTAATAAATGATCTCTCTTTCTCTCTCTCTCTTTGTTTGTGTGTGTGTGTGTGTGTGTGTGTGTGTGTGTGTTCGCGTGTGTATCAGTGCATGTACATGTACTAATTAAAAAAATAACAATGCGACGTAATTTTATAACAATGTTAACAAGTATTGCTGTGTATCCTCATATGACTTATTTAGCAGGAAAGATTTGATTTGAATTTAATATAAATTGAATTGATTTTATTATGTTAATCTTTATTTTTTGTATGAAAAAAGTATTATATTGTAATATGCTTTCATATTCATAACATGATAAACCATTACAGCCTATTAAATTCCACTGCTGAACATAGGCCTCCCCCATAGATTGCCTCATAGTTATATTCATCATATCTGCCAAGCTACCACGCTTGGCTAGCCGTTTGGCAACTGCAGTTTATTGTTTTTATGGTTATTAGAATAACGCTTCTGCCCATCTGCTTGGTTTAATTTGCTATCATCTGTCGCCTTTTGCAACACCAATGGGATGATATGGGGTAGTGGATATATTCTTACACCGCCACTACTGGGTACAACATGGTAGCTTGATATACTTACTTATAACTTGTATTCGTTTTCATACGAATTTTCCCAAACCTTTATGCATATCTCGCAAACAATAAGATGCAACAGTGCATCAAACAAAAGCGAGAACTTAATCAGATGGGCGAGGGATCTCCTAAGATTGTGCAACGCGAAGTAAGATGTATTTTCAAAACCTTTGTCTGATAGACAATATCTGTCGCAAATCACGGACCTAGCTTGAGTATTCTATTACTACATATAACGGAAAAACAACCCAGTAGTTGACTTTAGTTTTAAGTTTATAAAAAAATTAACTAAAAGTAAAAAATTCGAGTGGCAGCCTCGTACCGGTAGGCGTACCCCCACTAGATGGAGTGACGACCCGGTAAGACATGCAGGAAGTCGATGGATGAGGACCGTGCTTTGTGGCATTACTTGAGGGAGGCCTATGTTCAGCAGTGGACTTGTGAAGGGCTGTGATGATGATGATGAATAACGACTAAAAATAAAAAACTGCGGTTGCCTACCCGCTTGCCAAGTGTGGCAACTATGGCAAATAATCCTCTATGAAGCAATCTATAGGGGAGGCCTATGTTCAGCAGTGAACTTTAATAGGCTGTAATAGTAAAAAATTAAAGAAATGAAAAGAATAAAACAATTTCAAATTCTGAAATCAGTGCTTTGTTACTTGTATACACTAGGTTTTAGCATAGACTTTAAGTTTTTTACCCCTTTAATTGGACTAAAAATATCACAAAGTCAATGTCATATTTTTCTTTTTTGGGAAACTTTTTCAGGGTTCGTCTCCCCCACCCCAACTCGGTGTCTCCCCGGCCGCTTGTGTACATATACATCTATTACTGCAGCATGGCTCTACACGTATAAAATACTTTACAAATATCATCACCTAAATTGCTAACTTTAGGGGTGGAATTTATTCAACTTCAAAATTACATGGCACCACCCCTGAAAAATAAAGAATTTAATAAAAAAGAATCTCTGGCAATATGATGAGGAGGAAAAGAAGAACAATAACAATCCCAAACACCCTTTCCACCCAGTAAGTAAATACTGTGGTCTTTAGACAACTACATTTATCCTCGATTAAGATTCAAAACGCATTTTCGTACTATATAGAAGCTTTAAGGAGGAAAAACCTTCAAACACAACCTTGGCGGACTTAGCGAAGGATCAGCTTTATCATATCATAAATAAATAATGTAATAAGGAGACAATAGAATCCACTTATACAATAAATTTTCTTACTCCGCTGCCAGGCTGTTCCTCTCTACTACTATTGTAATACGAAAAGCAATTACGAGTATTTATAGCCCCCTATTATTAGTCCGCGAATCAATCATGGAACTCAATGGAGCGCAAAATGAATGCAGTATACGCATGCGTTACGTCATCCCCAGAGCTTCAGGTTGATCTTGACCCGGAAGTGGGTCATGATCGAGTCCCGCGCAACTGCGAACTTGTCCCTGACGCGGGCGGGCATTGATGTTTCTATAAATAACCACATTAACTGTAAAATAACTCTCGTGAACATTTAAGAGGAACACTTACTGTAATACTGTTTGTTGTCATGTATTTATCTTGTTCTTTATTAGCCCATAATTTTCCACTGGAACGGAGGCCTCTCTCGTGATGGTAAATATTTGCAATAGTTGCCTCGCTTGTCAGACAGATTAGCACTATTACTGCAGCATTATCGTTGTAGAACGAATGGATCAGCTAGACCAGTGTAGGACCATGCTCTCACAGTATACCAGCGTAAAATAGCAGCTTAATGCTGCTGTGTTTCGTATGGTGAGTGTGAACTGGAGACCCTTTTTTACTGTAAACGAGGCGTTCCATCCCAGTCCTCTGGGGTTACAACGCATCTGAATTTTGTTATTAATTGAGAATATATGTCGATGTCTACGGCCCATAACATCTACTTACAATCAGGTGAACTGTTAGCTCGTTTGTCATCCTTTTTCTATAAAAATCAAGTCGAAGTACCAATATCTCAGATATTTGATGCTCCTAGAAGTAATAAACACAATTTGATCAGTTTTCTAATACTACCAACTAACTATATTTCATAGTTACAGCCTATGCACGTCCCACAGATTAGCAAAAGCCCATAAGTAGCTCATTTCTGCTTCAGCATGCGATAGCGAACATCATGTTCTAGAAATATTTTATTTCTCAAACATCCAATTTGCCTAATCTTAACCTTACCTTAATCCTTAACCACCGAGCACGTAATAAATCAGCACTTAAATTGCAATTAACAATTTCAATGATGCCGACGGAAATCCAACCCGGGTTGCTCGCATACTGTGAAATTTAAGGCGAGCGCTCAGTTACAACGACTTAAAATAACAGTATATTGTTATCATTTAACTGCAAATCACTGGCCATCTTTTTCCGGCAGGGTATTAAGTAGATAAAAGTCTGCCCAACTATTCCAAAATGGGTCGACGAGCTTCATATGCCCTCGAAATATTTTATTATTTGAGAAAACAGGCTCTCGTACCGTTATTTGCATAGCTTTTATATATAAAATATGCAAATAACGGTACGAGACGCATATGCGTGATAAAGGAGAACTTATAATCTCAATTTAAATAATGAAATTTTTTACCGTATCGTGACGGCGTAATTCATCCTCCATGGGTGTTGTAAAAGACGACTATCGGATGTGCCAAAAAAGATCTCTTTTTATAGAAAAGGGGGCAATCGAGAATGCGACTCATCTGATAGTAAGTGTCGACTGCCACCCGTAAACAACTGCAACAACAAGGGCATTTCTGGATCTTAAGACTTTTCATAAACGACAAAATAAACACTTCATTGACGCTATTCGTTAGATACACAGACTTGTAGTAACAACGTCAGAAATGCAAAATATTTGGTACCGTGATCTTCGATACGCCTTCCCAGTTTGACGATTAAGTCGTACGAAGGGAGAAAGAAGAAGAAGCCCTTGTTCAGCAGAACTTTTCAAACGGTGAAATCAGTCTAAGAGTTATCTTGAGCTTGCGACATTAATTAGTCTACTCATTTAAGTCAAAAAATTTAAGTTTTAGTAACAAGTTAACGCCGATCCCAAAAACTGAAAAGAATTAAACAATTTCTAGATAGTAAATTCTAAAGACATAGCTTTGATCCTTCTATACTTTTAGTTTAATTTGGATTTTACTTTAATTAAAATTAAACTTTATAAACAATCTATTTGATATTTTTGAGAGCAAATAGAGGTCAAAAATCCGCACTAATGTCAGACTTATTGTAAAATATACCCGCGATATTTTCACGCGTCAGTCCTGTTGGTGAGCTTAGAGTATAAACCCTCATAATTGTAATTCTATCCCCATTACCAATCTCCTAAATATAGTTTAAACGTAACCTCCTCACGCCTGTCATTCAGAAGGGTAGAGAGAGACTATGGATTTCCCCATAATATGGCCCATCTTTAATATATCGTCAGTTAGGTCGAGAAAGTTTGGTCTAGGTTATCCTTCAATGACTCTGGCATTCATTTCTGCAGCGTTAATTTGTCCCTCTTTCCTCAGTCACGTTCTCTTCATTAATTTAACATTGAGTGAAATTACTTTTTCAGATTTTATCATTAATATTCCTTTTGAATTCCCGATGTTTCCATAAATTCACTTTCATGTAGAATTAACATAAATAATAAATACAAAGAAATCACTAATATTTCAACATAACATTTAGATGGCCATCAGATAAAATACCTGACATATTTATAACTGCAAAAGTTAATACTTAATGAACAGAAAAACTGTTCATGATGTTCCATCTCAAGAATATTCTAAAGAGCGGGCTATCCCGCATTTGAGCTACGCCAGCCACGCCCACGCTTTCGTAGAAACAGGGCGGTGTACTCATAATATCACATGATATCAAACAATTTCACTACGGTACAATTTTACGTCGCCCTTGATTCGTTCAATTGATGTACACAAATCGATTTTATGGTTATTAGAAATACGCCATAATCCTCAGTATCAGAACGTGCACGAGCTTTTAATTTTTAATTTTTTTTGTAAGTAATAATGATTTTAACAAGGAGTCTGTAGCTTCCTTTGTTCGGAGACTGCAGGTTTCCATGGACTACAGTAGCCACTTACCATCAAATGGACGGTGACTTCGTTTTTCACTTTAATTTTTAAAAAAAATTGTCATAAAACATAAAATTTTATTTTTAAAATATTTACAGAATGAAATAGCAAAACGTGAATTTTCGCTTGCGTTTAAATTAATTTGTTGTACTCTTATTATATTGTAAGGTTTTTAATGTCTCAATTAGGTCACTTAGGTTTAATAAGAACTGAAATAAACCTCATAGTACTTACTTAGATCACTAATTTACAATGCTGTCAAAAAAATAAACATTACTAATATTGTCGTTAAAATGTAGTGAAGTGTTCCCATGTAAGTAATATAAATAAATTAAAAAGATCTACTTTCTTTACATATATCTTTTAAAAATGGATATTTTTTGAATTATGTCAACTTATGAAATCGTGAAAACATTCTAGTGTAAATACAATAAAAACAGCTCATTAATCATCGGCTTTCTAAGTCGATGAAAAACCACTGAACTGTTAACTAATCTCACTTTTTCTGTTAACTTATTAACGAGAATAGTTAATACAGTTGGAATTTCGTATTTAATGTAACGTAATCGACATTACTTTAGTGAATCGTAGGATTAATCGTAGGATAAAGTTGCTCACAGGCAAAGGAATTTTAGTTGATGACGTGGTTGATGGCGTTGTCGCTGATAACTGCCAGTGACTACCACCGCACGCATTTTCGTCAGTCGATGCGATACACAGCAGCTTATAATCAAGAATAACGTTTAAAGTAAACTACATAATACTGTTTAAAATACAAATTATTTAAATGAAATAAAATTTTTCCCAGAGGACGCATATACGCGTTTACTTTTTGCTAGTATTGT
Source organism: Parnassius apollo (assembly GCA_907164705.1). Lineage (NCBI taxonomy): Eukaryota > Metazoa > Arthropoda > Insecta > Lepidoptera > Papilionidae > Parnassius > Parnassius apollo. Next base: position 2,765,498 of record CAJQZP010000088.1, on the reverse strand, counting down.
AACACTCTATAGTTATTTTTTTTATTATTTGATTATATTTTGATGGATTGGAGTACTAAGACCAAAATTATTACTTTAGAACCTCCTAATTTGTTTATCATTGCCTCTTTTATTTTAAAATTTAAAAAAATCTTACTTTTAACGGTTCTCTCGAAAAATTTGCCAACCAGCATAGCAACAATATTTTTACATAGCAATTGGTGTAATATCAAATAATCCAATAAGGCGTTTCGAAAGTATAAATTGTGATTTTTTATTATGGTTCTGACACGAGTATGTGACGTATATATTTACAAAATGTATAACATTTTTCAAGTAAGCTTCATGAGCTAAATCAATGCTAGATCTTTTACCAATACAGTAGTATCATAATCAGTTAAACTTAAATGATTAGAAAATTCAAAATTTTTTAAGTAAGCATCTTGAGCTCGATCAATGCTAGATCTTTTACTAATACAATAGAATACTTGGAAGAAATAAAACCAATTAAACTTAAATTACCACGCTCTCACAGAATACCAGCGTGAAATAGTAGCTTAATGCTGCAGTGTTTCGTATGGTGAGGCATTCCACCTAAGTCCTCACAGATGACAACGTATCTGCATTTTGATTCGTAATCGAGGATAGATGTAGATATCTATGAGCCACAGCAACCACTTACCATTGGGTGGACTGTGTGCTTGTTTGTCATCCTATCATATAAAAAAAGGTAAATTTGTATTATACATCAAATTTGTAAATAATTGTGACTCGTGTTTCTATTTCATGGTACCATAAATAGAAACACGAAACGAACTCATAAAACCTGATCGTATTACCTAGATAACGAAACCTATAACCCCTAATTCTCCTCGTTATGAAGCTAAAAAGGACTTACATCGGTTCTCCTCCGCCAATTACGTTGGAATACTATGCGAGCAACTGTCAATTAAGAGACCTCGCTGCGAAAGAGTACACTGAAATAGGTAATAAATTGTAACTGCCCGTTCCATGGTCATTTGTTTTAAATGACAAGTTTACTGTTTTTTTTTTCTTTAAATTAGATCCTTTAACTATACAAAACAAATACGAAATCGAAATCTAACATAAAATGAAAACACAAACACGGCTTATTAATATATTTTGTTACACTATTTAGTAAAATCGATAAAACCTATTTTGATTTTCCTTTTTCTTTTTCTTCCCCAGACCTTAAAAATTTACTGTTGGATATGTATCTCTTGACTGGAAGAGAGGATTTGTCCTTGATATCACATCTTTGATGCTGCTGTCTGTTGTCAGTCGGGTTAGTTTACTATTATAATAAAGTTATGACCATTCCGCGTACGCCAGACGTATTCAGACCAGACCTGTGACGAGGAACAGCATCAGGAGTGCGAGACGTCTAGTTCTGTGATCCCCAATGCACCCATGAAATTTGGCGGGTGGAAATATTCCTACGACGGAAAAAGTAACGTCCAGCAGTGAACTTTTATAAGCTGATAATGGTTTTTAACGACTATTAAAATATTTTAATATAATGGCTCCAAAACATAGACTTGGTTGTATTCTTGTATTTGAGAAGATCTTGTATTTGATAAGAATAATAGAAAAGTGCGATTTTTATTAACTCCCCATTTACATCAATTGTTTTCCATGTAGTATTAAATTTTACTAACAATATAATCGAAAACCTTAGGCGGAAAAACAGTCTACTTTTTACACTATTACACTTGTATACACTATAAAAAGAACGAACTAAGAATCCACCTGGTAGCTACAGCATCACATAGACACCTGCCACTCTCTTCTTAGAAAGAATCCACAAATGCAGAAAAGGTTGGTATATTAAAGATACTTTTGATAAAAGAAATTTTCTGTTCTTACTCATAATTTAGCTGCCATCAATTTTTTTTTTTACTTTAACTATAGTATACAGTAATACAAATTTTAACATACACGTAACGTGATTTAAAAGATTAAACGTATCCGATCAGCTAATTATATTTTTATAAGAATAAAAGTGAGAAACAAGCATTCCGTTATTCAGTCCGTTCCGTCCATATTAAGTATTTTATTTAATTTTGTTGCCAAGTGGTTTTAATTGATATTAACGTACGTACTTACAAAAATACCTACAATATATATATATATATATATTTATATATAGGTACCGAAAATTCAGGACAATATTAAGTATGCCTAAAATTAATTTCAAATTTAATAACAAATTTTAATTGAAATATATTGAAACTTACTCCGTACTAGGTAATTTAAACAAAGCACAAACAGCGTCGACCACTTAAAAAGAAGTAATAATTAAAAATAAATTGCGTTTTATTTTAGAATACCGTGTATAGGCGGTGAAGAGACAGCAGGTGGAAACTAAAACAAGAGATGGGTAGCAGCATCTTCCTGATAACCTTGAAATCTGTCGAGCGTGGCAACTATGGCTAAATCCCCCTTATGATGCAATTTATGGGGGAGGCTTATGTTCAGCAGTAGACTTTTACAGGCTGTAATAGATATATAAATAGAAAGATAAAATAAGGATGAAAAACGAGCACACAGTCCTACTAATGATAATTAGACGCTGTAGCCCATACCTATCCTCGAGTAAGTGCTAAAAAGCAGATGCGTTGTCAGCCTTGAGGACTATGATAGGATGCCCCGTTACCAGTAAAAAGGGTATCCGGTTCTTTACACTCACAGTACGAGCACACCACTCTGCAGCATTAAGCTGGTATTCTGTGAGAGAATGGGCATATAGCTGCAGCGTGGCTCTACCACGTTAAAAAATCATAATAGCTTTTTTTCTTTAAAAAAATATGTATATTCATATTTATCCCCAAAAACGTATATTTTTGTCATTCGCTAAGAGATGCAAATATTCCAGAACTAACAAAAAAATAACACAGAGTACACTCTTTTATTATTTTTCAATATAACACTAAAAAGTTTGTCTAATTTTGTTACATTATATCTTATTACTTACCTTCACCGGTGCGTGTTTCTCTCGAGTCGTCGACGATCAACAGGTGGGGTCGCCTCGCTCGCTCGAGCTCAAGCTCGGCTGCAGCGGTGCTTAGAACTCGCGGTACGCCCATCGCGGCCGACGATCTGGGCGCGAATGATCCACCCGCGCCCTACGTAGCGGCACAGGTGGACAGCCGTAGCGATGCTACGACGTGCTACGGACCTTCGACTCTTTTACTTTAACTACGACCTCCACCTTTTTTCCAACAGGAACCTTGTTTGTTTATAATTTATTTTTAAAAATAAGTAATAAAGTAAGGCAATAAATCTTTACTTATTGTGTTTATTAAACCAAATAATGGGTTGGTGGTGGGTCTTATAATAAGTTTTTGTTAGTATGGATAAAACATGATCGTGAAAATAAATATCATAACGTTTGAGAATGTGTTTTAATAGTTTGAATTATTAAATTAAAATGTATTGCTCTTCAGTATAAATTAATCTATATTGTCTGGAATAAAATTAAAAAAATATCTCAATATCTTTTTGTTAACAAGCTTCTAACTCTATCTTAAAGTACATTATAAAATATTCGACCAGCTTTTGATCGCGGCACTGCCTGTATGGAAATTTATAGATTTTGAGCTTACTTCTTTGTAGTTTGAGCTTACGCCGGCAACGCACTTGCAATTCCCCTGGTGTTGCTGTGGTTCATGAGCGGCGTTCAACACTTTATATCAGGTGAGCCGTACCCTTGTTTGACCTTCGACTATATAAAAAAAACTTAAACACATTCATATTCATTTATCCCCGGTAGCTTTTATTTTTTCTAGTCGAAAAGTATCCCGTAGTTATAGTACCTCTGTTTTATAGTACCTCTGTTTCCAAATCCCATCCAAATCTTTCACAATTACAGTAGAATCTCAATAATTTGAATGTCAAGGTAACATCAAATAAAGTATTTGAAAATCCCAAAGTGCACGCCTCATAACACTCATTTAATTTTAATGAAAAAAATTGTATTCCTGACTTTTAAAATGTATTATTTACGTGTTTTAAATGTAGCGCTCTATTATTTTAACAAGTAGTGTCACCCTCAGGGAAAAAAATAATTAAAAAATTATTGATTTATTTCATTTTAACTGGATTAAATTGCGCCAACGTTTTCATGTGAGAGAAATACCTCAACCGCTTCGCGTTATGAGGCTTTCAAAATGTTTACCAAAATAAATCGATTACGCAAAGTATAAAATCATTTGTCCTTTATCTACGAAGGGCTAAAAAATAATGTTACCAAAATCAAAATTAACCAATAAGACCCCGACGGTATATTGGACCAAATTAGTCAGACCTATGGTCAAGCCAAATAGTATAGCAGGTCCTGACTTGCTATACTCTTTGGCCTGCCAAGGACAATATTTCTTTAAATTAAGATAAATATAATGATTAAAACTACTTTTACGGATTTTATAGTGTTTAATTTATATGATATTTAATTTCCGACGTTTCGGGTGCTTTCCAGCACCCATGTTCACAGCAGAAATGATGCCGGAAATGCACCTGAAACGTCGGAAATTAAAAATCATATAAATGAAAAGCGATAAAATCCGCAAAATAAAGATAATTATAACTTAGAGTAATTACTATGATCCTATCCAAAAATAAAAAAATATAACCAATTTAAGTATTGAATTATTTGTATAAAGGTCAGACATTACAAAAAACACATTAAAAAAAGTTTGGGTTTATTATTAATAATACATGTACATAATAATAATTGTATTTTTAACTCGACTTAATTGAAATGAACTTTTCTTAATGGAAATCGAATATTTAGCCTTCGAGTATAAATGACTTACGCAAAAGCAATTAACACGAGAATTCAATGTTCACGATTTTTTTAAACTTGTGGATGTCATTAAACAATATTTTGACATTCTATTTAAATATATTGTACCTAAAAATGCGATCAAGCACTCAAAACCATAATTTTTTTTAAATGTATTTAATAAAGAAAAAATACAGTAAATAACAATATAAACATCACAAAAACCCTTACGGGTTTGTATGGATGTTGAGACACTTTGAGCAATCTGTTAACATTAGTAGATTTAATAATAACATCAAATATAGTATTAACAGTATGAATTATGGGTACATTGTTTACATAAAAGTGGACATAAAGGAACCGGTTATAGATAAGCAGCTCGGCGCGGCAGGCGGCCGGCCAGCTTATGCTACTTGAATGTGTTATAGAGGTGTTTTGATTATCAATATGATATTACGTTAGGTTTGATTTCATTAAAATTAGACTACTTGTTATTAAAGTAAAGAATTAAAGTATTGCTTATATTTATTTTTATAGTTTTTGTCCGTTATTCCCAATCGGATTTTAGTAGGTATATCATTAATGAGGGTTGGTATTAAGTACGCGTTCGTTCGTTTTCCGTAATAATTTCTAACTCTTGATAATTCAAATTTTGATTAAGTTACTTTCCGTGTCGTTGTTTTATGATTCACTTTTATTTGTATGTAATGTAGTGCTCCCACGTTAATATAATTTAGTGTTAAGGTAGAATAATGACGCAGTCTAATTAAAGTTTTAGTACCAACCATATGTCTCCTTCATTGACACCTCTCCTATATTACATGGCGACCCTGCCAGGCGGTGCGCTGCAACAATGCATGCGCACCGCCGGGCCAAGTTAAAAGGTGGGAAGATAAAAAAAATTATATACGGAATGAATGCAATACCGGATTTGACAATAATAAATAAGCTGCCGTGAAATTCGGTATGGAGGACATTAGATACATTACGTCAAGGCACTCGGACCACGCTTAGCCCAAAAATATAGGTAAACGGAAATTTGTGAAACAAGTGATAGGTGGAAAGCCCATTGGACACGCAATTACAAACCAAATATCAATAACATGCTAGATATTCGTTCCACAATTGAAAAGGAAAAGAATTAGTTGTATTCTAGCGGGCATCACCCAGAAGGATGTGAAAATTGACACCCTTCCTATATTACATTGAAATTCCTGTATTACAGTGAAAATTGAGCCGAAGAGAATAAACAAGAATTTGAGAGGTAAATTTGCACCTGTGTGATTTTTAATTCCATTTAAAACTTTAATAATTTTAGATTTTTTAATGTTGTTTTTGCTTTAAAAAAAGTTATGCTTAAAATATTCTGTATTCAAAATATGATTAAATTGAAAGTATTTATCAGATAATTCACTATTTAATTGCTTGTTTTTTTAAATATTTATATTACTGAAAATATAAGCACAATGCAATAATTTTGCTATTATTATTTTTTTTCTTTCTTTTCTAAAGGCATTAAATCATTAATTTATATAACAACCTACCTAAAATATTAAAAATTGTTCTTTATAATGTTTAAATAAATTAATCTATCGTTGTGTGAAGTTTATAGCTGTTATAGTGATTTTTTTTTAAAAAAAGCATTTTTTATAGCAAAAGTATTTTTTTTTAAATGCTAATGCATTTTGTGTTGTTCTATGTAAAAGTAACATAAATATTAACAATGTAACTATTTCTAAACGTCTGTGTAAATTAAGGAAATGTCTAAAACTATCCTTTTAAGGTACATTTTACTTGCATATATATTACAAAATATTGTAAAAGTTATCTTTAAATTAGGCGTGAATCACACCGTGTCATCCTAGTCCGATGTAATTACAAACGATGCCTTATACGTACTTTGGAATTTAATGACGAAATGCTACATATTTTCAATGTGCCTTTTATCGTTACTTACATTTTAGAAACCTTATATTTGATCTTCACTTGCAACGCTCACTTCATGTTTAGGTATATTATCATCGAATTGTAATAAAGTCTAGAGGGGGAGTTAGAAGACCCATAGCACAAGGTAACGTAGTTTGTGCTCCAGTCTTCCACAACAACTAAAAAACTTAAACTATTTATGAAAGGAATGTAACTGTCTAAAATGTAGGAGAAATGAAAGTTTGTTATTATTATCGCCAACCTAATATTTACAAAAACTTACACACTCTCGGCGCATCACTATTCAACTACTCTAACTCTATTCGACAACTCTGTGTATCAGCATCTATAGTGGTTATGCTTGGCATAATGGGCAATGAGCGATACGCGTGCTCTATACCTTACTTATTTATACTCTAAATTCTGAGCACTCTTCTCTATGATTCTGAAGGGTCACTTCTAAATATTACTATACTCTTTGGTGGGGTCTACACGTTTGGAAAAAAGGTCCCTACAGCAAAGTCGATGCCTGATAGATTAAAAATCAAATGGAAATTATTACACAGGTAAAAGGCATATACAACACGTAACATAATTAACGCACTTTGAGAAAGTAGTTTGTTCAGAATCGTTTACTGAATCAATTCCTATCTTTTTTAATATGGGTAATTTTTTATCCCAAAAATAATTAAAACTACGTAAATTACAGTCACACTAAATCTGTACAGTCAAAACACAACTGAAATAGACCGTAACTTAAGGCAATAAGACTTTTAAGAGTGCAGTTTTATTTGTATTATTACTAATTTTGTCATTCAATAAAAATAAAGAAAAATTTACTTTATTTGAAGCACATTAAAGTCTTTGCGTTCGTGGATTTGTACTGTGACCACAACATACTTCCGAAATTATTATAACTAATTTGATAAATAATTAGTGCATAAAAATGTTTAACAAAATATCATAATACATGATTATAACATAATATACTAATTGGGGTGTCTGAGGGTGTGCGTTAATTACGTTACATATTGTACGAGTATATAAAAATAAATGAAATAAAACAAAAAATTAACAAACATCGTCATAGGTTATTGATATGAAATAGGGAACAAGTTGATGTTATTCTGAATCTGAGTCTGGTGAGTGTGGGGGCCGAAGGTCCTATGCCCTGCCACGCTATTCGCGAATTTTTGCAATATTAGGGGACTTCATTCAAACCTTAATGCCGTCCACTATTATCTGGAAATAACGAAGCCGGCCTTGCCCTTTCTAAACGAGACACACGTGTCCTCTCCGGCTTATACTTCGTTACTCTCCTACCCGAGGAACAATTATCGACCACGTCTAAATGACTGCAGACTCCGTGCTACAATGAGTCCCATCCGCAGAGATCGTGATGCTTGGTGATTTTAACGCCCACCACGCTGAATAGCTTGGTGTTCGTTTAACCGATCATGCGAGTAGATTTGTTTGATGATTTGATGATTTTCTTTGACATATGGTCTGACACAACTAGTTACCTCACCTATGTGGATCCCAGTTGTGGAAGCTCATATACCTTCCCTGTTGGACCTTGGACTTCCGGACGGATATCAGGTCTCCGTCGATGCCCCTCGGCTCCTCTGACCATTGTCTCATCTGATTTATTGATTGACTTGATTTTGTTCTGATGATTGTCTGATCCGGTGCCACTCACGCTCCCATCGCGATTGGATTCTGCAGATTGCCGCCGTGTCTGGCATTATAGGTCAGCCGATTGGGACGGGATGCGATCTCTTTTGTATTCTATCTGTAATAGTGGAGACGAACTGTCCACTATTAACAGACTCCGAGTGGTTTTCTTTAAGGTGGAGAAATGAAACTACTGTTTATGTTTATGAATGTACTGTCGAATGGGATTCAGAATGGAATGGAATATCTTTTGCATCAACCTTGCCTATATTTATATGGCTGGCTCACTATTGATTTGCCAATGGTAACAATTAATATTTTGCCTAGCCAATTATATTGCTTATTTTATGACCAATGAAAACTATTTAAAATATACAATTATCTACGTTTCGTTTCCCGGCGTGAGACTTGTTTGTTGTTCACGAAGCTACGTCGCTGGACCGGGCTATATAAGACATGCAGATCGGTGCGCACGCGTAGTCGGCGGGCGGCGGCGGTGTGGAATACAGCTCCGGAACAGCAAGAGGAAACGAACTGCGGCGTTGGAGAAACGGCTCACCATTGGTCGACGGATACGTGACGATAGCGGCGTGTGAAGTCGGTGTGGCGCTGAATGATATTTGCGGCTGCTTCTTGTTTCTTTATAAGAACGTCAAATTATCTATATACAGTCCGCAGTATCTCAGTAGCCAAGAATAATTAGGAAATAAAATGTTTTTTTTTTATTTATTCTCGCCTTCCGCGTTATGGTAGCAGCGGAGTATATATTATTTATTCCCGTTTAGGTTTGATTAATCTGGCTGCTACATCACTCTCCCCCCAGCGAAAGCGTACCGGAGGCTTGACGACTCGCCCGTATTTCGTAGTTTTTAAAATAGGTTTCAACTGGGTTGATGTAGATGATGAATTTTCAAGCTTCCTCGCTGGTGGTTTTGATGATGATGATGAATCCTCTGCAGTATCCTCGTTAATAATATAGGCAGGCTTTAGTCGGTCGATCGATATAATCGTAGATTTCCTTCCGGGTATTTGTAGTTTAAAAGTCTTGCTATTTCTCTCTAATACTTTATACGGTCCATCGTAGGTAGGTTGAAATTGTTTTTTCATTGCGTCGTTTCTTACAAAAACTTGTTTGCATGTTTTCAAATCTTGGTGAATGAATACTGATTTATTATTTCTGTGTGATTGCATTTCGGTGCATTTCAACGATAAGGCTTTGTTAATTGATTCTCGAAGGTTAGTTACGAAATCGTAATCCATTTCTTGTTTGTTTGACGCTGCTGAACTGAAGAAGTCACACGGCAGCCTTATGCTGCAGCCGTAGGTTAGCTGAGCGGCGCTAAGACTAGTGTCTGCACGCGGTGTTGCTCGTAGTCCGAGTAGCACTGTAGGTAGCTCATCAATCCACTTTGTATGTTGAGATAAACGAGTTTTGAGTGCAGTCTTTAATGTACGATGCCATCGTTCGATTATTCCGTTTGACTGAGGATGGTATGCTGTTGTACGCGTCTTCTGTATTCCCATATTTTGAAGAAGTTTGAGGAATAGGTTGCTTTCGAAATTCCTTCCTTGATCCGTTGTGATGGTTTTAGGTGATCCGAAACGAGTAATCCAATTTTCATAAATTATCTTCGCGACGGATTCGGCTGAAGTATCATCGGTAGGTATTGCTTCTGGCCATCTTGTTGTTCTGTCGATCATTGTTACGAGATAACGATGTCCTTGCGGTGAAGTAGGTAATGGTCCAACGATGTCAACGTGCAAGTGTTCGAATCTCTCCGTGGGTGGAAATGTAGCTAGACTACTTGATGTATGCCTTTGTACTTTGCATTTAAGGCATTGAATGCATTGCTTCGCCCAGTTGCCAACATCCGCTTGCATTGCAGGCCAAAAGAATTTTTCAGTGATGAGTTTTCTTGTTGTTCTAACACCTGGATGACTAATGTTGTGCAGTGCATTGAAGACTTCGCGACGACATTCTTCTGGTATGTATGGTCGCATGGTTGTCGTTGAGGCTTCACAGTATATTGGTAGATGCGTCATTGGCATTGTAACTTGCTTGATGGACAAGTTACCTTGCTTCGATAGATGTTTTATGTTGTCACTATCTCTGTCTTGTGCTGCGGCGATCTTATGATAGTCGATTGATGTAGGGCACGTTACACTGTCGATTGGTACGCGACTGAGTGCGTCGGCAACTATGTTGTCCTTTCCACTGATGTGACGTATGTCGGTCGTGAATTCACTTATGAAAATAAGTTGTCTTGCTCTTCGTGGTGTTTCCGATAGTGATGGTTTCTTTGGAAGTACATATGTTAATGGCTTGTGGTCGGTAAAAACGATCAGGTTTCGACCCTCGAACGTTTTTCTGAAGTGCTTGATAGCCATGTAAATAGCGAGTAGCTCTCGGTCGAATGTACTGTAGTTACGTTGAGTATCGGAGAACTTCTTCGAAAAATATCCAAGTGGTTGCCATTTCCCATTGCTGTATTGTTGGAGAACTGCTCCTGCTGAGAGATCGGATGCGTCGCTGAAGATAGCAAGGGTTGCTTCGTGTGATGGGTGAGCGAGTAAAGCTGCATTTTGGATCGCAATTTTACAAGCTTCAAATGCCTTCGTGGCTTCATCGTTCCATTCGATTGACGTTTTATCTTTTTTCTTCGTGTTGTGAAGGTAGGCGTGAAGTGGTGCTTGGATTTCAGCGGCTTTAGGTATGTGTTCTCTGTAAAAATTTATCATCCCAAGAAAACGCCTTAGCTCTTCGATAGTTTTAGGTTTTGCATAATCGATGATTGCTCTGACTTTTTCGTCAGGCGGTTTTATTCCTTCCTTGCTGACGGTGAAACCAAGAAATTGAACTTCTTGCTGTCCAAATATGCATTTCGAAGGGTTGATTGTGATTCCGTTGTCTTCTAATCGCTGTAGCACGGTGCGTAGATGGGTTTCGTGCGTTTCTTTATCAGGGCTTGCAACAAGGAGATCATCAATAAATGCGAAAACGAAATCCAGTCCATGAAGTACTTCGTGTATGAATCTTTGGAAAGTTTGACCTCCGTTCTTTAATCCTGGGATCATTCTTGGGAATTCGAATAATCCCATTGGGGTAATTATTGCTGTCTTCTCTATGTCTTCATCGCGGACTCTTATTTGTTGGTAAGCTCGGTTGAGATCGATGGTGGAGAATATAGTCTTGTCTGATAGTTGATGAGTGAAATCCCTGACTCGCGGTATTGGGTAGCGGTCAGGAGTGGTAATAGAGTTCAGTCTTCTGTAATCTCCACAAACTCGTAATTCTCCGTTCTTCTTCGGTACAATGTGAAGTGGTGATGACCAAGGGCTTTTGCTTGGCCGGCATATTCCTTGCTCAATCATGTTTTCGAATTCCTTTCGAACTTGCTCGTATAGGTGTGGTGCGATTGGACGTGCACGACAATGAAGTGGTGGTCCATTGGTGTCGATGAAATGCTCAACGTCGTTCTTCGGTGTTAATTTCATTGAAGTTATTCTTGTGATACCAGGGTATTCTTCGAGGATCTTGTGATACAGTTGTTGCACATCTATGCTTCTTATTGTGGGCAGATTGGTTGCTTGTACAAAAGACTGAGATGCAAGATTGGTTTTCCCGTCGATGATTCTTCTATTTTTGATGTCGACGACCAACTGGTGATGTTGAAGAAAATCAGCACCGATGATTGGTTTGCTGACTTTAGCGACGATAAATCTCCATTTGAATGGTCGGCGTAGATTAAAATCAAGTTCCATTGTTTTTTCTCCATATGTAGGAATAACCGTATTGTTTGCTGCATAGAGTTGAAAATCTAGTGGCTTCAACTTCTGTCCTTGCTTCGGCGGTAACACTGAGATATTTGCTCCGGTGTCGATAAGGAAAGTAAGCTTGCTTTTTTTATCGGTGACGAAAAGACGGTAGGACTTTGCTGTTACGCTGGATCCCGTCGCATCGAGCGTACTAGTTAGTTTTCCGTATTCGTATTTTCATTTTTGAATGTACACGGTGCTGTGCATTTTCTTGCCTCGACCCCGAAACGTCGATGATAGTAGCAGTAAGGGGATCTTGATGTTGAGCTTATTCGACTTCTACTTGCAGAGCGGTTGCGACGAAAAGGTGATCTTCGGTGTTGCTGATTGCGCATGTTGTACTGTTGCTGGTAAAAGGTATGATGCTGGGAAGCTTTGAGCGCGGCGACTTCGAATGATAGCTTCCGAATTTCTTCGAGAAGAAACTGGGTATCATTGGCCTTTGTTGAAGTGCCTTCGATGATCGATATGTGTGAGCTACTGCTGTTTTCGATCATCTTGTCCGCCAGGAGTGCCAGTTCGTCGAGCTTCGTCTGCGTGCTGAATGTTTCGCTGACTGCTATTACCGATCGAATATGTGGTGGTAGGTGGTTTACCCACATTAGCCGTAGTGTTGAATCCGGAACTTTATCTCGCGCCAAAGAACGCATTTTGCGTAGGAGTTGTATGGGTTTCTGGTCTCCAAGTTCTATTTCTGAAAGAAGTTTTTGTAGCTGTCGACTGTCGGATTCTTCGTATGCGGAGATCAGACGATCCTTCAGTGAATTATACTGGTCGACTGCTGGTGGGTTGTACAACAGGTCCGCAATTTGTTCGATGTCTTGTTTCTCAAGTTGGGCTATCACCATCTGTGCTAATTGCGCTTGGCTCTTCTTTAAACCATTCATTGCGGCTTCAAAACTGACGAACCAAAGTCGTGGTTTGTCTCTCCAAAACGGTGGTATTCTTAACGATAGAGATATACCGGCGATTTCTGGTTCCTTTACCGGGTTTGATGTATATGTGTTTGCCTCCTGCTCCATAATGACGGCTTGATTACACTGATTTTATATAAACTGAAGTCTTCCTTCTCGGTGTTCGTACGGGTTTCCTTCGCGGTGTTCGTGCAATAGTAGTGGTACGTCGCAGGGTGTTCCTTCTTGGTGTTCGTACCGGATCTTCCCCCTCGGTGTTCGTACGGGGTCACCACTGTAATAGTGGAGACGAACTGTCCACTATTAACAGACTCCGAGTGGTTTTCTTTAAGGTGGAGAAATGAAACTACTGTTTATGTTTATGAATGTACTGTCGAATGGGATTCAGAATGGAATGGAATATCTTTTGCATCAACCTTGCCTATATTTATATGGCTGGCTCACTATTGATTTGCCAATGGTAACAATTAATATTTTGCCTAGCCAATTATATTGCTTATTTTATGACCAATGAAAACTATTTAAAATATACAATTATCTACGTTTCGTTTCCCGGCGTGAGACTTGTTTGTTGTTCACGAAGCTACGTCGCTGGACCGGGCTATATAAGACATGCAGATCGGTGCGCACGCGTAGTCGGCGGGCGGCGGCGGTGTGGAATACAGCTCCGGAACAGCAAGAGGAAACGAACTGCGGCGTTGGAGAAACGGCTCACCATTGGTCGACGGATACGTGACGATAGCGGCGTGTGAAGTCGGTGTGGCGCTGAATGATATTTGCGGCTGCTTCTTGTTTCTTTATAAGAACGTCAAATTATCTATATACAGTCCGCAGTATCTCAGTAGCCAAGAATAATTAGGAAATAAAATGTTTTTTTTTATTTATTCTCGCCTTCCGCGTTATGGTAGCAGCGGAGTATATATTATTTATTCCCGTTTAGGTTTGATTAATCTGGCTGCTACATATCCTTGGGGCCGGGCTTCCTTCTCACCGGATGATCCAAGCGCTGTTGCTGTTTCTGTCGTTGAAGTGGTTCTACAAGGTATGGAACTTTTTATCCCATCATCGGTGGTACCTATCGTAGCCAGAACCCGGCCAAGCAGGAGTGCTACCAGTCCTCGGCTGCTGCATCGACGTCTTAGGATGCAAATACCAGCGCTCCTAAAAATATGTACAATTCCGCCTCCTGGTCCATCAAAAGTGTCACTGACAAGGCAAAGACAGAGCAAATCGGCAGAATTGGCGAGAAACTAGTTCGACTTTCTTCAGGAATACGTGCATTCTGGTCTCTCACCAAGGCTGTCCACGGGTACTCCTGACAGTCATCTCTCAGAGGAGTACCCTTAACCGACGAGCATGTATGCCTGGTTATATGGATGTGAAGAAGGCGAGAGAGGTTTGTCAGGATCGTGCCAAAAGAAAGTCTGTAGTCTCTGCCTACGCCTCTGGGTGACAGGCATGAGTGTTTATGAATTAGGTATGTATGTACAAGGACCTGTTCCAGGCTCCATGCATTTTAGAATATCTCATTTGCCATAATCGCCACACGGCAGGCTAATTCGTAAACGCAGTACTAGTTAGTTATCTTCGACATCCCTTCCCCATCAACGATCTAGGTATCTTAATAGTACTTAAGACGCAACCAAATTTGTTATACTTCTATCAGTTAGAAACCATAAGATCCTTTTAGAATTTCCAAGTTGCAGTCGCCTCTTATGGAACATTACTACGTATAGTTTATGAGCCAGTAAACGGCAGACTTACGGTAATTCAATAAGCTTCACATTTTTTACAGTTAATCCGCTAAATATTATAATAATTTGACCGCCGGTTGATGTAGAAATGCTCAGGTGTTAAAGGTGTAATAAATTACCAATAAAAACGTGATAGCAATAAATCTGTCGCTTGTAATATTCAATAAAAGTTACCGAAAAATAACATTGGCAGATATATATATATATGTATATAATATTATTTGACATGTATAATTTTCATGGCAGACTTATATTGTGGTTCTATCACCCAGGCAGACAACAAACTTCTGGGGCATCCATAAGCGCGTACTGTAGCACTCGCTATAATCCAGTCGTTAGATTAATTTAAAAAAAAGACATCACATTAATTGACAGTAAGTACTATCGTTTCATATTCATTGCAATTAATAACGGGTTGTATAGTAATAAATGGCCAATACAACATAGTTTATTATTATTTGGTTATTGTTATGATAATAATATAATTTCGTAAAAACTACGTATTTAATTAAAAAACTTTTTTATAAAAACTCAATAATTTTAAGAATATTCAAGAGTTGGCTTTCAGGTTCATCGTCAGATGCATCAATCCGATCGAAATCTACATTCTCATTATCAGACGGAATTATTTCTGCAAAGTATAAGTTTCAATTTGTAAATCAAGTCAAATATAATAAAATTAATAATGAAAAAGTATAAATTCTTATAAAAGAGAATTACCTGATAGATTTACTATACTATTAATTCATTCACAAAACTGGGCAACTGGTCTCCGTCAAACCATTTAAATATATGCGTATTACTTCGTACTATATTATTTTCTTAAATCCAGCCGTGCTCCAGTGGATCTAATAGTACGGTATTTTTACAGGAGAGGGGGCAAACGAACATACGGTTCACCTGATGTTAAGTGACTACCGCCGTCCATGAACAACCGCAACACCGGGGGAATTGCAGGTGCGACTTTTACAAAAAGCGGACTTTTAGAAAGGAGTAAGTACTTTTCTTGAAGGTCCCTAGTCCGATAGGCGATCGGAAAGCACTCGGTCGTCGACGATACGAACCGCTCTGCACTGGGTACGGTCAAGTGGAAGGAGCTGGTACTAGGGAGCCCCAGCCCAGAGATGGGAATAGTATTCCTTGTGAGGCCAAACCTGCTCCTTGTGAAGTTGCAGGTGATGTGCCGGCATGAAATACTCTCCCGCTCTGCTGAGCACGCAAAGCTTTTTAGAGGCCAATTTGGCCATCTCTCCCAAGTTACCACGAAACTACTCGTCACTCCTGCACGTCCCTCGATATGGCGACGCCGAGGATTCCATTTCATCGAGGACTCCATTCCATTCAATACCGGCTGAGGCCACAAGAGGAGCGCCCTAAAACTAAGGAGATACGATAAAGGGTTCCTTTTAAGCGGTTTACGTGTAAACTTGTGTCTTCTGAGTGTTAAACTGCACTAGATTTAGTCGTCCCCAATCCGAGATGTTGTTGGGCAAAGACTCGACTTCATACACAAGTTTTTCACGGTACTCGGAGACGATTTCCCGAGAAATATTGATAAGGCCGGTGTACAGAGCATCACCAGTGCTGTCATCCGCAGAGCAATGAATGTTACGGATTTGCTACATATCATTGATATGCAGAATTAACAGCGTTGGTGAAAGCACACTGCCTTTAGAACACCAGCATTAATAGGCTTGTAATCGGAGCTTACACCGTCTACAACTATCTTGATGCTCCGATCTGCAAGAAAGCTGGGGATCCAAATGCACAATTTCTCAAAAAACTAATAGCAGGGGAGCTTTGAAAGAAGTGCTATGTGCCAAACCTAATCGAAGGCCTTCACAATGTCTAAACTAACGGGCAATGCCTCCCCCTTGGACTCTACTACCTTCGTCCATCGATGCGTCAGGTAGACCAGAAGATCACCGGCTGATCGACCCCGATGAAAACCGTGTTGGCAGTCACTAATCAGTCAGCTGGTGATCCCCAAGGTATCGCATGAGCTGGCAGTTTATAATGAATTCCATTATTTTGGAGAACAAGGAGGTTATGGCGAATATGCCTGTAGTTTGACGGATCTGAGCGGTCGCCTTATTTTTAAGGGATTCCATGATTTCGAGACTACGCCTAGGGAGTAGAAGTACCGGAAAAGACAAGTTGGAACCAGTGCCAACTCTGGAGCACACGTCCTCAGCACAATTGGGGAGATTCCGTCAGGCCCACTCGATTTGTGGATGTCCAGGGAGAGGAGTGCTTTGCGAACTGAGTGCGGTGTGAACCACACATCCGGCATGGAGCACTCAGACCCGGGATGGTCGGCGGTGTGCTCCCCCCGTCATCGAGAGTCGAGTTGCACGCAAAGAAAGAGCCTAGCAAATCGGCTTTCTCCTTTGCGGCATGGGCCAGTGAGTCGTCCTCCCTATGCTGAGATGGAAGAGAAATTCCCTTGGACAGCCTTGGCGAGAGACCAGAATGCACGGGTTCCAGAAGTAAGGCAAACTAGTTTCTCGCCAATTCTGCCTATGTGCTCGTGCTTGGCCTTGGAAGGAAGGGCCTTCTTTTTTTAGGACGCTTGTGTTTACATCCCAGGACGTAGATGCGTCAGCCCAGGCCCGGTATTTTACAGAAGAGACTAAACCATTGCTAAGTTCTACCTCCAATAGGCACCACAGAGGAAGGAATAAAAAGTTGCATATCCTGAAGTACCACATTAGCGACAGAGTCAGCAACAACGTTGGAATCGTTCGGCGTGAAGCAAATCCACCCCCAAGGATAGAATGCAAAGAATGACCGCATCCTATCCCAATCGGCTGACCTATAGTGCCAAACACGGCGGCATTTTGCCAAATGCTGTAAATATAATGCGCCCGTAAAAATTGCTGATACAGCTCACGTTTACACGGTGTTAAAGAGATTCCAATAAGACAATGTAATTTCTTACTAAATTTTATCGTTGACGTCTTTTGGTCTATAACTATTTATGAAAAGATGGACGTACATCTACTGATTGTTTTGGCATTATATATTTGACAGGTAAACTTTTGGATAACAGCTCCGTCCATTTGGCCGCACACAGCGCACAGCGGTTCGATTCGTCGACGATCGAGTTCTTTTTGATCAGCTCAATTCACTGGCGCTGGGTAGGTATGTTGCATTACTACGGGGACTGTTCTGAGGAATTGTTCGGAATAGTTTCACCCACCAAATTGAAAGAACCCACATCGCGTCAAAATTCACGATATGATCCTCACCATCTGGATGCTTGGCGGTCTACCACTGTGCATTTTACTAGGAGTTTTCGGCCTCGTACAACCTCTCTGTAGAATAGTTTACCACCAGCGATTTTTTCGGACCGATACGACTTAGGGACCTTCAAGAAAAGAGCTTCCTCCTTTCTAAAAAGCCGGCCTGCAATTCCCCTATTGTTGTGGTTATTCTTTTGCGGCGGTAGCCACCTACCATTAGGTGAGCCGCATACTCGTTAGCTCCCTCTTCTATAAAAATAAATTAAAATAAATTAAAAATAAACCCCCACACGTCATTTAGAATTATTCAAATTGATTTCGAATACTTTTCTACACTGACATTTATTACTGACATTTTATTCTCGATCACCATTGATACCACTTTACCACTCGGACAATACCAATCAATACGGCTTTCGTACACTTGAGTCCATGTCTCGGAACAATGAGAGATAATTTTTCAATGTTCAAGATTAAAATCTGTAGGTCTACCTTTTTTTGACGATATTACAAAATCATATGCGTATGACAAGTTTATTGACCCTGCGGTTAAGTAGCCTATGTAAATCTAAAACAACAGCATACTTAAGTCCGACAAATGGGCAGAGTTATCCTTTAATTTCTAAAAGATGAGAAGAAACTAATGGTTTGCGATAAATCCTACAAAGAACTTCTTACAATAATAAAGATTTCTGAAATGTTTTCATGTTAAAAATCCTTTCCTAATTGAAATTATGTTTCACGTATGTATTATTTGGCTTTTACTCTATTCCTTTCTAGAGTTCAGTTCAACTCACAATTGTATTAGTATGGAATTGACAAGTATTTGTCTATCTATCTGTCTGTATGTGATTTTTCGGTTCTTTTTATTCTGGCCCAAATATTTTAATTGAGCCCCTAAGCGATATGACAAAATAACCATAATAATCCAAAAAGTATTATATTAATAATGATATAAAATTGTAATAAACGATTAATAATAATTAGCATAGTAAGAGTAGTCCTGGTAACTCATAGGCTAAACGCGCCCTGTGAATTTCACAGTACGTGAGCAACACGCATTCGATCCCCACCGGCGGCAGTGAAATTGTTAATTGCAATTTTAAGTACTGATTTACCACGTACTTCATAGTAAAGGAAAACATCGTAAAAAAGACCCGCATTAAAAATGCTGAAGCTGAACTGGTGAAGAATGCTGGAACTGGTGATATAAGAAAATCTCCAACATCTCCACGTTTCTTACAGTTAAAATATGTACTTTATCTTCCTAAAACTACCTATATCGTATATTGTTAAATTTCCATAGCATTTATTTACCCTGTATTTCAAACACCTTCAACCAGGAGTTACAAAGGGAGGACTTAATGGCTCATGATTCTCTACCGGTTAAACCTGAATATCGTTGCAGTTTAAAAGCTACCTCTTTACAACTAAATAAGAAATATTCGAATATGTAACACTCTTTTCGTATTGTTAATTAACCTAAATTCAACTGCGAGGACAGAATAACAAGCTTCCATTTTGAATTTCAATTAAACTGGTATACAAGATAATTATTACCATACAGCTCGAAGCTGTTACTTAGAAACAAAAAACAAAAAAATGGAGATAGAAGAATTGGAAGATATAGATTTAATATAGAAGAGGTTATTTTCACTGGCAAATTTTACAACATGTGATTTTAAGCCTACCTACTTCCTAAATAATTTAAGTTTAGACTTTTCAAAACAAAAAGTACATTTACTATCAAATAGACAAGATTTAATATATTTAAAATCTAAATGTATTAGTCGTGAAATGTCGACATGCTGAGAAAAAGAAAAATAACAATGAAAAACGAAATTCAAATATCACCACAAAACCATAAGCCATGTAAGTGTGTATGGTGGCTGATAAAATAATAATCTATTTTTAAATATAAAATATAAAACTCGCCACAGCCACAACTCCTATATCAGTGAAGACATATCACTGACGTCGAAAACACATCTGCTTTTGCTTCGAAATGAGTTCTAAGCGGACGAGGTTCAACCACTAAGTGTTAATTTCAAGACCTTAAGTCTGGTCCAAAAAACATTACTTGGCTGATGGGTTTCGATGTCAGTGGTATGTTTTTATCAATGTCGGGGTTGTGGTTAATGTCAACTTTTTGAGTAGAGCTGATATTAGTAATGCATGCACTTACGAGATCATTGTATATTGTTTTGGTCTTCTAGCTAGGTAACAAACTATTTTGCATAGGGAAAAAATATATTTCGTCTTTCATCTTAAAATAAAATTGCATGCACTTAAGAACAAAAGCATGCGTCTTAAAATTAAGAAACCTAACATTTTACTCAGAGTTCTAATAAATTAGCTTGTTTTTTCATCTCTTAATGTAAAATGTGGTCGCCCGGCCAGGTCTTCTCTAGAATTCGGGTATGTTAATTTGTGCTTAATGAAGTTTTGTGCTGTATTTATCACCATTCAACAATGTGTTTGGTTCGATTCAAAAAAATTTGCACTAATACCTATATATTATTTACTTTTGCGAAGCCGACCCCTTTCGCTGTTATAAACTATAAATATATTTATATAATCTAACACCTGCTTCTATTCTGTCAAGCGTTGCGAATACAAAAATACTGTGACAGTAGTTTAGGAAGCGATTTTGCTCTGATAATAATTATAACGTGCTGGAAAATTAGATTTAGTAATTTTGGCTAAGTTTTAGGCCTCTGTTTAGGCTACCAACAAGCTGCATCGCGAGGTTAGTCTGGTAAAGATGTCACATATTCCAAAACCCAATAAGAGATGAGAGAAAACCTGTGCCCTGTCGTTAGTATGTATGCTGTTACTATACTTTATTTTTATTTTACTTTACCCTTTTGATTCGAGGCAAGTCCAATTTATTATTTTATATAAAGATTCTAATATGTAAAATATTATTTTCCTAAACACGTAGGCCATGTACGGTCCTTTGAAGTACGCTGACCCGACGAAATAACCTTTACCGCTCAAAAGTTGTCAATATTGGAAAATACTAAACCGTAATAAAACTTGCGTATGGCGAGAAGTTATTCTTGCGGCTAAAAGGTTTTAATGAGTCGCTTCATAAAATAAACATTATTTCAGTACATTAGCTGCGAAAACAAAGGTTAGTGGTCTGAGTATGGTTAAGAGCCTCTATAAATTGCACTATATTTAGACGATTGCCGAAATTAACTACTTGGTAAAGGTCACCGCGTACTTGTTACTGAGTGATATGACTCCTTCGTAAGATTCCGTCTAGGCAGGTGTCACACCCTTGCCTGTCTCTGCCGCCAACAACTGTGCCTGCATCGTATTGTTCCGGTCTGATTGATTACAGGCTATAAGATATATCATATTTTGTTACGCGGACTACGGGTGTATCATTCGTTGAAAACCTGTGATTTGATAGTCTTAAACACACTAGCCGTGCGTAGCTTAGGTTCACTTTGTTTACTAGCACCTTTAGTAATTGAAATCCAGACATTATGAAACACGGGTAACTGTTGAAAGTTTTTTACTAACTATAATTATGGTATCAACAATTTGTTAATGCTTTCGTTAGTCGAGCGTTAGTTGACAACATATGGATACCAATAGGCTGATGCTCGGCTGATACAGGGTTGCTCTATGAGTGACAACCTTGATTTTAAAAACTGAAATATAGAAATGCTGCTCTGAGCTCGACAATCATCGTCAAGTGTGTATAGGAAAAGCTGGTATGAGTAAATAAGTTTGTTTTAGTTTGTTTCTTAAAAAAGAAAGAGTAAATAGGCTGTAAATTTCCTTTTTACTTTTATAATTTCACTGACAGACATGAGCTTCTTTCATAGAAGGGAGTATTTGCCATAGTTGATACTCCTGTGTGTCACAATCAAAAGTTCAAAATATATTACACAGAAATAATAATACAGCTTTTATCAATTTACAATTAACTTTATTTTATGCGTAAAAATCTGTAAATCTAGTTTATTTCAATGCGTAATATTCATGTTTTATACATAACATAAATTAGACACTTTTAAACTGTCAATAACTCTCGCGTACCATGTGATCTAAAATCAAAACACTCTTTGTACGCAACACAAAGAGTGTTTATTATTTTCGAATAGAAGGAATGTATCGTAAAACAATAAATCGGAAGCATGAATGTGGGCTTTGCGTAGTCAAATCGGAGTACATGTGCACTACGAGCCCGGCACAATGCCTTTTTTTATTTATAATAAACCAGTGTTCGACGACAATCTAAACTGACGGTAAGTGGTAATGAGGAACTCTGTAGAATAGTGAATCGCACTAACTTCGCGTTACAAATACCTATTCGCTCTTTCCTTAAAGACGTTCAGATTTAAACCGGTCGGAAAGACAAACGCCGACAAATTGTTCTACTATTTTGTTATAAGCATTACGAAATATTTTCTCTGAGTGATCCCCTTCTGCAAAACAAAAATGGTTTCTAAATCAGCCGCATTTCCCCACAGCAAAATTCTATAACACTATGCTATGGAAATAACTGAAATAAACTAATCTAGCCGTTACGTCACTAGTAAGACTTCTAATTTATTTTACAGCATTAGCTGCAGAGTTTAGCCTGCTTACTGGTTTAGATATATAGGGGGCCCCCACTGAAGCTTTGCGTCGAGAATGATGACAAGAATAATAATGGATGCAACAGGGCTCAGTTTTTCCCTATTTAAAAGCTCATTTATATTCATATTTTTAACATTCGTTGTAAATATACATTAAGTTTTACTGTCGTTTAAATATTATATTATTATCGTCAAACCAATGCACTAATTATAATATTACAATTATTCATTTCTTTACGTTCAATAGATGGATTATAAATTATCATATATAGAACAGATGGATTATACTCTGCTATGCTCCCTGCCAGCTAGCTGGCGGGAGCATAGTAGCCTACTCACTATTCTACGATAACTATGATAACTATTCTACGTTGACCGAAATTCGATCTGAAGTACGTGAATATATGTTATAGTAAAAAAATGTTGTTATTTTTGTAAAACGATTTAAGTAATATAAAACTAACAAATTTAACTTGTAATATATAGTCTTAAGTTCTACCAAAATATAATATTACAAAATTACACTCTCCGTGTTAGTACAAAACAAGGGTTATTAACTGTCTCTAGCTTAAACTATGGTTTAAGAAGAGTCTTTTTCAAAAATTTATCACTAAAGAAGTCCCTCAGTAGCGGCAGAAGACCATGGTTTACCGCGAAATTTTATATTTGCTGTCAAATTCCATACATTTTTGTTTACATTTTTTCGCTTCTTTACTCTAGCTTCTTACTTCCGGACTTCGTTATTGAAACAGTCTCTAGCTTAAACCTAAGACTAACAATACGACCACCATGACTAAAACTAAGTTTAAGAACAGTCCTCCAAATAAAAGCCCAAGTCCCAAGCATAATATGCTGTCGGATTCCATACTTAACATTTTAGTTCGCATATTTATTATAGATTTTGTTTTCAACCTCTTTACAAATTATAAACTCGTTTTTGTAATAAGACGGCTAATATATTAACTGAGTAATTTTCACCTTCAAAGGTTAATTTTGTTGTAATTAATTTGTCTTTGTCAATTTTATACAGATAAATTATCAGTTCCTGTTCCTTTATTACAAACTTAGTTCAAATTATATAGGGACAGACTCATTAAAGTAATCAACATCTCTTTTATAGGAGGGGGCCAACGAGCATACGGTTCACCTGATGGTAAGTGAATACCGTCGCCCATGAACATGTGCAAGACCAGGGAATCGCAGGTGCGTTACCGGCCTTTTAGAAAAGAGTAGGCTCTTTTCTTGAAAGACGTATCGGTTCCGAAAAATCGCCGGTGGTAAACCATTCCACAGAGAGGTCGTAAGCGGAGGAAAACTCCTAGTGAAATGTACAGTGGGTACAGTGGGGTACAAGTGTATCGGGAGCTTCGCTGAGATGTGCGTTCCTGAAATTTGCCGGCTGGGATTGTGTGGTGAAGAACAAGACGAGACTTAGCCAGTCTTAGTCTTGGTCTTTCACCAATACAGCTGGTTTTGGTCTTAGTATTGCGCTCCCAATCTTGGTCTTAATGAAAAAGTCTATTATCGAGATGTTTGCGCTGTTAGTCTATGCAACTCTTACAGCTTCATCTGACTCAGGGCTGAAGCAAGAGTCTCGCAAGTCTCGCAATTATCTATTAGCCTATTGCTATTTATTAAACGTTACGTTAAATCTTAGAACAACTTAACATCGTACATTTTGAGCTTGAATTAATATAGCCATAGTAAAAACCAACCAAATTAATAAATATCTAAACATTTAAAGAGAAATTCGAAAAATCATCTAACACCGGGTAGGGCTTGAACCCATGACATAAGCGATCCGTGCCGATGCTCTAACAAACTGAGCTATATACCGTATCCCACGTCCACGGGAATCTGTTTCTTAATAAAATTTTAAATTTAATAAGCTTAAATGTGCTAAAACATAGTTAAAACATATACAAAACAAATTAATGACATTAACTTGACTGTATTTTGAAGTACATTATCTGTCTAGAAAGAGATTGAGAGACCCTCACCTTATATGAAATGGAATAAAAGAGCTACATACCTATACAATTTACCATTTATTTAAATAAAAAAACAAATACAACACGAATTAAACCAACATAACAGTACACAATAACTTTGACATTACTGTTACTTTGAATTAATTCTTTTATCCAAGAATTAATACAAAGTAACCATCTGGCTGACTCATCATCATCACTTAACCTATTTCTATGTTTTCTAATTAGTAATACTACCCAAGAATGAATTGTATACTTTGTGTAAACGTAAATCAGGTAATGTGATTTTATTATTATTTTTACTATTAAAATTGTGCAAATCACTTACATGTGAGTGATTGTTTAGTCGTACGTACATGATATAATTGCAAAAACATATTGTAATGCAAAAGCCAAGATATCAATCCCTTTAAACAGTTCTCCCAGACATACACGAGCATCTAAGCCAGCGACTATACAGCCCGAAGTGTAGTCGTTGGTCTAAGCAGTACATAGATCTTATTGCACGCTTTATATTTTATATGTAGGTACGCTTTATATAATACTCGATTAGCATTGTAGAAAATTTTTACACGTTTTAAGTGTGTTAAAAGTGTCTACAGTATTTATCAAATGGGTGACGATATATTCGAGCGTTTTGTGTTTTAAAAACACACACTTCCAAAAATCGAGATTTGCAGTGAACTTATTGAGCATGTTTATTTATTAGGTCATAATAATAATAATAGTAAGTAATTATTATAAACGATATGGGTTAATATTATATATCTACCTACCTATCCTTACCATTATCCAATAACAACGTTCCTTGCGAGATCAACCTAATGTGTTCGTGTGCATTCTGAGCACCCGAAAACATATTTTACTATTGGGAGCATTTACTCTGTGCCGGCAATCAAACAGTGTCAAAAGTTATGCCTGCGGCGCGGCAGCGACAATTGTACGCGATATCAATAGAAGCCGCCAACGCATGTATCTTGACCCTGCACTTCCGAATAGCTGCAAAATTTCTTAGAATGGTCAGTATCCGAACTTGGACGATGCCGACAACAAGACGCCGCGAACTATCAAAGTTCCGATGTTCTAAACTAGGGATGTACTCTTTTTTCTTTTAATGGATGTTTTCACTCGCTATGTATGTTTATGGTATTGTTCGTTATGTGCATAACATAAGTCCAATTTTCCAATATTTTTTTATATTTTTTTTTGCATCTCATAGAGTATCTAAGTGTATACCCGGACACCTATACTCCCTGAGACGACACTCACTCCTAACTGCAAGACGCAAGAGTCTCGCAGGCTTAGTCTTGTTCTTGCTCAAGTCTTACACGGTCAGTCTTCATCTTGGTCTCGCTAAAATTAGGCGGTCTTAGTCTTGGTCTTTCATAAATGCAATAAAACCAAGACTGCAAGACCACGACCAATTTTGGGCAACACTAGCTGAGATTAATCCGAACAATTCCTCAGAGCACTCTCCGTGGTATATACGAAAGAAAATACAAAGCGATGCAACATCTCTTCGCAGCGCCAGTAAATCGAGCCGATTGGAAAGCATTCGGTCGTCATCGATTCGAGCAGCTCTGCGCTGGATGCGGACTTGACGCGCTTAATTATTGTAAATGAAGGGCTTGCTGGTAATCCTTATTGATCAGCCACGTCTTTTTTCTTCATGTCACTTTTGACCGCATTAATAACGTCGAATTTTTCACGTAGGGTTAAAGTAATTACCTCCCTTTTAGTACTTATGTTATTGCTAGTTAATAGTCAAACAAGTACTGATCGACAATGAACAAACATAAGGTACACAGCTGTGTTACTTAGGAAGTTTAATGAATATATTTATTCAATGCACGTGTACAAGGCACAAACAATAGATTAGAAGCACCGAACATTCCTTTGAGATTTTATTGTTATGAGTTTGCATTTTATTGCACTAACTACGACTTACGAAGTTTGAAAATAAATATTTATGGGTTTTTTATAGGATAGGATGAAAAATGAGCACACAGTCCATCTGATAGTAAGTGGTTGCTGTGGCCTATAGACATCTACATCTATCCTCACGAATCAAACCTATTACGAATCAAAATGCAGATGCGTTGTCATCCGTGAGGACTTAGGTGGATTGCCTCGTTTCCTGTAAAAAGGGTCTCCGGTTCTCTACACTCACCATACGAAACACAGCACCATTAAGCTACTATTTGACGCTAGTATTCTGTGAGAGCGTGGTCCTTCCCAAGTCGAGCCGACCCATTCGTGCTACAATTATACTACTAATATAACTGCAGCAAGGCTCTACCACGTAAAAACTACTACTAATAATAATAAGTACTCATCAATACCTCGTAAGGAAATAACATTTAGTTCGTCGCAGTACTAGTTATCTAGCATCTTTGACACTCCCCATCACCGGTATAGGTATCTTAATTGTACTTAAGACGCAACCGAATTTACTTCGATTCGATTTCGACTGATACGTCTTACATGTATCAGTTAGAAACCATAAGATACTTTTGGAATTTTCAAGCCTTAGTCGCCTCTTATGGCACATTATTACGTATATCTAGCCTTTTTACAGTTTTAATCAGGGGCAAAAACTGTCTTATTATTCGTGCTCTTATTAAACCTTGAGACTTCTTATACAAGCAATACCCAAAAATAATACTAGTCGCAATTATTAATCACTAAAAAAAGGTGAAACTCGACATCAAAAAACTGAAAGAAATAAAAATAATTTTCACATAATTTATTTAAGTAAAAACATTATTATAAATTTAATAAAATTCAGTTTATTAAATTATGTGGACATTTTTCTTTTTTCATTATTGAAGTTGGCTTTATTCTTTTAGTGAAATTATTTTACAGTTTTAAATATTACAACCTCATGGCTACAGATAAAAAGGTATCTAAATAGTTGCATTAAAAATTCGGGTGGAATTTTTTTTCTAAGTTTGATAATTAACCTTTGAGGGTTCATTGTAAAAAATTGGTATATTTAAAAAAATCCTATTTCTTAACAATTGGGAAAACAAAACATGCATGCTAAAATACAGCCAAATCGAAGACCTCACCCTTTTTGATGGCGGTAAAAAAATAGAAGCTATATAATACAAGATATAATACAACAACAAGCTCTTGGCTTCTATATTTAAATTTTTATAACATAGCTTTTGTGTGAGTTAGATACGAATGCGGCACTGAAAATTTCGGGAATCAAGGAAGTGACACAACATTACTATTTAAAAATGTATTTATTGCTTTTCGAAGTATTTTCCGCGAAATTTGACACTTTTTTCCATACGATGGAACCAATCATTGAAGTAACCATTCCATTCGGAAGTTGGGGTCTCCAAAATGGCCGTTTTGCTTCTTCAGGTGATGAAAATCTCTGTCCACGCAATTATTTTAGGGAAAGTATAGAAATCATTAGGGCTTAGGTCGGGGCTGTACGGTGGATGGTCTAATAATTCTATGTTTTCTTGCTCTAAAAACTCTTTTTGTTCTGTGTGCGGTGTGAGAACTCGCATTGTCGTGATGGGGGATGATGCGGCGGTTGCAATTCTCTTTACGGAGTTCAGAAACGACCTGTGGCAAACATATGCTAGCATACCATTCTGCATTAATCGTTCTTTGTCCCTCAAGAGGAATAGTCGTAACATGGCCGGTTTTGGAGATACACGTGGCCACCATTTTTGTTGCAACACTCCGTGAACGAACAATTTTTGTTGGCTTTAACTCATTTTCGAACACCCAAACTCGTGACTGGTTTTTTGTTTCGGGTTCGTACGCGTATATCCAGGATTCGTCACCTGATACGATGTTGTAAACAGCATTT
This sequence comes from Parnassius apollo, assembly GCA_907164705.1. Classification (NCBI taxonomy): domain Eukaryota; kingdom Metazoa; phylum Arthropoda; class Insecta; order Lepidoptera; family Papilionidae; genus Parnassius; species Parnassius apollo. The sequence continues at coordinate 2,736,962 of CAJQZP010000088.1, read as the reverse complement.
GAGGATCCTGCGTGGAATCTTTGGAGAGTTCTGACTCACCAAGTAACGCGAGCCGCTTTTTGCTCTTCACAGAGCGAATGCGGTATCCATCGGGAAAACAACTTTCTTACACCTAATTGTTCAAGCAAGATTATTTGTATTTGAATCATGCCAATGTCTAAAGTTGCCTGAATTTCGCGGTATGTCACATGTCGATCGTCCTCAATCAGCTTACGCACAGCATCAACGTTTTCTTGGGTGACTGCAGTTTTTGGACGACCTTGACGGGGATCATCACTGAGCTTGACTCGTCCACGTTGAAATTCAGCAAACCAGCGATAAATTGTGGTTTCGGATGGGGCTTCATCACCAAATGCAGAAATCATCCGGTCAACACACTGTTTTTGTGTTAAACCACTTCGAAAGTCATAATAAATCATCGCTCTTGAATTTTCTCTAGTCAATACCATTTTCTCAACGACTAAACAAGTTTGACAAAACCTTGTGACAAGACCGAGAATCTTCTTTTAAATAAATAAATGGTATTCGATTTTTAAAACCAAGGAGTTTTCAATTAAAAAGATTTTAATATGACAGGAACAGTGGAAATATTCCATTCCCGATACTTTTAGTGTAGCCTATGTAGCAGTTATCTATCATTAGGCAGACTAAAATAAACAGTGAGAAATGACGTGGCTGCCCCAGCGATAACAAAGTAACCACCATTTTTTAAATTTACCGTTTGTGATGTGAAAGATAACACCGTAAGAGAACGTATTCAGTACTGTCATAAATGGCACATTTTCTGAGGTGAGGGAGGATATTCTTAATTTAAACAAATAAAGTAATAGCTGCAAACTATTTTTCATATTTAAATTGCAATAACAAAATAAGCAACATCTACCAAGAAAGTGGTGCTATTTGCTTTTTCAAATTTTGAATACTACGAAAATGTGGCTATGTTAGACATTACTAGGGTGCATACGATACCGATACCGATATATCGGCGATACTCGAAGATTTGCCGGTATATCAGCATCGGTGATATTTTTATGGCCGATTCAACGATACTTTTAAAATTTCGCGCTTTAAAATCTATTCCCTTGCGAACGAAGCACGTACTAACTATGCTGTGCTGTGTCTTGTTTACTTGTTTCCCCTGTTTAGCTCAGAGTAAGCTGTAGTTGTCTCAAAGAAGAAGGTATCTCTCTACCTAAGGTCTCTTAATATATCGAGAGCCGCAGATCCGTTCGTTTTCTAGCGCAATGACGTCTTATACCCAAACTTGAAAAAAATGGCGCAGTAGTACCCTAATATTTTTAATTATATGCGAGCAGCTATGCAGGTCTAGGTAAAGAGACCAGTATCACTGCGACCTAAAAGATCTATTGTGATCGCTGCTATGGCTATAGTTCACGGCTAAGCCCTATGTCTTCAATGAATCGAAGGAGTTGCTTAGCCGTGAGCAATTTCACTTCTTCTGGGCGGAGTAGATAGTGTCCCAGATGAGTGTTACGTTTGCGCATTAAGAGGTAAGTTGTTTTCTCCCCTTTTTTTTTTTATGGTGTGGTTTTTTTTTTTTTTTTTTTTTTTTTTTTTTTCTTTTTTTTTTTTTTTTTTTTTTTTTTTTTGGGTTTTTTTAATTTATTTTTAAGGTAGGAAATATTAAAATTTTTTTTATTTTTTTTTCGGGTCTTTAAACCATTTTTTTTTTTTCGCAATCAGTTAGGATGTGTAGAGGCGTTTCTTCCGTTATGGAACAGAACCGACAAATCTTTACTTTTACTTAATACCAGGGCTTCTGAAGCGAATTTACGATAAAAAGCCCGGATTAAGGTTTTAAGCTTGGTGTTTCAAGGGTCAATAGGGCTAGGCATCTTGAGATTCCACAAAATGGCTCAGGTCCAAATTGTGTGCACTTTGAGCCCTCCCGTGTAAGTTTGTCGGCAAATTCGTTACCTACAATACCCTCGTGACCCGGAACCCATCTTAAAACAACCCTGTTGTTACATCCCAGGGCGTTTAAGCGGTTCACGCAGTTTCCAACTAGCTTTGAGTTAACTAAGTTTGATCTCAGCGCTAGCAGTGCTGCTTGACTATCAGAGTTTATGTAAGTTTTATGGTTGACGTAGTGTTTTTGCAGATTGATTTCCGCACACCGAAGTATGGCGAAAATTTCTGCCTGGAAGATAGAGGTCTACCCAAATTCATACTAAGTTTGAATTTGGGGCGTTCCCCGTAAATTCCAAAGCCTACGTTGAGGCCCATTTTAGACCCATCGGTATACCATATGAGGCTACCGACCTCACAGATAACCTGGCCATTCAGCCAGTCTTCTCTGGAGGGTAATTCCACTATATACTTTTTATCAAAAGTGTGTAGTGGACGCATGATATCTGAGATCAGTCGAGCATGGATCTCAATCTGTAGGAGAGCAAGCTCAGACCGCCCTGGGCGTTAATCCTATACAAACTAGCCTTCGTCTCCTTGTCTAGATAGAGATCAAGGGGCGTTAGGCATAGAAGTGCATTAAGTGCCGCTCCAGGCGATGATCTCATAGCTCCAGTTGCCATTAAGCAGGCAGTCCTTTGTGAACTATTTAGTCTGTCCGCAGTCGTCTTTTGGTTGGCCTTGTTACACCAGACAATAGAGGCGTAGGTGAGAATCGGCCTCACTATGCTGCTGTACAGCCATAGGACCATACTGGGACGCAAGTCCCAGTTGTTCCCGACCAAACTACTGCACGTACGTAAAGCAATTTTTGCCTTATGGCATACGTTGCAAAGGTGAGAGTTCCACGTTAGTTTTTGGTCGATTGTTATGCCCAAGTACTTAACTTCCGTGGAAAATGGTACTTCTTTGCCATTAAGTTTTGGTTGGACTAATTTGTCCAACCAGTCTCTTTTGGTAAAGGGTATTATAACAGTTTTATCAGCATTAACTGATAAACTGTCTATATCCCTACATATCCAGTTAATTTATGGTGTTTAGGGCTCTTTGTATTATTGACGATAAAGTACTTTGGCAAAAGCCCCTCGCAATGATCACAAGGTCATCAGCATAACCCAATGTGTTAATGCGTAAGTCTGCCACTTTGTACAATAGTTGGTCAACCGCAAGAGTCCAAAGAAGGGGTGTCAAAACGCCTCCTTGTGGGCAGCCTCATGTGGTTGCAACTTAAATCGAAGTCTGCACACAACAGCGCTATTTTTGCCTTTCCGTTTGAGAGCATCGACTTCACCCATCTGATGGTTGTGGGGTCAACATTTTTATATACTAGGCCCCCAATCAGCAGTGATGTGGGGCTACTGTCCAAGGCGCCCCCAATGTCTAGAAAGGCACAAAGAGCTATTTCTTTATACTCCAGTGCTTTTTCGACCCTGTCAATGACACTGATCAGAGCTGTTTCCGTAGATTTGCCTCTGCGGCGGTGGTTGTAATGTATGGGCCTCGTAGCTAGAGCTACATCCCTTATATATCTATGTGTTACGAGCTTAGGGTTCGTGACATTAAAAACTGCCGACTGAATTACCAGAATTAACACTTTAATCCGCTTTACACTAATTAAAACTTAAAAGGCACTAATAATTATTCACACTGATTCACTTTATTTCGCTTCGAAGCTTCGCTTGTCTCACCAAATTCAATACTGCCCTGATCGCTGCATGCAGCAGGTTTAAATACACTTTTACGCCGAAACATCCAGAATATTCTCGTAGATACGGGCTCCAACCGACCAGACTCAGAAAGTTCGAGTGTGAGGCTTCTAGAAAGCTCAATTCGATAGTAGATGGCGCTGTTGGTTAAACGATTAATCATGTTATTTTCTGGAAAGCTCTCCTCGCTCTATTATCCGACACTTGATGGCGCTAGTGCCAGACGTCAACTTAGGCGCGCAACACTGCCCCCTCCTAAGGCATGCTCGTCCCGAGCATTATCGGCCCCATAATAACGCGCCAGGCGATCCACATGGACGATCTTAAGAGTTCCTCTTGCGCCGTTCTGTAACGGCTCCGCAATGTCAAGGGCTGTCCTATCACATGGTGCACCAATATTGTACAATTTCGATGCTCCTCTACTACGTGTCTGAGGTCCCCTCACAACCGCACAACTTGTACATGTGCGACACCAATCTTCGACATCGTCACGATAATGGACCCAGTAAAACTGTTCTCGGATCTTCAGTAGAGTTCGTTTAACTCTCAGATGGATTCCTGAACAACCATTACGGTGCAGCTGTAGAACATTCGGCACTTTAGCTTTAGTAGGGACAACCATTTGCAAACGATAACTGTCTCCTCAACCATTGTCCCATTTACGGCACAGAACTCCATCCTGAATCAGCAAGCTGTCCCATTGGGCCCAATAGCTTCTAGTGGTCGAACTCATCGCTGAGACGTCGCTCCACTTAGGCTTTTTAGCACGGGCCTTCATCCATTCCAGAATCGGCTTGATGTCCGTATCTTCCTGCTGTGCATGTCGTAGGCTGTCCTTCCACTTGTCGCTGAGGTGGTCTATCCTGAGCATCCTCACGGATACCACTTCCTTACTCTCTTGCATAGTACAATGTTTGCAATCTTCAGGAAAAGGTCTTCTTGACAATGTATCTGCGTTGCCATGAGATTTCCCGCTGCGATTTCTGATAGTAAAGTCGTATCCCGGCCGCTGCTGGGCGGTGCTGTTAGCCGCATTTCCCTTCTGAGATCGTTCACCTTCCCTTTCTAGGGTTCGTTTAAGGCAGCTGTATCGAAGATGGCCCCTTTCCCCACAGCCATAGCACCTAGGGCTGTATCCTTTATTGTGGTCGCGAACCGTAACTGCTGCAACCTCCCTAGTATGAGGGGAACGATTATCCTGCCACCGCCAGGCGGTGCCGTTAGCTGCACTACCCTCTCGAGATCGATCAACTTCCCTTTCTACAGTTCGCTTAGGGCAGCTGGATCGAAGATGGCCCCTTTCCCCACAGCCATAGCACCTAGGGCTGTATCCTTTGTTGCGGTCGCGAACTGTAGCTGCTGCAACCTCCCTGACGCGATGGGAACGATGATATTGCCGCTCGTCTTTCACCTCCAGTGCATGGGTCAAGGCATCCTTAAGTGTATCGTGGTGCCCGAGCCTCACAGCAGCTCTGACTGCATGAATGTAATAATTAATACTAATAATTAATCACACTGGTTCACTTTATTTCGCTCCGAAGCTTCGCTTGTCTTGCCAAATTCTATACTGCCCCGATCGCTGCGTGCAGCGGGTTTAAATACACTTTTACGCCGAAACATCCAGAATATTCCCGTAGATACGAGCGCCGACCGACCAGACGCAGAAAGTTCGAGTGTGAGGCTTCTAAAAAGCTTAGTTCTTCAATTCGATACTAGATGGCGCTGTTGGTTAAAAGATTAGTCATGTCATTTTCTGGAAATCTCTCCTCGCTCTATTACCCGACACTAGATGGCGCTAGTGCCAGACGTCAACTTAGGCGCGCAACATATCTATAACCTTTTCCAATGTCTTAAGAAGAAAGGAAGATAGGCTTATAGTTATAAAGGACTTTGGTAAAGCGTAGTCCTTTCTACCAGCCTTAGGTATAAATAGAACCTTGACAATTGTCCATCGTTCTGGAATATATCCCCATGCAAAACTTGCTCTGAAGATTTTCACCAGATAAGGAAGAAGGATGTCGATACCCCTCTGTAGTTGGATGAAAATTATTCCATCCTCCCCGCTTGATTTAAATGGTTCAAAGGAGTCAACAGCCCACTGCACCAGGTTGGCCTTATTATCTTTGCAGCCCTACACCAGTCCTCATTGCAAGGCCTTCGTAGGGCTCTGAAAGAGTTCAAGGCCTGAAGTCTTATGTGACCCTAGGAAATGGGTTGACGCTAGTAACTCCAATGTTTCTGTTTCACTATTAGTGAAGTTAACATCCGGCTTTTTAAGAAACCCGATCTGATTAGGTTTAGCTTTCGATAGTATCTTGTGTAGTCTTGCATTGCGAGGCAAAGACTCAACTTCCCCGCATAGCTTCCTCCACGATGCTCTCTTGGCTTTCCTCATTTCTTTGTTATTTTCAGTTAGGGCTGCACTATAAATATCCCACTCTTTGGTTTTCTTAGCCCTATTAAAGAGTTTCCTTGGTCTTTTCCCTAAGTTCTTTCAGCTTAGAATTCCACCAAGAAACTTTTCGTGTTGAGGTCTTGGTTTTGACGAGATAACTATCCTCGAAGGCTTCACGGATACCTACGGTTACTGTCTCCGTCGCTAACTCCAGACCTTCAATTGTTTTGATGCTTTTAGGAAATGTTTCCAAATTCCTCCTTAGGCTATCTCTGTAGATATCCCAGGAGGTCGCTTTCGGATCCCTGAAAGTAACGGTTTCAAAGGTTGGTGATGCTCCAATCACAAACTTAATGTGATTGTGATCAGACATCGAGTTTTCGCTACTAACATGCCAGTCATTTATCCGCCTGGACATGTTATTGGTAGCAAAGGTTATGTCTAACACTTCTTACCTAGCACGCGTTACAAAGGTTGGTGTACAACCTAAGTTTAGGCTTACCAGGCGGTTGGGAATGAGAAAATCATAAAGTAACTCACCTCTTTCGTTGATGTTGGTGCTTCCCTAGGCTGAGTGGTGAGCATTAGCATCACAACCCACCACAAGTTCGGCGTTGTGTTTTCGGGCGAACTCCGCCACTCGCTCTAACTCCATGGTAGGATCTGCGGTCTCGCCGGGAAGATAGGCTGAGTAAATTATTACTCTGGCCCCTGTGCATTCCTTGAGATTTATGAAGGCTGTAACCAGGTCATCATTGCAGTACTCTGGAACAGCTAAAAGTTCAATATTTTTATTATAAATTATACAAGCTCTAGGTCTACTGCCTTTGGTATTGACAAGAATTTTACCGGCAGCCGCCAATCCCAGAATTTTACCGTTGGCCACCCAAGGCTCTTGTATAAGGGCGAGGTCAATGTTGTCCTCTGCAAAGCAAACCTCCACCACGGCAGAAGCAGCTGCTGCATGGTGAAGATTTGCATGGAGGACCCTTGTCTTACCCTTGGGTTTAGCCATTTATGGGCGTGGGGGGCAGGGATCTTTTCCGCCTGTTGAGGACGAGGACGTCCTTTGCCTGCGAACTTTACCCCCGCCTTACCTTTCGTCGAACCGCTCCCACCCCCCCTCCCCCACCGGCCTGGACGACACCAGGGCGGTTCGGGCTCCACTGCCACGTCAGAGCCTCCCCTGACTTTACAAGTTATCATCTTAAAGCCAAGGATGACTCTGCCGCCTGCCTTCCGAAGAGCCTCCGCCGATGGGTCGTCCAGAGCAAAGGTTACTAAGAACCCATTCTTCACGTCCCTACGGTGGAGGATTCTCCAGAGCTCAGTATGGAGTCATTCATTTTGTGCCCTCAATAGCACACCCGCCTCCTCTGGAGAGTCGGCTTCGCTGCGGGGCAAGTAGGTAATGCCCAGCTGAGGCTTAGGCAGTTCGCCCTCGGGTATTACCGAGAGCTCTGCCTCCGGCCAGGGCTTTAGTTTTCCGATTTCACCCACGATCCAGTCCTGGCTTGCCTTATTCAGGCACGATACCAGAATCTAACCTGGCTTGTGTGTGAAACCCGAAAATTTTGGACCCATTCCCGGTTGCGCTCCACAGGCCGTCTTAGCGATGGCCTGTGTTACCCGGTGGACCAGCCGCATCTGCTCCACACTCATAGGATTCAAATTGCGATTTCCTATACGCGCGGAGCCAGCTTCGGCACTGAAGCTGAGCTTCTTCTCCATCGTTGCCAGCTTCACAGTCTTCCTGGGCTAGTCTTTGGGGGACTTTTCCTCAGACCGACTGCGTTTTTTCACCTTCGGAACTGGGGGAGGCTTGTGCAGAGGAATTTCTTCCCAAGACTTCTGGCAGAGAGAGAGGGCCTCTTCGCCTCCAATCTCTGCTCCTATTAGCCTTTGGTACCTTTTCCTCGCTGGTACCTTTTTTGGTACCTTTTACTAAGCTTATAAGGCCTAGCGAACTTTTTCTTTTCCACTCCCTGGTTTGTTTCCGATTGTGGTTCGGCTGCAAACGTGCCCTCCACTTCACGGCTCGTCCCAGGTTGGGGCGCAATGTTGCAGGGTGTTGGTGAGGCTAAAAGAGCCTCTACCAAACCTACAGCTAATTCCATTAAAGGAGACTTCTCATTGTCTTTTACAAAATGTCGGTTTTAATCCATTTTGTTCCCACGATTAGCTAGGGAAACTTGGTCACTCCCGGCAGAGCCCCGCATGCCGAGGGAAGGGCTAAAATACTACCCGAATCGCCCTGGTCTCGGGTAGGCACCGTTTGCGACTGGACTCCCTCCAGCCACGCATCCATCGGCACGGTACGCTTGACACCTTGGATTGGGTTAGGATAGGAATAGGGGGAGGGATAAAAGAAAAGAAAAAGAGGATCGTCCGAGTGTTTCTGTTCTGTCTGTTTCCTATTGAACCAGACCAAATAACAGGCGGCAACCATGTGAACTAGAACTCCTCAGACTTGCCCTGGGGATCAACACGACCTGCGCTCTCCCCCAGAGCCATACGCCAAACTGCTCGCCGGACAGGAGAGCAGAATAGGTGTTAATCTAGTCCTATTTATAATATCAAAAAGTTAGGAGTAGACTAACCGACTATACTAAAGATATTAATAATTACAGACCTGTTACAATGGTGCCCATTTTGTCAAAAGTTTTTGCAAAAGCAATAATTAAGAGACTTAATAATTTTATGGAAAAATTTTACATTATTAATAACGCACAAAATGGTTTTGTAAAAATTAAGTCCAGAACACTAGCGACCTTCCAACTCGTTAAGGTTATTACAGAATGCGTCAATGACGGTGTACCGGTGGTAGCTCTTTTTTTGGATATGAGTAAAGCATTTGACTTTGTTCATCATGGCATACTTCTCAATAAACTCGAAAGATACGGAATACGTGGGAAAGCAAATGAATGGTTTAAAATGGTTACTTGGGTCAAAGATAGCAATACACTGAAATAACAATGTTCAAAAACCTTAAAAAGGTGCACATTCAATCGGAATATCGGTTAAACAAATATGGTGTACCACAAGGAAGTATTCTGGGTCCTATACTCTTCCTAATATATATTAATGAGCTACCAACAATAACTCCTCATAAAACGATTCTTTTCGCTGATGATGCAACAATCATTCTTAAATGTACGAATAAAAAGATTTTTGAATTTGATATCAATAGTACACTAAAACATATAATTGATTGGTTAAATTGTAACAATATGACTGTAAATATAAATAAAACTAAAATAATGCAATTTTATACAACTAGAAGTAAGCAAATTAATTTAAATATAATGTACAATGAAAAAGTGCCACAAGAAGTTGATTATTATAATTTCTTGGTATTACTATTGACAATAATTGTAATTGGAAATATTGAAGTTACAACGTTCAATTTATATTACAAAAATTATAATAAAGAACTTAACTAAAATAATAATTAAAATTATAATATTAAAGATTAAATCTAATTATATACAACATAAAAGAAGAAACTATAATATAGAAAATCTAAAACTAAAAATTTAAATCGTCAAAAAGACCTGCTCCCCGTGGTATAGTGCCAAGAACGCTGGCTGCGTTTCCTCGCTGAATAGCTATACTTAGCCTTTGAGCGAGGAAAGAACCAGCCCTCTTATCACCAGCAGCGACGACCAGTCGTGGATACAGTTCCTTTAGAAACTTCATTGCATGTGGACCCCACGGACCGATAGTCTCTGCAGCAAATGGCACAAATATGTAGTCATTTCTCAAATACTCATATTTGCGCCATTTACTAAATCCGGCTGTCTCTGACGCCGCCCCGGCTCTAAAAGAGGTACCCTTGAGATGAGAGGCCGCCAGTGTCAACGCAAGTAGCATCCCACACTAGGGCTTTACCTCTCTCCCAAGGGACCAAAGTCATACCGTCGGGTCTCTTGCCATCGTCTCTAAATATCCCGCAAGGCTCTAAAACCGAGGGGATATTTATAGAGACAAGAGCCCTTCGGATGATTTCGATCAAAGAACCGTGACGGGAAAACCTACCTGCACTTTTCTTGCATGAAAGTCCGTGGAGCCCAAACTCATCGACGCTGCTACCACAGGGGCACTGGTGAGGTTGACAAATAGCCACTCCTAGCCGGATTCCTAAGGCGATGCGCAAGCTTTCCCCATCAAGCAATGTGCCGAGATTACTTTATGGTAGAGCATGTAACCAGTGGCTAGATTCCTTAGTCGAAACAGCAAGAAGGCGAGCCTGATCTTGTTGAATATGGAAATTTTGAAATAAATTTTTCTGGACACTCCGTACCAACGGAATATCCCACTGTTTTTGTTGGTTAACTTCCAGTGGGACATTTTCGCTGGAACAGAGCGTTAGCCATGTTTGCTTTGCCTCCGAAGCAAAGCACAGGTCTACTTTATTATTTAAAATTGTGTTACATAGGTCATTGACACTATGCACGGAAGCAAGGAAAGCAGGCAATGCGACGCTAGAAATATTTCTTACACCAATTCCACCAAATTTGATAGGTAAAGTGGCTTGATTCCAGGCTATTGTATTTAATTGAAAAATGCATGTTCAATTGATATGTGACAAATTAAACAGATTTGTATTTGCACTTCACCGACTTCGAGAAATAGCATCAGCCAAAGCAGCGTTAAACGCCTATCATGGCTATGTTTCATCGATATTGCAGTACGGACTTCTAATATGGGGCAACTGTTCTGAAATAGAAGGCGTATTTAAAATTCAAAAAAAATGCATTCGAGCAATCTGTGGAGCACATTCCATGATATCGTGCAAACCATTATTTAAAGAAATAAAAGTGCTGCCACTCGCATGTATGTATATAAAACAAGCGGCGATTTTTGTCAAACAATTCCCTGAATACTTCCCAAGTAATAACTTTTTAAGAGATAGAAGTTTAAGAGAAAAATCTAATAACAGAATATACTTTCCAAAATGTAAATTGATGCTCTTCCAAAAAAAATTCATATATAAAGGCGTTTAAAATCTTTAAGTATAGAGAAGTTGAAGATGTGAAAGAAAAGTATAAGTGTAGACTGAGAAGAAATATTAGATGTTTGAATGAGTTGTGTATGAATGATTTAGAATTGAATACTGTGTGGGATAATATTAAGAAAGGTTTGGTGGATGCCACCACCGAAGTATGTGGTGTAAGTAAGAGAACAAATGAAAGGAAAAGTAATACATTGTGGTGGGGTGATGAGGTACGGGTGGAAGTTGAATCAAAGAAGAAAGCATGGTTAGATTTACTAGCAACCAAAGCTGGTAATTCTTCTGGTATGAATGATGAGATAGAAAGAAAAAAGGCAGAATTTAGACGTCTAAATAAGAGAGTAGAGTTGTTGAAAGGAAAAAGAAAGAAAGAACGGATAAGAATGATAGAAGGATATCTGATAATTTCCAGGCTAACATAAAAATGTTCTGGAAACTCGTAAGAACTGCCAGGGGAAATACAAAACAGCCTATAATGAATGCTATAAGAGACGAGAATGGATGTATTCTGAATGATGAAGTTTCGAATTTAAACAGATGGAAGGAATACTTTGAAAGCGTGTTTATGAGTGAAGAGTCGTCTGAATTAAATGAACTAGAAATTCCGAAAGAAGTGGAAAGGGGTATGGAGATAAGTGTAGATGAAATAATGAAAGCAATGAAAAGCATGAAAGCAGGTAAGGCAGCTGGATATGATAGAGTATCACTCGAGATGCTAAGGGCTGGAGAGGGAGTGGTGGCAGGCCTGCTGTACACCTTGTTTAATTTATGTTGGGAATTAAACGGGTACCGGATGACTGGTGTAAAGCAGTTATAGTACCAATATATAAAGGAAAAGGGTCACAGCAGGACTGCAAAAACTACCGTGGTATCAGCTTGCTTAGTATTGTGGGTAAACTGTATGCTAAGGTGTTAATTGAAAGAGTTATGAAAGAAACTGATAGAAATTTGGGATGTGCAAGCGGGTTTTAGAAAGGGAATGGGGTGTATAGATCAAGTCTTTTCCATGCGCATGATTGCGGAGAAGTTTTTGGCCAAAAACCAGAAAGTTTTTTGTGCGTTCTTGGACTTGGAAAAGGCATTGATGACAGAGTGGACAGGAATGTGTTATGGCAAACACTGAACTCATATGGGTTGAGCGCTGGTTTGATACAGGCATTAAGGTCTCTTTATAGGGACTCTAGTGCTTGTGTCAGGATCAATGGGATCTACTCGGACTGGTTTGGCATCCAAAAAGTGTCAGACAGGACTGTGCAGCTTCCCCTTTGGCTGTTCAACCTATTTATGTACAGGTGTTTGCAAACTTTGAAAGATGAAGAATGTGGGTTAAGAATGGGCGAGTTAACCGTCAAATGCCTTTTGTATGCCGCTGATCGAGTCATATTTGCGTCATCGGCGGCTGAGTTGCAAATGATGGTTACATTAGTGAACTGGGAATTAAAAGAAAGGGGAATGAAAGTGAACGCAAGTAAGACGAAAGTGATGGTTTTTGAAAGAGAAGAAAGAAAACGGTATGTGAAATAAGAATAGAAGGAGAGTTAATTGAGCAAGTGGATGAGTTTGTGTATTTGGGATGTGTATTTAGCAGGGATGGTAGATATGATAGGGATATAGAACGACGAGTAAATGCAGAGAATAGAGTGAATGGGGCACTACACTCTATTATGAAGAACCAGAATGTGTCAAAAAAGGCACGTATGGTAATTCATAATGCTGTGTTAGTCCCTACTTTAATGTATGGTAGTGAAAGCTGGGTGTGGCAGAAGAAGCACGAAAGTAGAATAAATGCTGTAGAAATGCAGTCTTTAAGGAGTATGCTAGGGTTGAATCTGAATGACAGGGTGAGAAATTGCGTGATAAGAGATAAATGTGGTATGCAAGATGATGTTGTGACCAGGATTAAGAAAGGAATGCTTCGGTGGTTTGGTCATGTAGAAAGAATGAATGAGGAAAGAGTGACAAAGCAAATTTATATGACAGATGTGAACGGCCGAGTCGGGAAGGGACGCCCTAGAAAAAAGTTTATCGACCAAATTGGCGATATTTTGAAAAGGGGCCACGTTAGAAGTACCCTTAACCGACGAGCATGTATGCGTAGATATATGGATGTAAAGGAGGCGAAAGAGGTATGTCAGGATCGTGCCAAATGGAAGTCCATAGTCTCTGCCTATCCCTCTGGGTGACAGGCGTGAGTGTTTATGTTTTATGTTTAAAATCTTTAACCCTTTACCCGACGAGTTTAAAAATTTCCCAAAGACAAAGTTAAAAAAACCAACTTCATGAATGACTTTTACTTAATTGTTTCTATACTGTTAATGAATATCTTGATCACAAAAATCAAAACAAATTACATATTTAAAAATCTGTATCCAAAAATGCTAGAATTTTTTACTTTGGACTTTGATAGTTATAGAATAATTATTGTTAGTTAAATTTACTGTTTTACATATGAACATTTTGATATTTGTAAATAAGTTATATTCATCAAAAAAATTGCTATATCTAATTAGTCAAAATTTGCACGCCTCGACAAGGCAGAATGTATACGAACTTTCATGTTTTAATAATACTATTGTAATATCTACCTACATTCTATGCAAATAAATAATTATGAATTATGAATTATGAACCCCCGCCCAGTAGTACTCTAGTTCCTAAATGCGTTCTGTCGCATCTGAGAGACTATTTTCCACCGCAAATCTTATTCAAACAGATTTGCGAAATCACTTTTCCCCGCAAAACTTAAGAATACTTTGTTTTTTAAACAAAAATTTCATCAATGTGAATTTTAATTACTTAAACTATTAACTAATCTCAACCATTCTATAGTTTTAAACGGTTTTATTTAGTTTGTCTTGTTATTTGTTCTTTTTAAATTAATAACAAAATAACCAGACTTGTTGTTTTTTATTTATTTTGCCTTCATTTTTGAATTCAATAAGTGTATCGGTATCGGTATCGCCGATATTTTATAAGAGCATCGGTATCGGTATAAGTCCAGTACAGGCGCAGGTCCCTCACCAAGCGGTCTACATCTCTAAGAGCTCTAAAATTTGACAGTTTTTCTCTTCGCATTCACTGCTATCTTTGCAATTATTTAGATCTTTACATTTACGGATAGACTGCTACGGTCAAAGAGTAATCGAAGAGAAATTGGTGAATAATTTTTCACATTGTCAACTGATGAAGAGAGACGTCATAGATTGCCTCACAATATTTGTCATAGCAGGCGGGTTGGCAACTGCAGTTTTTTATTTCCTGGTTGTCGTTAGGAAGCCGCTGCTGCACATCTCCTTGTTTGTTTTCCTGCGCAGGACAAGATTATACATGAATGCGTGCGCAAGTATAAGTAGACGGCACAGTGGATAACAATCCGGCACAACCGAAGGGAGATCAGGTGCAGAACCGACTGTTTTACGTGTTTTCTGAGTCAGAGGGATAGAACACGGCCAATTTTCTGACTACGAGCTGTTCTCGACGGAAAAACTGATTTCGAACTCCGGACCACATGATCAGCAGTAGCATTTACTAACACTAGACTAACTAGGAAGTGTTTTATTATTAAAAGAATACAATATTATTTTATGGATAAAATTTATGAGAGAAAGTTTGCCAAAATAAATATTGTTTTATTAACAAACAAGCTTATTCTTGTCTACTGAGATAACATTTTACGTTTTCTACAAAAAAAAAACATTACCGAAAATTATGTTTTAAAACAGAACATTATTTTATTTGGGTACCTATTTACGTACTAACAAATTAAACGCCGGTACTTGTTATCTAATTAAGGCATTAATTTAGTGAGGATAAATCTACAATATCAAAAAACTTAAAAACTTATCGAACGAAATATTAAATTAGAAAAGAATCAACCCTCTTGTCACCAGCGGCGACGACAAGTCGTAGATACAGTTCCTTTAAAAACTTCCCCCGCCGATAGGTTTCGTCATCGTCATCATAATACACTTGAAATATCTTATGTAATTCATTTAAAAGTAATCATCACCATCATTATCATCATTACAGCCTATCAAAGTTCACTGCTGAACATAGGCCTCAATGTGTTGGACAAACGCTTTGCAAAATAGGTCGCCAACTGCTGTTTTTTACTATTTTAGTATTAGGAAAATGGTACTGACTCCTGTTTCAGTACCCCTCTGTTTCCTATTACGACACACACGAAATAAGATGTAGCGGATTCCCTCACGATGCCTCTACACGCCGTCATTTAGAATTATTCAAATTGATTTCAAATATTTTTTTTACACTGACATTGAGAAAGCAAAACCATAAGCCACATCTCCTATATCGCTGAAGACATATCACTGACGTCGAAAACACATCTGCTTTAAATTTGAAGATCTGGAACACCTGTTGTGGAACTCCAAAGCCCAGCGACATTATAACATATATAGGAATGACGTCTTAGCAAAAGTTGTTTAGTCTGATGGGCATTTCGTGTTGACTCACAAAAATGAAAGATCTGGAACGTCTCGAATCGTCTCGCGCATCACGTTGTTTTCCCGTCCCCGAGCTCATAGAATTCGACATCAGACGTTTCAGATCTTCGATTTTGACGACCTCGTTGTCGCTGGCATAAGCAAGATCATCCGCGTACGAAGTCGCGAGCAGCAGCTAGTTAGATATATAGGGGCCCCACTGAAGCTTTGCGTCGAGAGTAATGACAAGAAAAATAGTGGATTCAACAGGGCTCAGTTATTCCTCTTTTAAAAGCGCATTGATATTCAGATTTTTAACATACGTTGTAAATATTATAAATTTAGTTTTATTGTCGTTCAAATATAGATAATTATCGTTAAACCAATGCAATAATTATGACATCACCATTATTCGTTTCAATACGTTCAATAGATAGATTATAATCTATAGGACAGATGGATTGTACTCTGCTATGCACCCTGTAAGCTAGCTGCTCAGATAACGATTCTACGTTGACAGGGATTCGGTCTGGAGGACGTTATTAAGCTTGATAGTAAAAAAATTGTTGTTATTTTGGTAAAACGAATTTTAAGTAACATAAAACTGACACAGTTAACTTGTATTATAGTCTTAAGTTCCACCAAATTACAATATTGCAAAATTACACTCTCCGTGTTATTACAAAACAAGGGTTATTAATTGTCTCTAGCTTAAACTATGGTCTAAGAAGAGTCTTTTTAACATTCGTTGTAAAAATACATTAACTTTTACTGTCGTTTAAATATAAATTATTATCGTTAAACCAATGCACTAATTATAATATTACAATTATTCATTTCTTTAGGTTAATAGATGGATTATAAATTATCATATATAGGACAGATGGATTATACTCTGCTATGCTCCCTGCCAGCTAGCTGCTCACTATTCTACGATAACTAAGATAATTATTCTACGTTGACCGAAATTCGGTCTGAAGTACGTGAATATATGTCATAGTAAAAAAATGTTGTTATTTTTGTAAAACGATTTTTAAGTAATATAAAACTAACAAATTTAACTTGTAATATAGTCTTAAGTTCTACCAAAATATAATATTACAAAATTACACTCTCCGTGTTAGTACAAAACAAGGGTTATTAATTGTCTCTAGCTTATACTATGGTTTAAGAAGAGTCTTTTTCAATAATTTATCACTAAAGAAGTCCCTCAGTAGCGGCAGAAGACCATGGTTTTGCAAAATTTTATATTTGTTGTCAATGAATTCCATTCATTTTTGTTTACATTTTTTCGCTTCTTTACTCCGGCTTCTTACTTCCGGACTTCTTTATTGAAACAGTCTCTAGCTTAAACCTAAGACTAACAATACGACCACCATGACTAAAACTAAGTTTAAGAACAGTCCTCGAAATGAAAGCCCCATTCTCCAAGTCCCAAACATATGCTGTCAGATTCCATACTTAACCCTTCAATCTCCATAAAATTCCCATGCAGTAGCATGCGCCTGGCAAATCCCGAGCAGTCACATGCGATCGCACCCACCCACAGCACTTAAAACCATTAAAACTTATATTTAGAGACTACTTTTTTATGAAAAAGTTTTTCATTATAAAATCTATACAAATTTTTTATCCTGTGGTCTAAACAAAAGTCAGGTTTTACTTCATTACAAAAAGATTTTATTATATTTTGATAACAAAAAAAACATACCAAGCGGATATCGGCAGCGTGAAAATCACAATTATTTCTATATATTACTCGAAATTATTTACACAAACTTCTTTGTAGAAAAGTAATCTCTTAATATAAGTTTTTATGGGTTAAAGTGCTGTGGGTGGGTCATATTTGACCGCTTGAATTTTGACGGAATATCGAAGCGGTCAAAATTGACCGCTTGGTGTTTGAGGGGTTAATATTTTAGTTCGCATATTTATAACAGGTTCTGTTTTCAACCCTTTTACTAATTATAAACTCGTTTTTGTAATAAGACGGCTAATTTATTAACTGAATTATTGTCACCTTCAGAAGTCAATTTTGTTATAATTAATTTGTCTTTGTAAATTTTATACAGACAAATTATCAGTTCCTATTCCTTTATTACAAACTTAGTTCAAATTATATAGGGACAGAGTCATTAAAGTAATCAAAATATTTTAAATAGGAGAGGCGGCAAACGAGCTTACCTGATGGTGAGTGTATACAGCCGTCCATGAACATCTGCAAGACCAGGGAATCGCAGGTGCGTTGCTGGCCTTTTAAAATGGAGTAAGCTCTTTTCTTAAAGGTCGTATTGGCCTGGAAAAATCACCGGATGTAAACCACTCCACAAGAAGGTCGTACGCGGTAATCATAGTAGGTAACTCCTAGTAAAACCTACAGTGATGGACCGCCAAACATCCAGATGGTGTGAATGTACATTCATGAAATTTGGCGACCGGGACTAATCCGAACAATTCCTCAGAGCACTCTCCGAGGTACATACGAAAGAAAGTGCAAAGGGATGCAACATCTCTTCGCAGCTCAAGTCAATTGAGCCGATTGGAAAGCATTCGGTCGTCGACGATTCGTGTTCGAATTTTCTTTTAAAAGAAGAGCTGTTGCTCTTCTTTTAAAAGAAAACTGCTTTTAAATCGCACAATGGTGGACGGCCAGTCATCCATATGAAATGGACGGTATCACAAATTTTGTCGCGATGTGCGATGGTGAAATTGTGCGACTGGAATTAGTCCGAATAATCCCTCCGAGCACTACCTGTGGTAAATGCGATGAAAAACGCAAATAGTTTCAACTTCTCTTCGCAGTGCCAGTGAGTCAAGTCGATCGGAAAGAGCTCGGTCGCCGACAATTCAAAGTGCTCCGCGCTGGATGCTATCAAATGGAAGAAGATGTCACTGGGGAGCCCCAGTCCAGGGATGGGAACAGTATTTCATGTGACGCCGAACCTGCGCCTTGTAAAGTTGCAGGCGGTGTGCCGGCATGAAATAGTATCCCGCTCTGCTGAGCACGCCAAGCTTTTAATGCGATAAAGTTTCAACATTCATTTAAAAGATATTTATTTTACGAAAAAATAAATAATTTCTCAATAAATACATACAAACATTAATATTATATTACAAACTTATGGCGGCTGTACACGCTCGTCGAGACACCACGAGACACGCCGAGTACGAGTGTGTACATGGTGCTCTCGTCGCGTCGCGTCGGGTCTCGTGGCCCTCGTGCTCTCTGGAAGCGTGTCGGTATTTGCGCTCGAGTCAAAGGGTCTCGTGAGTCTCTCGATGAAAATGAGAGCGTACTATGTTATATTCACCGTACATGGTTCAGTTACGATAAATAGAAACCATCCACCATCTTCTTCTTCGCCGTGGCTTATTAATTTTATTTTTATGGTCAATGTGTCAAAAGTTATAATAACTAATAGACAAATGCAAAACGCAGCAAGAGTTTCATCTAGGTCCATCTCAGCCGGCATATCAAGGTCAAATGATACAACGAGTATGTACATGGTGTGCTCTCGCGTCGAGCCTCAACACGACGAGAGGCACGCGATGCGATGAGACGAGCGTGTACAGCCGGCATTACCTGTTACCCGATTGATATACACAGATTTCGGACTTTCTTTGGCGCGTTCATTGCATACCTCCCTCGCTTCGTTTAAATCCATATGTCTACGCATATGCATTAGCCCAACTTCAAAATATCGCCAATTTGATCGATAAACTTCCGCCTAGGGCGTTGTGCGAACGCTCGGTTCAATAAGTTGTATGTTTGTATGAACGTCTAATACAAGTATCTGACGAGTAATGCATATAACGGTGGCGTTAAAATATTCTGACACAGCCGTGAGGTCGCGACGGAAAAATTTGCCACCCCTTTACACTATAGATTCTTAACCAAAAAATTGTCACAGTAAGACTTAAAACATCGCTAAAATAGTTTCATCAGAAATAATTTCAAACGTAAATTCACAAATAGCTTATAAACATTGGTTTTTGAAATAATTAGATAATCATCTCTGTAAAAAGTAAATTACTATTGTTTACTGCGAAAGGTAAATCAGTTATTCATTAACATTTTAATATAAATTATATATTTTAAAAGAAATAAAGATTACAAACGAGCACACAACACAGTCAACCTGACGCTGAGCTAAATGCTGAGGCCTATAGACATCATCACTATCATATCACATTTTGATAAATAATCGAGAATAAAACATCTATACTCGAATATGAATCAAGTTGCGCGCGGCACGCTAAGGAATGTGTTTTATTGGTGATTCAGTATAGCGTGGTTTACAACGAGTTATATATAAGAAACGGTAATAACGATATTCAAGAAACAATACATAAGAGGAAAGGTTGGAAAAAATGGAAAACGCTAATGAGGGTGCAGACTCACTGGATATCAATTAGATATTAGTTAATTGATCTGCACATCTCCGGAACCGCGCCCTGTACGCCGCTTGGGTGTAATTCATCCATCATCATCATCATCATTACAGCCCTTCACAAGTCCACTGCTGAACATAGGCCTCCCCCAAATAATGCCACAAAGCACGTCCCTGAGCCATCTGCATCCATCGACTTCCTGGATCTTAACAGATCGTCACTCCATCTAGTGGGAGGTCGCCCTACACTACGCCTACCGGTACGAGGCTGCCACTCGAGAACCTTTCTTCCCCATAGGTTATCGGTTCTTCGAGCTATATGGCCGGCCCATTGCCACTTCAGCTTACTAATCCGTTGAGCTATGTCGGTCACTCTGGTTTTACCTTTTTATCCTCATTTCTGAACCTATCACGCAGAGAGAATCCGAGCATAGTCCTCTCCATAGCTCGCTGAGCGACCTTCAGCATCTTCATACGGCCAGCAGTGAAGGACCACGTCTCAGATCCGTAAGTCATCACTGGCAACACGCACCGGTTGTACACTTCAGTTTTCAGAGATTGAGGTATATCTGACGAGAAGATGTTTCGTAATTTTCCGAACGCTGCCCAACCGAGTTGAATCCGTCGATTGACCACTCGGTCGAAGTTGGACTTACCTAGTTGGATTAATTGTCCCAGGTAAACGTACTCGTCAACAACTTCGAGCATAGTGCTCCCAACAACTACCGGCATAGGTGTGACATGGACATTAACCATGGTCTTTGTTTTGTCCATGTTCATCTTAAGACCTATCCGTTGGGAGACACCATTGAGGTCATTGAGCATAGTGCTTAGTTCCTCCAGCGATTCTGCCATAAGGACTATATCGTCGGCAAATCGTAGGTGAGTGATGTACTCGCCATTGATGTAAATACAGTATTCTTTCCAGTCCAGTAGCATGAAAACGTCTTCCAATGCAGCGGTGAAGAGTTTCGGGGATATAACGTCACCCTGTCTTACACATCTCTGCAGTTGGATAGGTTTCGAACTCTGGTTCTGTACTCAGATAGCCATCGTAGCCCTACTGTACAAACACTTCAGCACTTCGATATACCGACAGTCAACTTGGCACCGCTGAAGGGACTGTAGCACCGCCCAAATTTCGACGGAATCAAAGGCTTTCTCATAGTCCACATACGCCAGGCAAAGTGGCAGATTATACTCTTCGAACTTCCGTACAATCTGCCGAAGGGTATGTATGTGGTCTATGGTACTGAAGCCTTTTCGGAAACCGGCTTGTTCGGAAGGTTGGAAGTTGTCGAGTCTGCGTGCGAGACGATTCGTAATGACTCTCGAAAACAGCACGTAGACGCGGCTCAGAAAGGAAATCGGTCGGTAGTTCTTCAAGAGAGCATTGTTGCCTTTCTTAAAGAACAAGACCACCGCACTTCTGCTCCACGCCTCCGGAGTAGTGCCACCATGGAGGACGGAATTGAAAAGCTTCTGAAGGACAACAAGTACCGGTGTTCCACCCGCTTTCAGAAGCTCCGATGTAATTCCATCCTCGCCTGGGGCCCTGCCGTTTTTAAGGTGCTAGAGAGTCATTCTAGTCTCGCTCAGACTGACGTCCGGGATATCATCGGAATAGTGTCGGATAAGACTCTTGGATCGTTACTCACACTTGCGTGTGGCTCCAACGACGATGTGTGCAGTTGCCCATAGAACCTCTCAATCTCACTCAAAATCTCAGGTGTCCCGGAAACGATGCTGCCACACTCAGTCTTCAGCTTTGACAGTTGCGTCTTTCTGGCAGACAGATCTCTGGCAAAGACTTTGGAACCCTGGATCGAGCGGAGATCGCTTCTTTAATACGAGCAGTATTAAAGTTGCGTAAGTCTCGCCGCATACATTTCGAGATCTGTCTGTTCAGTTGCCTGTATGCTGTCAAATCTGTTGACGATTGCAGCCTCATCTCCCGTCTATCAGCCATCAGATGAAGAGGTCTTGCAGAACTTAGCTCCGACCGCATGGACAGTTTCCACGAGCTTGTCATTCATATCGTCCACTGCGTTGCAATCTTCTAGGCACTGAAAGCGGTTACGTAAC